>CM064576.1:34140712-34350393 GCA_032716605.1 Paralithodes platypus
ATACCTATATTTCATGTCCTTCTTTTTCTTTTATATTCGTGCTGGCAGTGTAGGCTAACTGTTACAAACAAAATTAAAATTAATTATGACAAATTTGAACTGATGAGATATGGCCCACTACAAGAGATCAAACAAGCACTAACTACCAAGTCCACCAGCAAAATGTTGCACCAAAAGAACATGTGCATGACCTGGGAGTAAATTAATTCTACCTGGTGCCATTCAATTTCTCTCGCCCAACACCTTTTATACATTTTCGAAAAGCCATTCGCCCCGAATTAAACATTATTTTTGTTAAACACCTGGGTTTCAGTCCAGGCGAATCCGAGTACCTTGGCAGGTCATGTTCGAATTTTGTGTTTATAAAGATATATAGGGTTTCCTCTCGTCGTTGCGATTCCAACGGTATACTGTTTTATTTATTTAGAACTGAACTATAGACGGGTTTCAGCTCACGGTAAATTGAATCCCTTAGCAGCTAATTTTTCAATACTTGATGGAAAAATATGGAACTTTTGTGTCTCTGTATTATATTACTGCCAAGTTTTAATAATTGACGCCACAATTCACTAAATCTTTTATAAAATAACCGACTTTTTTATGGTAACTTTGCTATCTACCATCAGCTGAAAGTAAACCGACAATAGCTACTCTGAATACACTAGATACATGTTGTTGTTCCCCAGGCTGTCTGACCGAACAGACCCAAGGTCCTGAGCAAGGCTAAGGCCATAACCGAGCGCCCCCACAGAACCCTCCCTGCTTTACCACTAAGAATGCCAAGGTGAGCCGCTCCCAGGCAAGGGGCTGAGGAGGGTGCGGAAACGCCCGGGGCATCGAAGCCCCACCCAAGGCCCCTGTGCCCCTCAACAATTATGAAGGGAAAGTTGAGGGGCAAGAGAAAAATGTGAAGCTTTGGCTCCAGGGAGGTCAATCCACGGAAGAGACGCCGTCACTTGAGATCTAGAAAATATATAAGTAAAAGGAACAGTCAGAGTAAGCTATGGGTATGGCAGAGAATGCTCAGCTCACTCTGATAGACCAGCCCATCACCACACGACTAGAACCTAATCCTCTCAGCATCAGCTAGGAAAGGCCCTAGGAAACTGCCTTTGGTGGGGGGATAGCTTCCCTATTTCAAACCCTTTCGGGGTTATATATACTTGTTTTAAAGTACTAGGAATATCCCCATGGTACACATACTCTTTTAGTGCTCTTAAATACTCTTAAAGTGCTATACAGTATATAATTAACATTATTCTAGGATTATATAGTAGCCGGTCTCAATGTGATTTAGTGTTTTTATATAAAAATGGATGAAATGGTGGACTTGTAACTACTGTACATATGTACAGTAGTTACAAGTCACAGCAGCTTATAATTTCTGACTAGATAAACAATTTGCTATTCGCAGAACACCTATTCTCTAAATCCTGCTTACCGAGCAGATGAGTAAATTAAAACATCTGGGAGATTAATTTTAACAGATAGTAGGCTCTCTGACATGGTACAAATTGAACTAATCAACACTGTTTCCTGAACTATGATGTTCAAATACATCATAAATCAATAAAGGTATTAATTCCATTAGCACCATCAATTTCCCTTCCAATAATCTTTTTTAGTGTTGTTAACAAAGTCATATGAACCAAGCAATTACAATTTTTCTATTCTAGAAAGACTTACATTTAAAACTATCTAGTTTTAATATTAGAATGGCTGGAGATTCCCAAAAGTAATTATATCTTATTTCTCTCCCAAAACCCCTGCATATCATGCTGACCGAGAACAGCGATCTGCAGGTCCAAAACCAAAACTGGTTTTGATTTTATGGACGATGCCGTGATCAAAGCTGAGTCACTGAAGATTCCCATACTGGTTCTTGAGACACTGAACAAAGAGTTAGAACCACTAGGCCTGTAATTCTCTTTGACTATGACTGAAGTTCAAAGATTTAATAGCTTGAAAATATACACCATTCGAGGAGGAGCACTTTATTGACAACATTTCGCAGATAGGTTCTTCAGGTCACTAACTAATTTTGTTTATATTAATTCAGTTACATTTTTAAAGTTAATTTCATATTTAATACCTTCTTGAATGCAGCAGTGTGAGCTATTTATTCATGTAAGTGGAAAATATAGATAAATAGATTCATATATTATAATCTTAGCAAGATCTATTTCAGTGGTTCGGTGGGCCACGTTACAAGTCGCTGCCTTGGCCTAGCGGATGGGCGTAAGGAGTTTCTAAAAGATATGCTATACATATTTAAATAGAAGGACGAAGTTATAGATCTTCAAGACATTGGTATTCCTCATCTTGTTATGTTTATATTCTATCCATGAGCTACATCCCGCTGAGGTGAGGTAACTATTTTAGTTGGTCTGCCAGATTTGGTGATTAACCCAGGAACGGTAAGGGGGGGGGGGAAATGAACTAGCTCCCCATGGGCGAGCATATGGGCTCCATTCAGGCCTATAATCTTCATTTTATGATAAATATCGTTATTACCTATTCATATGAGCCTATTTTACCTTCACTATGAAGATAGTAACCTGTAACAACAATCAAACCAGTGAAAATATAATTTTTCTGGTCAAAATCTCGAATATAGATGGACCAGCCCATTCATGAATTTTGGAGAAAATTGAGGCAACCCCTCCCTCCACGAGGCCTCAAGCCACACTGAGCCTACTCATACACACACTCGCTTGTGTAACTCACCTGCTAGGCACGTAAGCACATCCCCTACACAGTTTGCTAATGTTAGCACAAAAATATACCAACAAATTAGGGGATAACAGGGAAAATAGGTGATAATTGAAGAGGGAGGGGAAAGGGAGGAAGGAGGGGATGTGGAGGAGTGATATGAGGTATAGGGACAACAAACCAAAAAATTGTTTAGTGCTGTTTAAATGGTATTTTTAGGCCTCCCTCTTAAGAGCTTTGCCGCCGTCGCCCAGTAAAACCTCTTAAGAGCTTTGCTGCCGTTTACGGGTTAACCTATTCACCATCTGGGTGGCCTGTATTTTGTAATCATCTTCTCAATGGGAGGCTGGAACCTGCAACACTTCTGTCATCTTTCACTCCCTGCCCACCCCAAACCAGCTTCCAAAAGTGCATCCATACTCATATCTCTCGCCGTTCCATCCAATCACTCATAGACAACACGCAGCTGCAGGTACTGTACGACCTCCCGAAATCCATCCTGCTGAGTTCTCCCTTCCTCGCGAGGACAGGGTCCATCTGGCCAGGCTGAGATGTGGGCAACATCCAGCTCTTCTGAGCTATCAGAAGAGACTGGATGACTCTGTCGTCGACACCTTCCCAGGATATAACACAGCACCCCATACCATTAAACACATCATAGAAGACTGCATTCTACACAGTCACTTACACCAACAACAAAAGCTACACTCCTTGAGAGCCCTGTGGGAAAGCCCGATTGTGGCCATGGCCTTCCTTAGGGACTCGGGGCTGTTCGACCAGGCAGCCTAGGGAACGACAACAACAACAACACTTCTGTGGACTTGGCTCCCAGACTCCAGTTAGACGCTTTATCAATGCTGCCGACCAGGAGGGTGTTATTATATGTGGTGGCCAGAAATGGACAATGTGACCTGCAGTGACGCACTAAATCTTTCGATACCAAATTGTCTCTCCACTCTCGGTTACTGTGGGTATAACCGTTTATAAATCCAACGTCTACTCTCTGCTTTATGGCCAGAACTATGAGAGTTCTGTATGGAGCTCAGTGGTCTGGTTAATCTGCTCTACATAACTAACGGACTCTCTGCTTTATGGACACGTTGCTCGTCTTCCTCAAGTTGACTTTGCACACGTGGTAGCTTCAGTGGTAAACAACCCTGAGTGGAGGAGACCTCGGGGAAGACCAAGTATGTCATGACTGAGGCAAATCATTTAATCATGTAAAGAGCTACAGTATAGCCCTTTTTGGGATGATAAAGATTTGTGACGTGTAGTCTGGCCCGAGTAAACCCTGGGAGTGGAGTTGGAACATGAATGTATCTATATAAGACCTTTTTAATTTATTGATTCATATCATAACTTTTTGAGGTCAGGCCTAAGTTCTCAATTGAGACCCATGCATATTTGAATGTTACACTTGTAAGTTGTGTTGATCAATCATATGCGTATGAATCGATGTCATATGCATTGCAATACTGGGTTGAAATGGGCGAGCACATAGATATGAGTTTACAGTAGAAGACGGTTCTTGAACCTATTATACGAATTTGCAAAAACTAAAATAGAACCCAGTGATTTTAGTAAATTTGTGTAATAATAATAATAATAATATAATAATAACAATTTATTACTATAATATGTAAAAATTAATGTTTTCATTCTATGTCAAAGATGTTTGGTAGTACCAATGAAACCACTTGTTCCTCTGCATCATCTGCAACAGCTTTGCCTCCCCCTTGATCATGCTGGACTCCCGGTTTCTTCGTGAGGTATAGCGCTATGCCTGCCACCGCCACCATCACCACTACCAAGCTGTTTCTTCTTGTAGAGGCAGAACACTATGCCTGCCACCGCTGCCACCACCACCACCAGCGCCAACCCTGCTATCAATCCTGGATGGAAATAATAATATGTTAATTTTGCCTGGTTGACATAGTATCTCTGGTGATTAACCCTTGAGTATCAGCGACGTGTGCTATATCTTAGTATAGCTACATTTAGACGATTTTATGCAGTTTAAGAAGGATCTGTGGTAGTAAAAAGGATTAAATGAGATTGTTCAAAACCTGTTAATTGCTGGAGGCCCTTTCAAACTGAATAAAGTCGTCTAATTACAGCCAGAATAAAATTGAAAGAACGTCACCGGTACAGAAAGGGCTAAAGTAGGTGGGGATAATGTTTTCATTAGCATCTGCAATTTTGATAAGTTCTTTTGTCTTTATATTGTGTCGTCCCAGTTTTGGTTTGTTTATTTTGAAAGTTTTACATTACAATTGTATTTATATAAACACACCCTGGAAATACTTTTCTGGTCCTTGGCAATATTAATTCAGCAACTAAAGCCGGTATCACACGAGCGCTTTTTCCCTTAACATTTATCCTCAACACTGGTCTGGCAGCTTATGGGGTCAACATTTAAAATATTTCGGCTACCTCAATTCACCTATCATCAGTCTAGTTTCCAATACCAGTGCAAAATATTCCAGAAATGTTGCCAGAAAAATTGTGATCATCGAATGTTGACTATACAAGCTCTCGTGTGATACCAGCTTTACTTAACTTACAACATTAGAAACCTAGTTGGTGTAGATGTACAGTATATTCTATAGTCAAGTCATTATAGGTAGGACAAAAATCTTCACCCCTAACCATTATAACTTAGGGGGGATGGGTCGGTTTTCTGGACCACTTTCTCCCTCATGTTTAGCCCCATTAGTTTTCAGATGTTAAGATATTTGCCCCATTAGTGCGAAAGGTCATACAATCTGGCAAATAATGGGGGCTCAACATGAGGGAGAAGGGGGGCCAGAAAAAGCAACGATCCCCCCTTAATAACAAAAAAACAAAAAATCAATAGTTACCTGGTAGCCATGATTTGTTATCACTGGTATCTTCAGTTGATGCAACTGAGGAAAAACATATATGAAATTAATATCGTTCTTAACACCAATTTCCCTCAAATAAAATTTATGAAAGCATCTGATTCTCTGGGGATTCGAACAATATACAGGCTTCGAACTATCTCCCTTAACCCTTTTTACTCCCACAGATCCTTCTTAAACTGCACAAAATCGTCTAAATATAACTAGAAACAAATCAATGAAACGGGAGTGAAGCATGAATGTATTTGGAGAGGCATCATAGATCAAGAATCAAAGGGGTCGCAATGAGTTACTTAACCTGACAAGCGCGATATAGACGTAGGTGCTAGGGTAGTTATTTGTGCATTTCTAGCCCTGGATTCTGACAGAATTCGTTATATTTACAATATAAACCATTATTTGTTTTCGGTATGCTTTTATTTTACATATATGATGTATATATGAACCTTCAAGAGTGCTAAAATAAGTGGGAAAAGCATTTGGGTGGTGAAAAACGAAGATATTGGCCACCCGGTCATAATCTCAGGCGAGAGAGAGACAGGCAGCCCTCCCCTCTCGCTGTCTGGGAGTCAACTGAGACGAGCGAGGCGGTGTGTGCCGGTGTCTGGGTGTTGCATAACGATCTTTTATGCAACCCACTTGTGCTACATTATCGCGGGAGAGAAAAATAACCGATAAATGATGATAATAAGAGGAAAAATAGGTGATAATTGAGGAGGGGAGGGAGGGGGGAATAAGGTGGGGAAGGAGGGGAGGGGGGTGGGTGAGATTAACATGGATGAGTACTGGAGGGGAATTATCTCACCTAGAGACAAATTCCTTTGTTTTGATAGGCCCTTTTTTTTTATGGAAGGCTTTTTTTATGGTCCTGCTTCCGTGAGGCCTATCGCGTTCCCTATAGGAAGCCTTCCGTGAGGCCTATCGCGCTTGCCGGGTTAAGGGGAGGTTTTTAGTTGGTTCCCTAGACCTCCATCAAGCTTAAAATTACACCCCCTTGAGTCCCTTTCAAGATAAATTTGTACATTTTTCGATTTCTCCATACAATGCTGACTCGCTATCGCTCGTCAGGAAGAAATTAACACCTGGCTGGGGTTAAGCGTCCTAAAATAGTTGGCTGAATGGGGCCGAATGGATAAAAGCCAGAGGAAGAGAGAAAATGAAAGAAAAAAGCAGGTCACCCCCCTTAACCCCCTCTGTGCCGGCGACGTCATATTACACAATGATCTATATTTACCTGAAGGTGTTTTGGGCGTATTAGAGATTCTCGTTGTCGAATTGCTAGTATTGTTCGGAACTGCACCTTCACCTGGAAACAAGATGTACTGTACACTCGGATACCATAGTCTCTAGCCCACTCATAACAATTTGGGGACCCCCCCATGTTTTTTGTATGCAATTATAACTATCTGGATTGATTTGTTGATAGAAGTTTCTTTTCAATAAATAGTATATGCAGTTTTGTAGTTGATTTATAGAAAATTATATTGATAGGATGGTTTCCAGAGATATACTTCCATAGTTAGAAATAGGTGAAGTCCAGGAATATTTATGAGTGGGCGAGAGACTATGGTATCCGAGTGTACCATTTATTATCTCCATTATAAAGTGTATAATATTACATAGCTACCAACAGGCCAATTTATATTTAACCATTTGAAGGTTGTGACGCATTTTGACAATCTATATACATTAACCCATTCTGTCCTAGCGCTCTGTTTGTTACAATAGCTGATAATGAACATTAGTCTAATGTCTTGAGATTTCCTTAAATGAGAATGGCCAGAACTCCTATAACCGTTGTTGTTTAGCCCATTTATTACTGGTGACGTCCCTTTCATTACGTTCTGGCAAGTATTAGACGGTTTTATTCAGTTTAGGAAGGACGTCTACACATTAAACAGGCTACAAACTATACAAATAGAGCTTAGGAAGGACATCTACACATTAAAAAGGCTGCAGACTATCTCAATTATTCATTTTAGCTACCACACATCCTTTCTAAGTTTCATAAAATTTTCTAAATTTAGCCGAAAGCAAAAATAACAAGACACCACCGGTACTAACACGGTTAATTGATTGATTCAGCCCTGCACTTCAGTCATGAATTTACATATTTACACTTAATGACTTGGCATTGATATCCGTTTCTAATCTGGCCACACACACACTAGCTTAATTATCTTATCTCAAACAGTGCAGGTTATTCCTATCTTCCTCAATTGCTACCTCACTTATAGTCTGTTCATTCTAGGTTGGGCAGAAATCGTAACCTCTAACCTCCGTAACTCAAAAAGGACTAGAGTAATCGAGCTAATTTTTCTACCAATTAGGAAGACTTGGCTAGGGAATAAGTGTAGGAATTGACAGCTCATTTGCTCTACCTCTTTTTGAGTTACAGAGGATAGAGGTCATGATTTTTCGCCTACTTACAGCGAATATACTGTACTACAGCTTATCTTATCTCAAACAGAATGCCAGGTAATCCCATCTTACTCAATTGCTACCTCTCTTAGTACAATGGCGCTAATAAGTCATGCCTCAGCTGTCCTTACGTTTGGCTCGCTCTGTGCTGTAATAATATCTGCCAGATGTTGAATATGGTGTGTAAGTGTAGGAATAGGTTTGTATATCCCCCTTGAAATGAATACATTAAGTTTAGATATTGCTGAAACCAATTATGGATCAAAACATACTTAGAACCGAGACATCACTTATTAGGCCGAGTGTACTCTAGGTAAACTTTGATATATTAGAACAGGGTATAATTTTGAGTTACAGAGCATAAAGGTGACGATTTCTGGCCTACCAATTTGGAACAGGGTATATTATTGAGTTACAGAACATAGAAGTCACGAATTCTGGCCTACTGCAAAGTCAGTGAAAATAGGTTATGTTAAACTGAACAAGATGCGGAAATACACTTAGACTACCAGGCTAAGTGAGGCATCTTTATTAGTCTCATGGTAGTGTGTCTGCCTCGTAACCCAAGGGTCCCGGGTCGATTCCCGCCCTGGGTGCAGATTATCGGGAGGCTATGTCAGCATCTAATGAAGTTTAGCTGTGTTAGTAAAATTGTCAAGATGGTTGAAAGTAAGATCGGAGCTCCATGGTGTAAAAAAACAAAACAAATCCTACACTACCAGTCGGGGGAGACCTCGACGACTTATACAGACTAATAACACACATAACAAAGCCACTCCAACAGCTTCCTCTCTCTCCAACACCCCTTCTACACTCTTCGGAAAATAGGAAAGTAAAAAGTAGCTACGAGGTGCTGTTGTAAAAGCTTGTCCCTCAATACCTTCACCTGACCTGACCTGACTACCAATATGGAAGAGGGGTATACCTGAGTGTGTACAAGGGTAGAGATCCAAGTGTTGACAGCCCAGGTTCTTCACACAACAGGTATACCGGCCCATCAGATGTATGTCCAGCTCGTTGAAGTGGATACCCACACACTCCGGCCAAATGTCCTTCCACACGGTCCGATCGCCCGCCAGTACACCCTCTCCTGTTGGGTAGTATTAGACATTAAGAGGCTAAACATGAGGGAGAAGGGGGTCCAGTTCGTTAAAGTGTATACTGACACACTCCGGCCATATGTCCTTCCACACGGTCCGGTCGCCCGCTAGCACACTCTCTCCTGTTGGGTAGTATCATACGGTTTCAAGTTAAAACGGCCACACTCCAAGATCAACCATATCTTCTGGTTAAATTGCTCGCAAATTGCTCCTAGTGCTAAGGGGGTCTTCACATTTAGAGGAGGAATAACAGAATATGCCCTAAGTATCCTAAGGCAACTAACAGGGGGATGGCTTGAGTTCGGACCACATCATCCTATACAGTAAAGTCTTATCATGGCACTATTTTGTAGCACTGTTGAGGCTGGCGTGATTTCAGATATTGCACGGAGACTTTGTTGAGTCTTGCTGAGGCATGGTTAGCAAAATGTCCACATGAGCTACAGTGATGACATAATGAGGCCGTGTTATGGGAAGACTTTATTCTACTACAGTCGAGCTGACAAAAATCAACCCCGTCAGAGCCTATACATTGTAATGGGAAAGGACACTAAACTATTGTATGTAAGGTCTCCCTCGATTTATGATTGGGTTACGTTCCTGAAAACCCGATCTTAAATAGAAAAATCGTATAGCGAACCCTAACATTAATGGGGCAAATGGGGATGCGTTATTGGACCAGACAAAACACAAACACAAACACTCCAAACATCTGTATCATCGGCTTCATCTGCTCACAACTGTTCCAAAGTGAATATTCTGTTTGAAGCTGCAAAATTAAATGTAAAATTAAATAATAAAAGATTCATCTATTTACCCTGACATTGATCCTTAGATGTGCAGCTGTATACTTTAGTGTTGTTAAGGAAGCAGGTGAAGTTCCCAGGTTGTTGTTGTTGTTGTTGTTGTTGTTGTTGTTGTTGTTGTTGTTGTTGTTGTGCTTGTGGTTGGTGTTGTTGTTGTTGTTGTTGTCTTCTTGAACACACCTGCAGACAATAGTTATCCACATCTGGGGTCCCCACCTGAAGACACCCCACGTTATATTCGCCCTTCCGCAGCTTCAGCTCCACCGTCTGTGTGTCTGGGGAATGAAGAATCCTTTTAGGGCCATGTTCTCAAGATTAGGAACACCGTCGATAGATTAGGAACACCATCGATATATTAGGAACACCGTCAATAGATTAGGAACACCGTCGATAGATTAGGCACACCGTCAATAAATTAGGAACACTGTCAATAGATTAGGAACACCGTCGATAGATTAGGAACACTGTCGTATAGGAAATTTGATGAACACGTAATCACTAAAATTTTGGTTCTGCCAGTCTTCTAATCTGTGTGTCTGGAGATAGTTAGTTAAAATAAGACTTCAGAGGCTATCAACCCGTCTGGATTATTAAGCCAGCGCACTGTAAGTCAAGTACATTTTCAGGACTCGAGCCCCTTTTCGAGAACTCTAGTCCCTTGTCATGTCTGGGGGATTTATAATAATTCTCTTAGGGCCGTGTTCTCATTCGACTCGTAACCCGATAGATTAGGAACACTGTCGTATATTTAATTTTATGAACACATGATCTCTAAAATACATTAGGTTTGTTAGTTTTCCAATTTGTACATGCTGGTATCATTCAAAGAAAACGACTAACCAATCAGAATTACTCCTATTCATTAATATACCATGATTTTATAGGCATCGTATTCCTTTTAAATTACAGGATCGCTATCGCTCGCCAGGACAAAATTGACACCTAAATGACACTAAAAATCTTTATATTGACAAATAAATGGGTCGAATGTCATCAAATCTGAAAACTAATGGGACTAAACATGAGGAAGGGGGACAGAAAAACGACCCATCTCCCCTTAACCCATTGGCTGTGGGAGACGTTCCGGAACGCCATGGTAATTTACAGCAATTTATAGGCTTTTAAAGCCTCTTAAAGCCTGTAGAATCGAGTGCGAGTGAGCGGGAGCGCGGCAGGCCACCCATCCTCTATCCAGCCAGCCGGCCGAGGCACTGAGAAGTATGAGCCATACTCTTGCTAGACATACAGCGCTGCCAAAGGCAAATGTAGCGTGACATTAGCGATAATTGCTCAGTATTAGCGAATGTCTATGGTAGCGCTGCAGGTGAAGCCCGCGCGCTACGAAGTTCATTCTGGTGTCATTTTGAAGCTATTGTCTTCTAGTTTTTGGCTGAATACATTTAATTTCATTCAGATACTTGCTTAATCAATCAGGAGTGTTTGAAAGAGCCCTAATATGGCGGAAATAGGCGGAAATATGCCCGCAGTGTAAGTGTTAAACTATCACACAATCTGACCTTTACATAATTGCAGGTTATATTCGAAACTATGAGATGAGTCGGCCATTCTGCACGTGTAGGTACCCGTCATCTCGCTCTTTACCTCTGTGAAAGGGATGCCGTGACAGAAGTTAGAGATCCCTTGAGCTTGTAGAAGTCCATGGCCTGGTGGTAGTGAGAAGGGAGACATAAGATTAGTGTTATCATTTTTAACATCATTCTTAACACCAATAACCTCCCAAATGAAATTGATGAAAGCATGCGATCCTCCCAGGAATCGAACCCAGGATAACACATACAAAACTTATACTCTATAACCACTACACCATCAAGAGATTCAAGACCATTAAGGGGCTTACATCATCTTTAATTCAAGTAATGCCACTTGAGAAAAAACTCATACAACCCACCCGGGATTCGAACCCTGGACCATGTGGTTAGCACGAGTGCCTGTTGATCACATGATCCAGGGTTCGAATCCCGGGTGGGTTTTATAAGGATTATATCACTTGCCTTAAACCAACCAAGATAGATACTTAATTAGATAACAGATATACATTACCTGAACATTTAGTAGCGGAACACCCATAGACCAATTGTCCCTTAAGATAACACTGGAATATCGACTCTCTGGGAGGGTTAGGCTGAGGGGGGAGGGAGAGACAGTACCGGGCCTCCCTATCCCCTACACAATTCATCCTCTCACCATTCTCGTGTAATAGTAGGATTTCCTCGGCCCTGATGGTGGTGCATAAAACTGGAATTAAAAAGGAGTGTGGTATTCATTAACCCTTTGAGTACCAGCGACGTGTGCTATATTTTATTCTAGCTACATTTTGACGGTATTGTGCAGCTTAGGAAGGATCTGTGGCAGTTAAAAATGTCAGTTGAGTATTATATTGAAGCCTTATTATTGCTAGAGGTCCTTCTTAAGCTGAACACAATCGTCTAAGAGTTGCCAGAATCTGATACAAATTAGGTCCCTGGTACTGTAAGGGATAACCCATTCAATAAGTTTTTTTTCAGTTTAGGAAGGACGTCTACCTATTAAAGGGCTACAGACTATCTCAATTAATCCTTTTACCTACCATATATCCTTCCTAAGCTTCATAACATCGTCTAAATGCACCTAAAATAAAATAATAAAAGTGTTAACTCATTCAGTACCTGTGCCATTCTGTTAACTTTATGCTGGCTACTATTAGACGATTTTATTCAGTTTAAAAAAAGGGCCTCCAGCAATTTCCAGGCTTCGAACTATCTCAATTAACCCTTTTTACTACCACAGATCCTTCTTTAACTGCACAAAAGCGTCTAAATATAGCAAGGATAAACTGAAAAAGACGTCGCCGGTACATTAACGTTAGCTAGCTAGATAGAGAGAGTTATATGTAGATACAATTATATAGCTAGATACAGATAGTTATATGTAGATAGATAACATTATAAACATATGACGTTATATAGCTAGATAGATAGATAGTTATATGTAGATAGATACAATTATATAGCTAAATAAAGATAGTTATATGTAGATAGATACAATTATATAGATAGATAAAGATAGTTATATGTAGATAAATACAATTATAAAACAGATTGATCAAATTAAAGGGGGATAGGGTTGTTTTTCATCTGGTCCCCCTTCTTCCTCATGCTTAGCCCCATTAGTTTTCAGATTTTAAGACGTTCGGCCCGTTAGTTTGGCGATTTTAAGACCTTTCACCCCATTTCATTGTCAACATTATGACCTTTCGTGCCAATTAGGTGACGATATTTTCCTGGAGAGCTAGAGCGACCCCTTAATTTTAGGAGGAACCATTTCTCCACCGAAAAATGTACAAATTAATATTGAAGGGCGGTCTAGGGGGTGTTTTTTAAAAGCTTGATGGAGGTCTAGGGAGGAAGCAAAATATTATATATATATATATATATATATATATATATAATATATATATATATATATATATATATATATAATATATATTATATATATATATATATATATATATATTATATATATATATATATATATATATATATATATATATATATATATATATATATATATATATACAGTATATATATATATATATATATATATATATATATATATATATATATATATATATATATATATATATATATATATATATATATATATATATATATATATATATATATATATATATATATATACAGTATATATATATATATATATATAAATATATATATATACAGTATATATACCAACAAAATAACCACAAACTTCAAACTTCGTGTGTCCAGGCATTTTGCCTCCAACGTCCCTTGAATTTGGCTCTGTCACTCTTTTGACTTTTGGGGAGACGCTCGTTACAGTCAACCTGCCTTTTGTCTCCTTCATACACATAGAAAACCCCCCAAAACAAGTATACAGTTAGAAGCAGACTTACTTGATATAATTATAATGCATATTGGCTTCGTCCCCCTCGCGATCATTTTGTAGGATTTTTCTTGGAGATCGGAACTGTAGAAAGAGAGAATAAAAACAAAATAAATATATATATATATATATATATATATATATATAATGAAAATCATGGTAGCATACCCATACAACATTATCGCTCGCCAGGACAAAAATCGACACCTAAATGGCACGAAAGGTCTTAACATTGACAACGAAATGGGGCGAAAGGTGTTAAAATTGCCAAACTAATGGGCCGAACGTCTTAAAATTGGCAAACTAATGGAGCTAAACACGAGGGAGAAGGGGGTAAAAAAAAAACACACACAAAAAAAAAACAAGCTTGCATAGATTAGTGTAAATAATCCCAAAATGGATCCATTAGAATATATACTACTTCTCATTTCTAAGGATCGATAATTTATAATTCAATCTTCTGTTCTCTGTTCAAGTTTATTGTTCAATCTACTGTTCACTGTTCACTGTTCATTGTTCATTATTCACTGTTTATAGTTCAATATTCTGTTCACTGTTGTAGTTCAATATTCTGTTCACTGCTCACTGTTTATAGTTCAATATTCTGTTCACTGTTCACTGTTATAGTTCAATATTCTGTTCACTGTTCACTGTTTATAGTTCAATATTCTGTTGACTGTTCACTGTTATAGTTCAATATTCTGTTAACTGTTTATAGTTCAATATTCTGTTCACTGTTCACTGTTTATAGTTCAATATTCTGTTCACTGTTCACTGTTATAGTTCAATATTCTGTTCACTGTTATAGTTCAATATTCTGTTCACTGTTCACTGTTTATAGTTCAATATTCTGTTCACTGTTCACTGTTATAGTTCAATATTCTGTTCACTGTTCACTGTTATAGTTCAATATTCTGTTCACTGTTCACTGTTATAGTTCAATATTCTGTTCACTGTTCACTGTTTATAGTTCAATATTCTGTTCACTGTTCAATGTTATAGTTCAATATTCTGTTCACTGTTCACTGTTATAGTTCAATATTCTGTTCACTGTTATAGTTCAATCTTCTGTTCACTGTTCACTGTTATAGTTCAATATTCTGTTCACTGTTCACTGTTATAGTTCAATATTCTGTTCACTGTTATAGTTCAATCTTCTGTTCACTGTTCACTGTTATAGTTCAATATTCTGTTCACTGTTCACTGTTCAATCTTCTGTTCACTGTTTATAGATCAATCTTCTGTTCACTGTTCACGTTTATAGTTCAATCTATATTCCTGGCCCCCTGCCCCCTCCAATTTGGTAAGCTGGAAATCGTGAACCCTAACCTCTGTAACTCAAAACGGGCTAGAGCGAATGGGCTGTAAATGTCCACACCAATTCCCTGGTCGACCCTTCCCAAATGGTAGAAATATTAGCTCGATTACGCTAGCCGTTTGTGAGTTATAGAGGTTAATGTTCAAGAGTTTTGGCCTACTTACTTGAAACAGGGTGTAGGTGCCACAACTTTTAGACTCGACATTATTACGTACGGTCGCACTAATAAGTCATGTTCCAGCCGTCATTACGTTTGGCTTGCTCTGTGCTGCATTAATGTCTGCCAGATGTTGAATAGGGTGGGTAAGTGTAGGAGCATGTTTGTATATCTCACTCAAAAAGAAGAAATCATGTGTAAATATTGCTGATACCAATTATTGATCAGAACATACTTGGTGCCGAGACATCACTTATTAGGCCGACTGTACAATGCAGGATCATAGGGAACACTAGCACATTATAAAAACATAACTAGGGTTAAGGGGGTAGTGCTTGGTTTTGGTCTATGTGTTTACTTATTAATTTATTTTTGAGTTTCCTCGCAAGAAAAACCAAGAAAAACATCCCCTAGACCCCCTTTCAAGATAAATGTGTAAATTTTTCGGTAGACAAATGTACCGGCCAAAGGCCGGTTCCTTCTAAAATTAGAGGCTTGCTATCGCTCGCCAGGAAAAATTCGACACCTAAAGGTCACGAAAGGTCTAAATATTGACAACAAAACTGAGGCGAAAGGTCTCAAAATCGCCAAACTAGCGTACGAACGTCTTAAAACCTCAAAACTAATATGCTAAACATGAGGGAGAAGAGGGTCCAGAAAAAGCGAGTACTACCCCCTTAACCATTTGAGTACCAGCGACGTGTGTTATATTTGAGTACCAGCGACGTGTGTTATATTTCATTCTAGCTATAATTAGAAGATAGTATGCAGCTTAGGATGGATGTGTGGTAGTTAAAAGGGTTGGTTGAGATAGTTTGAAGTCATATTATGGCTAGAGGTCCTTCCTAAGCTGAATAAAATCGCCTAGTACTTGCCAGAATATGACGAAAGGGACGTCCCTGGTACTGAATGGGTTAATAATGGCGGCGCGCGATTGTTTACGTGACGAGCGGTGCATTGTGGGTGAAACAAGTGCGCGCGCAGGGAGACCCTAATCTTTATATTATAGTTTCTCAATCCGATTAACCCCTTCTGTACCGGCGACGTCTTTTTAATATTCTTCTTGCTATATTTCGACGAATTTTTGCAGCTTAAGAAGGATCTGTGGTAGCTAAGAGGGTTGAGTTAGATCATTCGAAGCCATATAATTGCTAAAGGTTCTTACTAAGCTGAATAAAATCGTCTAATAGTTGCCAGAATACAATGAAGAGGACGTCACCGGTACAGCAAGGGTTAAGGGTTAAGGGGGTAGTGCTTGTTTTTTGGTCTATGTATTTATTAATTTATATATTTTTGAGTTTCCTCGCTAGACCTCCATCAAGCTTAACATAGCTTCCCCTATACCCCATTTCAAGATAAATTTATACATTTTTCGGTAACAAAATGTCCCGACCAAAGACCCGTTCCTCTTAAATTACAGGCTCGCTATCGCTCGCCAGGATAAAATCGACACCTAAATGGCACGAAAGATCTTAAAATTGACAGAAGTGGGTCGAAAGTTCTTAAAATCGTCAAAATAATGGGGCGAACGTCTTAAAATTAGAAAAGCAATGGGGCTAAACATGAGGGAGAAAGGAGTCAAGAAAAAAATCCCTCAAGTGGATATCTCCCCTTAAATGACGGGTCTCTTCACTAGGCCGTCTCACTTTAACTCCCAATATTCTTATGAACTATCTAAAACCGCGAATACTTATACGAACGTCTCTGCTTGCGACCGATACGTCTAGTATACTACTGATTGACTGGTCACTGATAAGGAGAGAGAGAGAGAGAGAGAGAGAGAGAGAGAGAGAGAGAGAGAGAGAGAGAGAGAGAGAGAGAGAGAGAGAGAGAGAGAGAGAGAGACGTAGCTTACAGTATAGGACGCTTCTCAAACTTTCCTTTTTTTCACACATTCTGCACTTCTGTAAAACCTGCCACTTGCAACACAGTCTCACTCCCATCCTGTCCAGCTCTCCAACCCAAGAATTGGCAACTTTTCTGTCTTATGTTCTGGGTGTGGTGTCCCGAGTTCGAATCCCGGGAGGACCATATGCTTTCATTAGTTTATTAAAGTACATTGGGGTTTGTTTGATGATTAATGTTAAGAACGAGGCGTTACTTATTCCTTCTACTCAACAAGTGCACCTGGAACTCTCTCTCTGAATCAATCTGTCCTCCATCCTATGATTTAAACTGCTTCAAACTTCGTGTGTCCAGGCATTTTGACTCCAACGTCCCTTGAATTTTGCTCTGTGTCACTCTTTTTGGCTTTGGGGGAGACACTTGTTACAGACAACCTGCCTTTTGTCTCCTTCATACACATATGAAGAAAAACAAATATATATATATATATATATATATATGTAGGAATAAGTAACACCCCGTTCTTAACCTTAATCATCAATTACAAACCCCAATGTACTTGAATAAACTAATGAAAGCATATGGCCCTCCCGGGATTCCAACTCGGGACACCACACCCAGAACATAAGCATCTAAACCATTACACCACCAACACACTTATATATATATATCTCACTAACTCCCTTGCAATACATAAATCGAGTTTATTATAGTTGTGCCATCGAATATTGACGAGCTAATCACTCATGTACCTGTCAACACGCCTTGATTTTTGGTCTACAGTATATATTTATTTATGAATTTATTTTTTCAGTTTCCTCGCTAGACCTCCATCAAGCTTAGAAAAAAACACCTCCTAAACCCCCTTTCAAGATAAATCTGTAAATTTTTCGGTAGAAATTTCCCGGCCGAAGGCCGATTCCTTCACATATTACAGGCTTGCTATCGCTCGACAGTAAAATATCGACACCTAAATGGCACGAAAGGTCTTAATATTGACAAAGAATGAGGCGAAAGGTCTCAGAATCGCCAAACTAATGGAACGTCTTAAAACCTCAAAACAAATATGCTAAACATGAGGGAGAAGGGGGTCCAGAAAAAGGTACTACCTGCCCCTTAAGCGACACCCTTTATGTCAAGGATAAAACGATATAGGTTCATACATCGAAATACATAATCAAGCGACGTTATTCAAAGGAGGGTAGTGATTATTTTTCTTCTGGTCTTTCAATATGTAAATAACTGCAAAGCTTCGTCTATTTATAATGAGTAAGGTAGGGAATAAATACACTCACCTGTCACCACCACCACCAACCAACTCATTACAATGACCCAGGTAAAGAATGACTCCACTCACCTGTCAGCACCACCACCACCACCACCACTCAACTGTCTCGCCACTCACCACTACCGTCACCACCACCACCACCAACAACCAACTCTTTACAATGACCCAGGTAGAGAAGGACTCCACTCACCTGTCAGCACCACCACCACCACCACTCAACTGTCATCAGCACCACCACTCAACTGTCACAACCATCACCACCATTTACCTGTCACCACCACCACCACCACCACCACCACCACCACTCAACTGTCACCACTACCACCACCACCACTACCACCAACTCTCCAGCACACGTTATACCTGGAGATAAACAATGTGATCGATAATAGCGGCGGATGTTGCATGGTATGATTCAGCATGCGCCATCATAGTGGGTGGTATTCAATTATATCAATGATAACGGAAGCAGGTACGGTGGCGCTAAAGTCATGTCTCGGCTGTCATTACGCTTGGTTTGCTCTGTGCTGTATTAACCCCTTATGTATCGGCGACGTTTTTTTTTTTTTTGTATTATATTCAAGCTATATTTAGACGATTTTGTGCACTTTAAGAAGGATCTGTGGTAGTAAAATGGGTTAAGTGAAATAGTTCGAAGCCTGTTAATTGCTGGAGGGCTTGTTTAAACTGAATACAATCGTCTAATAGTAGCCCGAATAAAGTTAAAAAGACGTCACTGGTATCGAACAGGTTAATGTCTGTCAAATGTTGGATAGGGTATCTCTCTCGAAATTAATAAGTCAAGCTTAAATGTTTCTGTTACCAATTATTGATCAACATGTACTTGGTGCCGAGACATCACTTATTAGGCCGATTGTACAGATTGTTCAGATTGTACACTCTCAGCTGGCTATCTCTATGGGATTTTTTGTTTTTAATCACCCTCTTCAATACGATTACTTAAGCGTTTTCCTGGTCCTTCTGCTTCTTCATATTTAGCCGCATTAGTTTTTAATTGTTAAGACGTTCGGTCCATTAGTTTGGATATATTAAAATCTTTCGTCCCATTTATTTGTCAACATTAACACTTTCCATGTCATTTAGGTGTCGATTTCTCCCTGGCGAGCGATACCGGACTTTGGCCGGGACATTATTCTATCTAAAAATGTAAAAATTTATCTTAAATGAGGGTCTGGGGGGAGGGGGGGGGGAGGGGAGGAGGGGTTATAAGCTTGATGAAGGTCTAGGGAGGAAACATTAAACGACTATGGTGTAGGAAAGAATCGCTAGGAATAACAGGGACAAGAACTATATGGCTCTAATAGATTCTTCCTAAGCTGAATAATATTGTCTAGTGAACACCGGAATAACATTCAGGGGCGATGGGCCTTTGTTCCTATTAATTCAATTATTCCTTTATCTCTTTCTTCGTTTCTAGACCTCCATCAACCTTAGAAAACACCTCCTAGACCCCCGTTCAAGATAAGTTTGTACATTTCTCGGTATATATATATATATATATATAATGAAGACTGACTACTGAGACTTGCTGAGTTCACGCCCCTCAACAAATCTGAAGCCGACTTCCCAACATCATGTTGAATTTTTTTTTTTTTTTTTTTTTTTTTTGCTAGACGCCATAATTCCAGTGAAGGGGTGGGGTGGCCATAAACATAAGGCGTTTGTCAGTAATTGCTAGGTCAAGTTGCCCGGGCTTGACATCTACCAATAACATTTTGACAGTGCGGTTTACTGATTATGCCACAGCAACCTTCCTGGGATCGTAAACTAGACAAAAGGTAGATTAAGGGGAGGCTGGCCGTTTGTTTGGTCTATTAATTAAGGGGAGGCTGGCCGTTTGTTTGGTCTATTAATTAATTTATTCATATATTTTTTTAGTTTCCTCCCTAGACCTCCATCAAGCTTAGAAAAACGCCCCCTAGATAAATTTGTACATTTTTCGGTAGAAAAATGTCTGGGCCTCCCCTCTTAAAATTGCAGGCTCGCTATCGCTCGCCAGGAAATAATCGACACCTAAATGGCACGAAAGGTCTTAAAATTTACAAGGAAATGGGGCCAAAAGTGTTAAAATCGCCAAACTAATGGGCCGAACGTCTTACTTATCTGAAAACTAATGGGGCTACACATAAGGAAGAAGGGGGACCAGAAAAACGCCCCATCTCTCCTTAAAGACATGTGATTGGTCACAAGGGTTTAAAGTATCCCTGTAAGGATGCAATCGTGTCATGCCGTCCACGAAAGGGTTAACTTGCAAACAAATGAAAGCAAAAATAAAGATCGATACCACAATTGTGTGAAGCATTAAATAATCGCTCAAATAATGAGGTGAAACGTCTTAAGATCTTCAAACTAATTAAGTGAAACAGGTAAGGTCCAAAAAGACCTGCCTCGCACCAGATAGGATTAACTCTATTAATCACATGACGCCATTTTCTTATATAATAGCTACCTGTTGATGATTTTATTCAACTTTGGAAGAACATATCAGAGTCAGAGGGTTAGTTGAGCTAGTCATTAACCCTCTTATGCCAAAACGTCCTTCCTAAGCTAAAATAAACAATCTCAAGATAGTTTTAATACAACAAAATTAGTTCTCCGATAGAAATGGTAAAACATAAGGATATTAAACAATAGATTCAAAAACAGGTTCCTTACGACGAGAGACAGCAAACCGATAACTTTGGTGTAGAGACAAAATATACACAAATAGCTTTGCAAGGAAGCAACAAATAACAGCTGCCCGAACGTCCTGCATCGCAAAAAAGAAAGACTTGCTTTCAATCAAGTTAAGATACTGCAACGGGCAGAGTATCTGAACATAGAAAAGAAGGTTTATAGCCAGCTGACAACTAAACAGACTTAAACCCATAATCAAACAAATAAAGATCATCAAGGGACCAAACCAAAAATATCTTAAAAAATATAATGAGACAGGACTCAACAGCAAAATGGACTGAAATGCAAATAGCAGAGCTATTCCGGTATTTAGATCCGATTTAAGCACCGACAGGCTTTCGATGCCAGAGAATTTTGCAAAAATCTCATCGAAATTTGGCATCCCCGGCAAAGCCTTGAAATTGTCCATTATAACACGGAGAAGACTATCCAATTGAGAGGGGTCAACGTCAACCCCAAGGATGTCTTTCACCGGGACGCCCTGATGAACCATATATGAGATACCCCCCGGCAACGTCTTCGGGAATATTGGGGACGGTATCCACCTGAAGATATACTGTACAACCAAAGTCGGTGACCCACAAACCAACGAAGAGGAATCCTAAAAAGCCGAGCAGCATCTTTCGCCATGTCGTTATTTTATTGGTCTTGTTATGGCTGTCACTTTTGGCTGGGGGGTCAACCTCCTTCTCAACTGGGTCCAGTTCGATATCGGCAAAGTCACTTTCGTCGATAAAAGTGGACCCTCCACCAGCCTCCATATTAATAACCGAGTCCCAAGAAACTTCACTGTTACCGCTCAACACCGAGTGGAAAGATTTTGTAGAGCTCATGCTTTTGCAATCATGCAAAACTTCCATATCGAATTCAATGATTGAGTTTCGCCGTCCAGCCATAGCAACTGTGTTTTGGGTGGAGGTCATTATTTTATCAACCTGATGATTTACGTAATACTATTATTACACTATTATGTAATATATTTTATATAGTACCTGAATAGATACTATTTATCAACAAACTATATCCTAAAACAGTCTTATGCGAAGAAATAACTCGAACTTTGATAAGGCACTATTCAAAACGAAGCTCACACTGTCACATCGAAAGCAACAATGAAAATGTTGTAGGCCTAAAATGTTAACATGACATACCTTCATCAAAAATTAAAGTAGTCTGAATTATGGTGACTTATAGGAAAACTTTATTGGTAATTGTTTAGTGTATGGCCTCCTCCTAAAGAAAATGGATTTTTGAGCACAGACTGAACCAAATGTTCACTACTGTATTTACATAGCTGGTCATTAACCTAACCTAACCTAACCTAACCTAACCTAAGGTAACCTGGGCATCCTGGGGGCTGCTGCCCCCAGACCCCCGCTGGTTTTGGGTTGAAAAGTGATAAAAAACACATATCTCTTACCTCATTATTCAAAGTTTTGTATTTGGTTTAATATACACTTCCCAGGTCATTTGAACAGTTCTATTGCTTCTATATATCATATAATACACCATAGAATACGTTTTTAATAACTATAAAAAGAGGACTTCGATTAAACAATTACGACTTTATTTTGTCAGAAGCAATATTGGCTACATTGTATTTTAAATATTATTGAAAAAGTTTGAAAAACTCAAAAAAGAAATATTAAATACTGTATGCGGTGTAAAGAATAGTATATAATAGTTACCCAATATTCAGAATAAGGAAACGTACGATAATCATAGAAAATTATTATTAATGGGGAACTTAATAGTTTTCTGCTCACGCGCAAAAGGCTTCCATATACAGTATTACGCTTAAGTAGTGGGACCCACAGAGGGTTGCTCTTGGGCGGCATGATATGCAGGGGTTGTGCTTGGGAACTAGTGGTTGGGGACAGCATCAGGAGAAGGATCAGAGTTAGGGATGTAATGACTGGTGATCCTAGTTCTGAAAAAATCAAGAGTGGGGCTATTAACTACATGAAATGAGAGATGATTGACTGGTTACACTCATGGATGTTGCGGGGGAAAATGGTTATCTAAATATGTCCGTGCTTGCCTGATAGGTGTGTTGTTTTAGGTTGTAGCTGCGTCTCGTAAATCCTATACTTGTAGGGTGTAAAATATTTAATACAGTATACATCTTTGTCTATGTCTACTAAGTTGTTAGTAATTTTATATAGCATTTTTGTTCTGTGTATTTGTCTTGTTGTTGCAAGTGGGTCTAGTCTAATGTCTTGTCTATTTGGCTTGTATCCATTCGGCCCCATTCAGACTACTGTTTTAAGACGTTTACCCACATCCAGGTGTCAATATTTTCCTGGCGAGCGGCAGCGAGCCAGCATATATATATTTTTGTTTTGACAGCAAGCTTAATTTCTAAATTTTTCGATAGAAAAATTTCTCCGGCGAAGCCGGATTTCTCCATACAATGCTGGCTCGCTACCGCTCGTCAGGAAAAAATAGACACCTGGATGGGAATAATGTCTTAAAACAGTTGGCTGAATGGGGCCGAATGGATACAAGCCAGGGAAAGAGAAAAAAGGAGAAAACGATAAAAAAAACCGGTGACCCCCATTAACATGGGTGTTGTGGTGGTGATGTAGTCATTCATGTTACTGGCTGCCAAACTATTTGTTTTTCTTTTTCTGGCAATTATTTGACGATTCTATTTAGCTTAGGAATGACATGCACTAATTAAAAGGCTTCCAAGTATCCCAATTCATTATTTTAACTAACACACGTCATTCCTTAGTTGTAGAAAATCGTCTAAATATAGCTGAAATAAGAGAAAAAGACATCCCCGGTTGTGAAGGGGTTAAGTGGGCATGGTTCACTCTTTGGGCGTTTTTTGCATGTATTCATTATTTTTCTAGTTTCCTCCCTAGACCTCCATCAAATTAAAAAAAAAAACATCCATTAGATCCCCCTTCTAGATTAATTTGTACATTTTTCGGTAGAAAAATGTTCCAGCCGAAGGCCAGTTCTTCCAACATTACAGGCTCACTATCGTTCGCCAGGGAAAAAAATCGACACCTAAATAGCACGAAAGGTCTAAATATTGACGAAGAAATGGGGCGAAAGGTCTTAAAATCGACTAACTAATGGGGCAAACATCATAACATCTGAAAACTAATGGAGCTAAACATGAGGGAGAAAGTGGTCCAGAAAACCGGCCCATCCCCCCTTAATATAACTGAGATACAATAGGTGGAGCCACGAAGATGAGTATTGTGGCGAAGCCCAACCTATAAATCACCTACAAAACTATACATACTATTATTTGAAAAGCTATAGTCTATTCGCTGTAAGTAGGCGAGAAATCATGACTTCTAACCTCTGTATCTCAAAAACGACTAGAGTAATCGAACTAATATTTATATCATTTGGGAAGAGTTAGCCAAGGAATAGATGTGGAAATTTACAGCCAATTTGCTCCAGCCCTTTTTGAGTTACAGAGGATAGAGGTCATGATTTCTCGCCTACTTACAGCGAATAGACTATAGTAATATCCAAAAATCAATCCAGATAAATATAATTGCATAAAGAAAACCATAGGAGGTCCACGAATTGTTATGAGTGGGCTAGAGACTATGGCATCCGAGTGTACAATAGTCTATTAATTCTAGGTTGGGCAGAACTTGGCTATAGGGAATAGATGTATAAATTGACAGCTCATTTGCTCTAGCCCTTTTGGAGTTACAGAGGTTAGAGGTTACGATTTCTGCCCAACCTAGAATGAACGGACTCTAGTACATGACCCCCTTAGTCCTTATACAACGCCACACACTATCAACAGAAAGGCATATATAGAGATACGATATCGGGTGATTAGAGCGGTATCCAGGGCCACAGTTCGAAAGGTGTACATGCTCAAGGGATAATGATAATAGTAAAAAACTATAAATGATAATACAAATAAATAGTAATGATAATAATAATCATCTATCAATCTATCTATCTATCGCCTGACGCCGTGATCCCCGAAGGGGTGGCCACGAACGAATCACCCACATGCACCTCTGTCCCCAGTCAGTCGACGCCCCTCCTCCCAACCAGCACCGCCTTCATTCGTATACTTATTCACGCCATCCTTCCACCTCTCTCTCGGTTTACCTCTCCCTCTCTGTCCTTCCACCTTGCTCTCGTACACCCTCTTAGTCATTATCTCGCTTCCCATACGTTCCATATGGCCGAACCATCTCAAGCTGTTCCTTTTCACACTTTCCAGTACATCTACCTCCACACCACACCTCCCTCTTACTTCTTCATTCGTCTTTCTATCCCTCTATGTAACTCCGAACACACTTATCAAGTAACTAATTTCCACCCCTCTCACTCTTGGTACACCAACATCCACTGCTCTTCCTTGTATTTCTTTCATGACTCCATCCATATATACAGTAAACAATCAAGGGGACATTACACACCCCTGTTTCAACCCAACATTCAGATCAAAGAACTCGATCTGCTCCACACGTACTGCCGCCTTTGCACCCTCATACATGTTCTTCACTGCTTTCAGCAACTTGCCATCTACTCCGTATATTCTAAGTACTTTCCACATACCTTCTCTAATACCAATATAATAATATTGATAATACAAATAATGATAATAACAATAGTAACAATAACAATACTAATAATAATAATAATAATAATAATAATAAAGTAGAGGTGATACGCAGTTGATAAGCGCGGTATCCAGGGCCACAGTCACTAATGTATAAGATGTCGGGTTTCTTCACATAATTCTAGTTTCAATTACACGATTTTATTCAGCTTCTCGAGATCGAAAGGTGTAGAAGTTTTGAATTAAAGGAGGTATTTAATTTACACCAGAGACCTCCATCAACCTTATAAAAATCCCCCCAACCACCCTTCGAGATAAATGTGTACATTTTTCGGTAGAAAAGTGTCCCGGCTGAAGGCCAGTTCCTCCATAATTATTCCGGCCTTCGGCCGAATTTTTTTTCTACCAAAATAATGTACAAATTTATCTCGAAGTGGGATCTCGGGGGCGTTATTTTAAGCTTGATGGAGTTCTAGTGAGGAAACTAAAAAATAAGGTAAGAAATATATAAATTCACCAACGAATAAACACTGTCTCCCCCCCCCCCCCTCCCCCAAACCCCACCCTCCCCTTAAATACGAAGTGCGCAATATCTTTCCGATAACGCAATAACCGGTACACACGTTTATCACCAGTTCAAGCAGTCTGCCCTAACCCCTCCTATTCCGTTAATATAATACTGTATATAGTGCATTTACTGTAGGTGGAGTTAAACATCATTTTCAATATCCATGTATCAAGTTATCTAATAGTGTACATGTAATGTAATGTCGCCCTTGTATTGAGTATTGTTCACATGTGTGGGGAGGTTCCTCTCACACCGCTCTCCTAGACAAAGTTGAAAGGAAGGCCTTTCGTATCATTAACTCCCGTCCACTCACCAACTCTCTGCAATCTCTCTCTCTCCGCCGCAATGTTGCATCTCTCTCGCTATTCTATCGCTACTATAATAATCAGTGTTCCTCAGAGCTATCCCAGTGCATACCACCTCCTTTACGTAGGGCACGTGGTACCCGTCTTGCAACTCAATCCCACCCCTACTCTGTGCAACTCTCCAAGCCAAGAGTGAAACGTTACTCTCAAACTTTCTTCTACTCAACAGCTGAGCTCTGGAACTCTCTCCCAGAATCAGTCTTTCCCTCTTCCTATGACTTAAATTGCTTCAAACTCCGTGTGTCCAGGCATTTTGGCTCGAACGTCCCTTGATTTTGGCCCTGTCACTCTTTCAACTATGGGGGAGGCACTCGCTATAGGCAGTTATGCCTTTTGCCTCCCTCAATCACATAGAAAAAAAAAAAAATGTACATGTAAAGGGAAGAAATGCGTGGTCGTGTACTGAAAGGGTTAACCCCTTCTGTACCGGCGACGTCTTTTTCATTATATTCTACCTATATACGACTGTGCAGTTTAAGACAGATCTGGGGTAGTAAAAAGGGTTATGTGAGATAGTTAGAAGCCTGTTAATTGCTGGAGGCCTTTTAAAGCTGCATAACATCGTCTAATAGTAGCCAGAATAAAGTTAAAATGACGTCACCGGTACAGAAGGGGTTAAATCGAGCTTCATCCGGGACACTCAGATATTCTATATTGTATTAAATTCACCACAACACCAAACACCTCCAATGAAATTAATGAAAGCATATATGTGATCCACCGGGATTCGAACCTGGGTTATCACACACATATTTGTAAACACTCTAACCATTACACCACCAAGACAGTTAACATGTTTACGTACACGCCTACGACTTATTATCCATTCTCGAGTACTGGATATTAATCTAATCACAAGATCGGTTAGTTCTTAGCGGAGTAAACCTTACATAGCAAATTTTGGTACACACACGCACACGCACACACACACACACACACACACACACGCACACACACAGACACAGCATTACATTATACAGTACTATCTTTAAGGGGAGATATCCACTTGAGGGATTTTTTTCTGGACCCCTTTTTCCCTAATTTTTTTTTGTTTTTTTTTGTTTTTTCTATATTCCAACTTACTTCCTCTCGGGCATAGGCTGAGAGCCTTAACATTCCCCGCTTTACAATGAACAGTGAAGCCCGTGAGGTCTTGTTCCAGTCTAGGGAGTGAGACATGTGAAGCACGTAGAGTACAACGAGCACCTGCCATCTTGCCTTCACATGAGGCACGGTGCTCACTCATGGCCCGAAACGGCCCCATCTCTGAAGCCACCTCGTTCCCGTGCTTCACTGTCTCACTCCCTACACTCGGACTCTCACACTTACACACACACAACGCCACCTGTTGAGCAGATAACTCACCAGACATTGCACCCCTATAGCATATTTTGAATATGGGAATATTCATACAGTGCTATTTAATCAGGGAACAATGAGGGTATTTTATTGACGTTTCGGTGGGCTTGTGGTAATGCACTGATACCAGGTACAGAACAAATTCCATCCCAATAATATCTTCCCATTGATACATCGGGATTTGAACCCAGGACCTTTGGATTACCAGGCCAGTGGCAAGACCACCCCACCACACCTCCCTCACCTCACCTTTAGCCCCATTGCTTTTGATATTTTAAGACATTCGCACCATAATTAAGAACTTTCGCCCCATTTATGTCAATGTTAAGACCTTTCATGCAATTTAGGTGTCGATGTTTTCCTGGCGAGCGATAGCGAGCCTGTAATTTGAGGAACCGGCCATTGGCCGGGACATTTTTCTACCGAAAAATGTACATATTTATCTTATATATTTATCTCTAGAGGGTGTAATTTTAAGTTTGATGGAGGTCTAGGGAACTAACTAAAAACCTCCCCTTAAACACCAAGGACACAAACTTACACACACACTCTCTCTCTCTCTCTCTAACATATACAGACACACTATCACAGACACAAGTGGCATTGATTATCGATAGTAACCAAACAAGCAAATACATGCATAATTATACACTTGCTCGCACATACACTTATTTTGTAATGAGCAAATCTATCCGGCTCTAATCTACCCTAATTTATACTAAGCCACTTTGTTTTGAAGTATAAACATTATTTGCGCACGTAATTATGTTGTACTTTTATAGACAATTCGACAAAAAACAGGAAAATGCTAATCTCCAACCCCAAACAAAACCACCATGTTTATCTTCAAACATTCACGCAGAGAGAGAGAGAGAGAGTGAGAGAGAGAGAGATAAGGAGATAACAATACCCTTCGCTATGTTACTGTGCGCTACATGGCGTGGACAACAATTTGGTTTTATAACTAGAATTAATATAACACACGCAACAAAGCCACTCCAACAGCTTTCTCTCTCTCTCCAACACCCCTTCTCCCCTCTCTACACTCTTCAGAACAATAGGAAAAGTAGAATGTAGATACGAGGTGCCGTTGTAAAGGCTTATCCCTCAATACCTTCACCTGACCTATAAGAAGGGATACCATTTTTGTTTACTAGAAATTAAAATGGGTTGGCTATTTTGAGGGGGGATGGTTGATTTTGAGGGGGGATGGTTGATTTTGAGGGGGGATGGTTGATTTTAAGGGGAGATGGTTGATTTTGAGGGGGGATGGTTGATTTTGAGGGGGGATGGTTGATTTTGAGGGGGGATGGTTGATTTAAGGGGGATGGTTGATTTAAGGGGGGATGGTTGATTTTGAGGGGGGATGGTTGATTTTAAGGGGGGATGGTTGATTTTGAGGGGGGATGGTTGATTTTGAGGGGGGATGGTTGATTTTAAGGGGGGATGGTTGATTTTTCTGGATCCCCTTCTTATGAAAGCTCCATTAGTTGTCAGATTTTAAGACGTTCGGCGCACTATAGCAATAAACAGGCTTCGAAATATCTCCCTTAACCCTTTCTACCACCACAGATCCTTCTTAAACTGCACAAAATCGTCTAAACATAGCTAGAATAGAATTGGAAATAAGTCTGTAGTACAGAAGGGGTTAAGCCGGTATCACACGAGAGCTTTTATGATCAACATTTTTCTGACAACATTTTTGGAGGATTTTGCACGGGTATCGGAAGCTAGACTGATGATGGATGAATTTAGGCAAAAGTACTATGTTAAATGTTGACCTCATAAGCTGACAGACCAGTGTTGAGGGAAAAAATAGCTCGTGTGAAACCGGCTTTATTATCTTTTATCAGTAAGTGCAGGTGGTCGCTTGGTTGGGTCGTTGGTTAGGGGAGGATCTTTTAGTCACGTCGATACTGCTGGCATATGTTGTAGTCCCTGCGTCCAAGTTCTCAACAGGTATGGATTCCTTAGCTGTCATGGGTTCGATCCCAGCAGTGGTGGATATTTAGTGGGTGTGGTAGTACGTCCTAGCGTGTATATCATGTTAGCACCCAGTCGGGTGACACCTCGACGACGTATCCAGACTAATAAACACACACAACAAAGCCATTCCAACAGCTTCCTCTATCTATAACACCCCTTATTTGCTATCTACACTCTCCCAGCCGTATGGTCCTAGTGTACTGTCTGATGGCGTTAATGGGTTTCCAAATGTAATAACACAAACAATTGTGTGTCTTCTCTGGTGTTTACCTGTGTGTGTGTGTGTGTGTGTGTGTGTGTGTGTGTGTGTGTGTGTGTGTGTTTTAGACGAAACATATTATGTAGTCCCTCTGTCTTCAAGTTGTCAACAGGTATGGATTCGTTTGTCGTTATTGTGTATCTCGTGTGCTTACCTGTGTGTGTGTGTGTGTGTGTGTGTGTGTGTGTGTGTGTGTGTGTGTGTGTGTGTGTGTGTGTGTGTGTGTGTGTGTGTGTGTGTGTGTGTGTGTGTGTGTGTATGTGTGTGTTAACCGAAGCATACACACCCCATAAATTATTTGTTTATGAAATTATATATCTTACCGTCCCTCCGTATTCGATATCATATGTCGTTTGGTATTGTACAGTCAGGTAAATAGTACTGTGGTAATGTCTGTCAGTTGAGTAATGGTTGAGTAGTGTGGAAAGGTAGAATATTATTAGTAAGACACAATATACCATTTCCGTTTGAAAAGAACGTGGCGCTGTGATGTAAATTATTTCAGAACAATTGAATGTCAAAATGTCCTTCTTTGTTAAATTATGATGGTTTTCCTTTCATGTTTTATAATACTGTGCATACTCGTTTGGATGGGATTCGTCAGCCTTGGTTGGCAACCCATCTAGGGGAGACAACCTCATAGAGTTCCTTACTGCTCACCAAAAGGGAGATGTAGGTTGGTGGATGGACTAGCCACCGACCACTGTTGACAAATAGTACTAAACAGATACATGGTGGTCATCTGGGTTGTATTGTGTGGTGTGTTATTATGTATTACGGGGGGATGGTTCACTTTTTGGGCGATTTTGCATGTATTCATTATTTTTCTAGTTTCCTCCCTAGACCTCCATCAAATTAAAAAACAAAACATCCATTAGATCCCCATTCTAGATTATGATGAACATTGCGTAATGGTGGTGAAGGGGTTAATGCTTTGATGGTATGTAGTACGTGTTCAGTGCCTCTTATATAGAATACATGTCACGTTATTAACCCTCTCAGTATTCTATGACGCATTACCTTTCTATTTTCTGCCTGTTATTAGACGATTTTATTCAGATTACGAAGGGCATGTGTAAGTCGGACGATTGATTGATACCGCCTTTACCCATTTAACTCTCACAGATCTCCCCTAAGCTGCATAAAATCGTCTAATAATAGCCAGAATAAACTGTTAAAATGCGTCATAATCCTCAAGGGGTTAAGTTACCGGGTGTGTGTGTCGTGTGTGTCGTTATGTTACCGGGTGTGTGTCGTGTGTGTCGTTATGTCCCTTTTATTTATTCATATACTGTACATGTTCCGTGATTCTATATAATTATGTGGATTATGATATACTTCCTGCCAGGTACAGTAATGTTAACCCCCTGAGGATCATGACGCGTTTTAACAGTTTATTCTGGCTATCATTAGACGATTCTATGCAGTTTAGGAAGGATCTGTGAGAGTTATAAAAGTAAAAACTATATCGATTAAACCACTGACTTCCATAGCCACTTCCTCATCTCAATAAAATCGTCTAATAAACTGCTAAAATGCTCCAATCCTCCTCCAGGGGTCAAGATATGCCTCCATTCACGTACAGTCCCATTAAAAAGTTCGTGTTTATGATATAACGCGTCAAAGATGGCTCCACTCTTCATACAATGGATCGCACTTTCTTCTGAGATGTGCAACGTTTAGACGGAAATAAAGATAGAATTGTGGTTATTTTCATTTTCACCCCTTGAATTGCACCATTATATTCTTACTCCCAAAATAACTATATATTTTGGAGAATATAATCTATGTGTTTGGCTTTGTAGGCCTGGGCATATGTTTCGTCACACCTAACTGTAATCCATGTTGTTATTCCTTTTAGAAAGATAACGTCTGTATTATCTATTCTTCTTCTTCTTATTATTATTATTATTATTATTATTATTATTATTATCATTACAAACCAGGCTGAGTTGTGATACGAATGCCAATGATATGGAAAATATAAGTATATTACCAAATGATTTCAAAATTTGTCGCAATCTGTTTTTTTGCTTAATGTGTGTGTGTGTGTGTGTGTGTGTGTGTGTGTGTGTGAGAGAGAGAGAGAGTGACGCAGTTTACTGTGTACCTAATATCGCAATCTGCGCGTATCACTGAAAGGCGCCGATTGCGATATTAGGTACCCTTCCAGTACCAGTGACGGATATTTGATCATTTAGAGTTTTAGACGATTTTATGAAGCTTAGGAAAGATATATGGTAGCTAAGAGGATTAATTGATAGTATGTAGCTTTTTTAATGGGTAGACGTCCTTCCTAAGCTATATAAAAATCGTATAATAGTTGTCCAGAAGATAATAAAAGTGATATCACCGGTACTGATTGGGTTAATTGGCCATATTTCATACGTGACTCAGGCTGGAGTCATGTAATGTAAACGTGTAGGATGGCTGTCACGATCAGTAGTTAATCAGCTCGGCCCAGGACCAGGTGTTTCAGATCAGGTAAAGGCGAATTCATAAGAACATAAGACAAATATAAATCTGTAGAAGGCCTATTGACCCATACGTGGCATACCCCTTCTTCCCTACATTTCACTTCATCAATATTATAGCTACCTAAGAACATCTCCCACTACAGCCTATATCCCCATCTAGTTTTCCAAAGGCCAAAACTGAGTCAGATCATAGGTCAGTGCTTGGTGTTGGTTTTGGAGACTTGTCGGGGGAGGCACTCGTCACAGGCAGTTTTGCCTTTTGTCTCCATCATCCACTTAAAAAAAAAATAAGAGAGATCCCAGGTGAAGTGGTTTAAAGGTTTACAGGTTAATTATAATGTAAGGTCAGGTGTGGTCGTGGGAGAGATTCTAGGTTAGTTAAATAATAATGTTGAAATAACTTTGAAAAGTTGACATTGAATATAAACACCATATGAGGAGGAGCACTTTATTGACAGCGTTTCGCAGATAGCTTCTTCAGGACCTGAAGAAACGTTGTCAATAAAGTGCTCCTCCTCCTAAAAGATAATGTAAGGTATTTTGCTGGGAGGGATTCTAGGTTATATATACTGTATGATCACGTAAAATAATTGGCGGGTGTGACTAACAGTGAGATCCGGTAAGGATTTTTTTTTTTTTTTTTTCCGTAGCAGGTTACAGTGCTTCATGTTTGCATGTGTTTATATCTTCCACAGTTGCTCTGCCTGATAGAATGGAGGCTCGCGTGGTCCTATTGGTGGCGGTGACCTGCTATATCCTGCTGGAAGGTAGTGTGGTGTTGGCTGTGTCTGTCCCCTATACCACCACCACCACCAAGCTACCGGACCACGATCTCCTCCAGTATCAGACAGAGCAAGGAGATCGCATGGTATCGGAGCAAGTTAGCGGAGAGGCGAACCAAGTTGATAGGGAATCAGACGAAATTCATAGGCAGCGCATACATATACACAACGAATTGAAACAAATCCATGGACAATCAGAGCATGTTCGTAGGCAGACACGACAAGTACATGGATTAACCACGAGCTCCTTTCTGAAATGCGTCTCAGGAAACACCAGGGTTCCCGGGATAATGGAGTCGAGCAGCCCAGCTTCACGCTATATCCTCAACGTCAGCACCAATTTCAGGTTTCTGCAGGTGTCCATGAAGCTCGGGTCCTGTTTTGAAAATCCGATCTACCGCGGTAATTGGTTCCTCACAAACGTGGACATAGAACAGCATACACCCCAGTCCCAAGCCACAATGATCATCACCTACGAAATGCTAGAGGACGGCACTCACACATACCACTTGGAAGTGGATGCCTTAGGACTCCACCGAACCATCAACACCACCATTGACTGTGGGGAGTTTCAGGGTTTCCGAGTGAAGACTAAGGGGGCGTCTGTCTGCGAGCTCACTTGGAGGGAAAACAGCTTGGGGGTCCGAGTGGGCCAGAAGAAATCTAAAGTACGAGTTTCCTTCTCTACTCTGCATGAACTACGTCGCTGGGCTAATGGTGCTTACGTCATGGCTATCTGCTTCACCTTAACAACATACATACTTTTCCTCATCGCAGGGCGCTTCCAGAATCGAACAGAATACAGAATTGTTCAGGAGAGGTTAGTATTAAAGAATGTTTATGTTAAGATAAAATTAACCTCTATATTTCGCTAACATTATCGGAATATTCTTTTTATTGGTATCATCAACTACGATGAGGGTAGAATACTCCACGTTGCTGAATGCTAAAATTGTAAATCCGAAGTAGCCAGACAAAAAAGATCCGAAAAATATTGGAAAAACTGTTCAAGGGACTCACTTTTCTATACAAAGTTTCAGTCTCTCTTTGGTATAATTTGCCTAAAGGTATCGGGTTTGTCGCATTCTTTTTATAACCCTCAAGCTTAACAAAAACGTTGGTCACTCTCCTTCCTTACGTATATTGAATTGATCAATGGTGACATTAACATAATTATGAAAATAGGTTGAAATGAAGAAGAACATTAGCTAAAAAAAATTTTTTTTTTTGTTTACGTTTGTATATAGCGAACTTCAACAATATGTATCCTAAAATAATCCCTTGTGAAAAACCACAACTGTGAGCCAACATGATGTTATCAATGTTGTTATTCCCGATAAACCCTTATCAACCTTTATCCCATTACTCATGGCTATAATCGAAGCTTTAAATCATACTTTGTCAGCTTAATGTGACTTAAATATAATTGAACACATTTTATTTTTACATATAGAAATCATAATAGATATTTTATTTTGTATTAATTTCACCACACCACCAAACATCTCCAATGAAATTAATGAAAGCATATATGTGATCCACCGGGATTCGAACCTGGGTTATCACACACAGATTTTTAGACACCTTAACCATTACACCACCAAGACGGTTAAAGGGTTATGCACACACCTACGACTTATTATCCATTCTCGAATACTGGATATTAATCTAATCATCATGTTCATATTCCCACCGCACTATGGTAGCCTAATGTTTAAGTCCCAGAGTGAAGTTTCTTTTTTTATTGCAATAGCAGGAATACTTACTGTCTTTTCATTCTGACCCTTCAGGAGTGTGCGAGCCGCCTGTGTTCATATTAGGACTATTGCTCCTAATAATATGAACATTGTGATGGGCGAGGGTATCCAGACGACTTCCTGAGACCACCACAGGCTCGGTGGCCCCATATGGTGTAAGGGCTAGTGAGAGGGAACACGAACCAGGGACACGAACCGGGGACATGAATCGGGGACTGATGACGGGGAAAAGATGACCAAGAGAATAAGGTCATGCTCATATAACAAGCCAGCCATAAAGAACCAGTTAACGAAGCAAGCGGCGAGGAACTAGTTGCACACCCATAAGACTGCCAGGGGTTGAGATCTAAATAGTATGGTCAAAATAAGATCAGTGCGAGGCCTCTTTCCAGGATTCATTGTTAGTTGAATCAAGAATCCAGCCACCGCAATAAGTTGGAATCCTCGCCTAAAAGTTTTGAATAGATTATATCTGACCTTAACATTAAATTATGGAATGGATAAAATCTGGGGCCATGACACCTCTTTAGCCATATAGTCCTTCCAAGATCCGGTGATGAGAAGCCACCCTCATAGGATCCCCCTGCAGAATAATCTGGCTCCCTTTTCAAATGCTACTCCAGAATCCCTTTGGCTACTACAGAAGTGAGACACAACTGCTTCCTTGGAGTTGCTGGTGAAATTAATAAAACAATATATTTCAGAGCGCCTTACAGCAGAGGTACTCCCTGTCGAAGAAACATCTATGGTTGAAGACTCTCCTGCCTCTGTTGTAGCATCTACTGCAGAAAATTTAATTTCTGATCTAAAGGCATCCGTTACTCATTTGAGCTTACGGTTGTGTGCTCAGCTCCTTGGCATTTCTTCCTAAACTACAATAATGGTGGATTGTGTTCTTTTATTTAATAATTTTCATTTTAGTAAGCGTTGTTTCCACATAGCGATTTTGATAATTTAATTTGACTTTATATTGTTCTTGTCCCAATTTTGGTTTGTTTAGTTTGCAAGTTTTACATTTTAATAGCTCTAGCTGTTGGAATGGGTGAACCTCTATGAAGATCTTCTTGGGGTAGGTACTCTTAACAACAATGGTAAGTGCAAAAACAAACTATCAAAATGTAATCACTGTAAACAACTGAAAAACTTTTCTAAAGTGCAATAGGCACTGCTTAAGGGAGCCCACCTCGCTTTTTTCTCTCTCTCTCTTTCTCTTTCATATTATTTCACATGAATCATTATAAATAAAATAGTCTATACATCTATTTCTAGTCATTAGTTTGTAAGCTATTTTTATGTTAGAATAAGAGACATGTTTGGATGAAGAAAAAATGTAACATAAAAAAAACAAATAAATAAAACAATATTAAAAAAAAAAAATTAGTCTGGCTGACTAGTTTTAGCTAGTCAGGTGTTTCAGACTAAAACAAAATAATTGTATATAGTATTCTAGGGAGATATGCTACAGTTTTGGAGAGAGGTATCCTGACCCGGATTCGAACCCACTCACTCAAGGTATGTTAGGGAGAGTTGGGCACCGTAACCACTCGGCTCATGGTCGAGTGGTTACGGTGCCCAACTCTCCCAAATACTCCTGGAGTGAGTGGGTTCGAATCCTGGTCAGGCTACCTCTCTCCCAACCTGTCCGACATTATCATTAGGTGCTACAGATTATTTAGACATTGTAAACCCTGGCGGAGAGGGCTGGAGCAAATGAGTAGGAAATTCCACACCTATTAACTACTGGACTCTTTTCTATTCTCTATATACTCAGGCCCAATCCCCATGTTTTTTCCCCCTTGTTTTTTTGTTTTTTGTTTGTTTTTGTTTTTGTTTTTTGTGTGGTTTTTTTTTTTTTTGGGGGGGGGGGCGACTCAAGACGGCTCTTTTCGAATGGTAGAAATATCAGCTCGATTGATCAAGTTGATTTCGAGTTAGGAGACGTGGGGGTGGGAATGGCTAGACTCATCATTAACCCTTTGAGTACCAGCGACGTGTGGTATATTTTATTCTAGCTATATTTTGACGATATTATGCAGCTTAGGAAGGATATGTGGTAGTTAAAAGGGTTGGTTGAGATATATTGAAGCCTTATTATTGTCAGATATTCTTCCTAAGCTGAATAAAATCGTCTAAAATTTGCCAGCATATGATAAAAAGGACGTCCCTGGTACTGCACGGGTTAAGAATATATTATGATGTTTGCAGAATATTAATTTAAGTTATATAGAATATTTTGTAATATCGTATAAATAATATATTTTTATAACTCATGGTATTAGTGGACTTATTGCTTTGGTTTCCTTATTTTACCGGGTTTGCAAATAATTATATCTTATTTGTGTTATACTTATTATCCTCCTCATCATTAGATAGTATTGTACTTATTAAGATATATTATTGTCTTTTACTATCACTACACACACACACATTGCATATATACACATACAGTATACACACAAACCTACACCCACACACACACAGTCACATGTACATACAAAGACACACACACACTATCAATATAACCGACAACCACTCACCTCCCTGCACGCTAGACTTAATAAGGCTTAGATTACAATGATAAGAGTCCTGTATATACTGGTTCACGTGATAGACAGCTGATAGGAGAAGGCTCTTAAGGGAGCCCACCTACCTTTTTTTCTCTTTCTCTCCCTCTCTCCTTGGCTTGTATCCATTCGGCCCCATTCAGCCTACTATTTTAAGACGTTTACCCCCATCCAGGTGTCAATATTTTCCTGGCGAGCGGTAGCGAGCCAGCATATATAAATTTGTGTTTTGACAGCAAGCTAAATTTGTACATTTTTCGATAGAAACATGTCTCCGGCGAAGCCGGATTTCTCCATGCAATGCTGGCTCGCTATCGCTCGCCAGGAAGAAATCGACACCTGGATGGGGATAAAAGTCTTAAAACAGTTAGCTAAATAGGGCCGAATGGATACAAACCAAGGAAAGAGAGAAAAGGAGAGAAAGATAAAAAAAAACGGTGACCGCTCTTATGGGGGAGAGAGTCGATTTTGTTGGAACTCCCTTCTCTCTCATGTTTAGCACATTACTTTGGAGATTTCACTGCGTTCATTCCACTAGGCTGGCGATGTTGAGACCTTTTACCCTATTTCTTTGTCAATAATAAAACCTTTCGTGCCATTTAGGTGTCGATATTTTCCAGGGGAGCGATAGCGAGCCTGTAATTTTAGAAGGAACCGGTCTTCGGCCGGGACATAATTCTTCTGATAACTGTACAAATTTACCTTGAAAGGGGGTCTAGGAGGTGTTTTTATAAGGGGGTCTATGGGGTGTTTTTATAAGGGGGTCTATGGGGTGTTTTTATAAGGGGGTCTATGGGGTGTTTTTATAAGGGGGTCTATGGGGTGTTTTTATAAGGGGGTCTATGGGGTGTTTTTATAAGGGGGTCTATGGGGTGTTTTTATAAGGGGGTCTATGGGGTGTTTTTATAAGGGGGTCTAGGAGGTGTTTTTATAAGGGGGTCTAGGAGGTGTTTTTATAAGGGGGTCTAGGAGGTGTTTTTATAAGGGGGTCTAGGAGGTGTTTTTATAAGCTTGATGGAGGTCTAGCGAGGAAACTCATAAACAAATTACTAAATAAATACATAGACCAAGAAACAAGCACTACCCCCTTAACCCTATTTGTATCGGGCACATCCTTTTCATTAGATTCTGGCAACTATCAGAGGATTTTATTCAGATTAGGAAGAACCTCTATCCACTAAAAGGCTACAGACCATCTCATGTATTAGTTTCATTGATGTCATTAATTAGGTATATTGGTAAGTGGTGGGTTGGTGATAATATGAATTAATACTTTTGAGCTACCATAGATCATTCCTAAGCTTCATAAACTACAGTATAACATAGCATAATTAGGTAAAAAAGCATAAACAAATAATTACCACTGGGAATAATTAAAGTAATTTCAAATTATATAAAAGGCCTAATTATTTAACCCTTTGAAGATTATGCCGCATTTTGCCAGTTTATTCTGGCTACCATTAGACGCTTTTACACACTCAAGGAAGGATCTGTGGGAATTATCTATCTCAGTTAACCCTCTGGCTTCCATATACCCTTCCTAATCTGAATAAAATCATCTAATAATAGCCAGAAACTAGAAAATAATTGCGTGAGCGTATCCAGAAAGGGTTAATCTAGGATCCATGCTTTCCCAAATCAAGACCCAACAGAAAGACTAATTTTCAACATAAATGCAAAAACACACGACAAAGGCTATACTGTAAATGTGCACAACGGTCCCCAGAATGTTGGGGCTTGTACACTCTGATGTACTCATAAGTACTTATAAATACTAGTCGACGTCCCCTATTTCTAATTAACTACTAAATAAAGGTAACTTTCTGTCTGTCTGTTTGTTCACGAGCTACTCCCACAGTTTTCAAGATGGAGAGCCCATACTTGCCATGCATACTAAGGGGGTGCCAGAATAGGTTTTATGCGATGTTTTTGTCCCCTCACCCTCCAGGGGGAGGGGGGAGGGATGGAACTCCCCCAGTTTTCAAGATGGAGAGCCCATAATTGGCATGCATACTCTTGATCCTATCCTAAATTCCTAATCCATGAACCCAACGCCCTCATACCACGCTGACCGAGAACATCAATCTGTGGGTCCAACTACTACTACTACTACTACTACTACTACTACTACTACTACTACTACCTTTTTGTTCTATTACACCACTCAGCCTGTGCATCCCCCCCTTGGACCCTAAACAAGGTCGGAACAGCCATCAAAGAGCCCGACTTGGTAGTCATACAGCTGCTTCCTATTCCGGGGTTGCACTCAAGACTCATCATCGTGGAATACTACTACTACTACTACTACTACTACTGCTATTACTACTACTACTACTACTACTACTACTACTACTACTGGTAAAGGTTATCATCTCTATATACAGTAATACTATCCTCAAAAATACATTATTTTGTAGATTTTAACTATTTTAGCATACCAATTCGCGTTTCGTCCCTTGATTCTGGCTGTTATTAGACGATTTTCAACAACATAGCAAGGACCTCCAGTAATCGAAAAGATCAAATCTACCTCAATTATTGTACTGACCCCCACAGATGATTTATAAACTGAATAAATCGTCTAACAGTAACCAGACTGAAAAGATTAAATACGCACATAAATATATACATTAGTAAGTGCTTAGATTAATTAATTTATATATATATATACAGATTATACAGTATTTTTTTATATATATATATATATATATATATATATATATATATATATATATATATATATATATATATATATATATATATATATATATATATATATATAGTATATGTGCGAATGAAACACACATATGGTGAATTTTGACCAGGTTGTTGTTGTTGTTGTTGTTCCCCTAGCTGCCTGGCCGAACAGCCCCAAGGCCCCGAGCAAGGCCAAGGCCATAACCGAGCGCCCCCACAGAACCCTCCCTGCCTACCACAATAAAGCCTGGGTGACCGAAGCCACTCCATGGCGGGGAGCGGAGGAGGGTGCGGAAACACCCGGGAAACCAAAGCCCCACCCAGGGCCCTGTGCCCCTCAGCAATTATGAAGAGAAAGTTGAGGGGCAAAGGAAAAATGTGACGCTTTGGCTTCCAATCTTGGTAGATTGGGAGGTCAATCCACGGAAAAGATGCCGTCACTTGAGATCTAGGAAAGACATAAGTAAAAGGAACAGTCGGAGTAAGCTATGGGTATGGCAGAGATCGCTCAGTTCTCACTCTGATAGACCAGCCCATCACCATATGACTAGAACCCAATCCTCTCAGCATCAGTTAGGAAAGGCCCTAGAAAGCCGCCTTTGGCGGGGTTAATTTGAATACCGTTAGTTGAGTCCTCCAGGAACCAGATAACGTTATCATATCGGTTAGTCAGCACACCACAAGGACACGTGATACACAACACTAGACCCACTTCCAAAGAGGTAGGCCAGGTATTGTGACTACTATCCTCTGTAACTCAAAAAGGGCTGGAGCAAATGGGCTGTAAATGTTCACACCTATTCTCTGGCTGACCCTTCCCCAAATGGTAGAAATATTTGCTCGATTACTCTAGCCGTTTGCGAGATATAGAAGTTAATGTTCACGAATTTTGGCCTACTTATTTGGAACAGGTTAGTTACAACGGCATCATTTGTCATTGGGCGCCATTTTGGAGCCGTAACTATCAAACCATGGAGGGATATTAAACATAATTACCAGCTAAATTACGGTCGTAGTACATTTATAAATACATAAAACCAAATTCATCATACTTTCTATCCAAAATAAATCTACATTAGTATTTCACTTCAGTTTTATAGCAATGTTTACGGCTCCAACTTCCTTATAGCCTGAAACTCGCAAGTGGTCAATTGATCATATGGAATTTAGATCCAAAGACCAAATAATACTATATAATTATATACTGCATAATGGAGTGAGGAAGTACATGAACGAAGGCTGTGCTGGTTGGGGGGAGGGGCGTCGACTGACTGGGGACAGAGGTGCATGGGGGCGGTTCGTTCGTGGCCACCCCTTCGGGGATCACGGCGTCAGGCAATAGATAGATAGACAGCTAATCTGTACAGTGACTGCCAAATATTCATGATGGGTATGGCGGCTAGGAATCCTCCTCCCCTTGTAAAATTCACCTACTAGACGAGACGGAGTAAAGGGCGAGGGAACGCGAAAGTGGTCCCGGACCCTAAGAACTGGAACTTTAAATGTTGGTTCTGTTCGGGCTCTGTCTTAAGTTGGCTACCCTCAGCTATGGGGTATGTGCCTCAGTATAATACATACATGCATACATGGATGATTTTTATAGTGTGACGAGCGGCTAATAACACACAGTGGTACCAACATGGCGGAGGTTGGCTGTGTGTGTAGATGAGGGCTGCTGATACAACAAGGGTTGCCCACATATTATATACCGGGACAGATACGAGACAGGGAGGGACAAAGGACAAGTATTAATGTTTGGTAACTTAGGAAACGAAATATTCACTAACGATATTGGAGTCTAAATATGGTAGGTAGATAAATTTGTACATTTTTCAGTAGACAAATGTCTCGGTCGAAGGCCGGTTCCTCTTATTAAAATATCAGGCTCGCTATCGCTCGACAGGAAAACAACCGACACCTAAATAGCCTAGCACGAAAGGTCTAAAAATTGGCAACGAAATGGGGCGAAAGGTGTTAAAATCGCCAAACTAATGAACCCAACGTCTTATAATCTCAAAACAAATGGGGCTAAACACGAGGGAAAAGAGAGTCCAGAAAACCGACCCATCTCCCCTTAAACTGCACAAAATCGTCTTAATATAGCTAGAATAGAATTAAAAAGACGTCGCCGGTACAGAAGGGGTTAAGGTGATAAAGTAGATACGCCCTAAGCGGTGGAAAATGAATAGCTTGATAAACAGAGATAAGGATAAGGATATAATGATTCCTTCCTTCTCTCTCTCTCTCTCTCTCTCTCTCTCACACACACACTCACTCACACACAATCTCTCTCACTTTCACACACACGCACTTTCCCTCACGCTCACATTCACTCACTCTCTTGCTCACTCACAGTCTCTCTTTCACACACACACACGCACACACACACACACACACACACACTTTTTCTCTGACTCTCACATTCACTCACACACGCACACCGCATCAAGGAGCTAGGCAAAGTGTGTGTGTGTGGGGGGGGGGGGGGGTGTACAGGTTAAGGGGAGGTATAATATTAATGTTCTGGCTTTTCCTAGACGATTATATTCATATTTGTAATGGTATATGGAAAGTCAGAGGGTTAAGTGGGGATGGGCCGGTTTTCTGGACCACTTACTCCCTCATTTTTAGCCCCATTAGTTTTCAGATGTTAAGATGTTTGCCCCATTAGATAGTTGATTTTAAGACCTTTCGCCCCATTTCTTTGTCAATATTTAGACTTTTCGTGCTATTTAGGTGTTGATTTTTTCCCTGACGAACGAAAGTGAGCCTGTAATGTTGGAAGAACCGGCCTTCGGCCGGAAATTTTTTCTACCGAAAAATGTACAAATTAAGCTAGAAGGGGGATCTAATGGATGTTTTTTTAAATTTGATGGAGGTCTAGGGAGGAAACTAGAAAAATAATTAATACATGCAAAAATCGGCCAAAAGTCAACCATCCCATGGAGATGGTCTTTACCCTTATAATTCCCACAGATTCTTCCTAAATTGTATAAAATCGTTTAATGATAGCCATAATGAATTGTTTAATGATAGCCATAATGAATTGTTTAATGATAGCCATAATGAATTGTTTAATGATAGCCATAATGAATTGTTTAATGATAGCCATAATGAATTGTTTAATGATAGCCATAATGAATTGTTTAATGATAGCCATAATGAATTGTTTAATGATAGCCATAATGAATTGTTTAATGATAGCCATAATGAATTGTTTAATGATAGCCATAATGAATTGTTTAATGATAGCCATAATGAATGTTTAATGATAGCCATAATGAATTGTTTAATGATAGCCATAATGAATTGTTTAATGATAGCCATAATGAATTGTTTAATGATAGCCATAATGAATTGTTTAATGATAGCCAGAATGAATGTTTAATGATAGCCATAATGAATTGTTTAATGATAGCCATAATGAATTGTTTAATGATAGCCATAATGAATTGTTTAATGATAGCCATAATGAATTGTTTAATGATAGCCATAATGAATTGTTTAATGATAGCCATAATGAATTGTTTAATGATAGCCATAATGAATTGTTTAATGATAGCCATAATGAATTGTTTAATGATAGCCATAATGAATTGTTTAATGATAGCCATAATGAATTGTCAAAATGAGTTATAATCTTCAGAGGGTTGTAATGGGGTTGAAGAGCAAGAATGGTTTATATGGATCTATGGAAGTTCTAATAAAAAACTTCTGTATTTATTTGTTTCCTTTTCCTTAAAATGCATCAAACTTCACCATAGTTCTAATGTAGGCTCCTTGTACACACACACACACACACACACACACACACACACACACACACACACACAATTAAAACAAAAGAATATATAGAAGGTCCCACCCCTTTCCCATTCTTAAGTAAGCCATTTTAGATTTCCAGAAGAGCAACCATTACTTGCATTACTGCATGTACACAAACATTTCAGTAATGTAAGCATGTTTCCTTCTATGTTGTGTTTTGTTTATCAAAGTGACAATTACAAAGCACACACACACAATAACACACCTATACACACACACACACACACACACACGCAAATTTCCATTTCCATTTTTCTTATGTTCTTATGTTCTTAAATACACACACCTACACACACACACACACTCTTTCACACACACACACTCTCTCTCTCTCTCTCTCACACGCACACACACACATACATTAGTAGGAACACCTTTTTGCTGGCTCTCCGTTTTCTATTCAGCATAAACCATTAATTTCACCAGGCACTATAGAAAACGATAACTCAGGGAAAATTTGACACCAAGGAATCGCCCTTTACAACAGGTAATTATATTTCTGTTGACATTATATATTTATTCCGGTTAGAAGATTTATTCATCATGGAATTCAATGTACACTCTGATGTCATAGTCTCTAGCCCACTCATATATATATATTCGTGGACTTCACCTATTTCTAATTACGAATGAATAACTCTGGAAACTAATTTATGCATATAATTGTCTATTCATCAACTACAAATATATATATGAAACCATAGGGGGTCCACAACGTCTTATGAGAGAGAGAGAGAGAGAGAGAGAGAGAGAGAGAGAGAGAGAGAGAGAGAGAGTGTGTGTGTGAGTGAGTGTGTGAGTGAGAGAGAGAGAGAGATTGAGTGAGTGAGTGAGTGAGTGTGTGTGAGTGTGTGTGTTTGTGTCAGCAGTTTTAGCAAGCCTAGCAATACACTTCTTTTAAACCGTTCATATCCCCTCATTTATCAAGGGAGAAAGGACTAGCTGAGTTGTACAAACGTGACATATATACCCCATTCCTCTTAAGGGGAGATGGGGCGTTTTTCTGGTCCCCCTTCTTCCTCATGCTTAGTCCCATTAGTTTTCAGATTTTATGACGTTCGGCTCATTAGTTTGGTGATTATAAGACCTATCGCCCCATGTATTTGTCAATATTAAGAATGTTTGTGTTATTTACTGTAGCCTACGTATCATTTTTTTCCTGGCTACAATATTTAGGGCAGACGGTCGTTTTTCTGGTCCCCTTTCTCCCTCGTGTTTAGTCCTATTATTTAGCTACGTGATGCATAGTGCACGGAATTTCGATGTGAGTATCCTAGGTTCGAGTCCTTGGAGTGCCACATGTATTTGTTGATTTCATTAATTGAGTTTAGAGGTGAAGTTGGTTGGTGGGAAAAAAAAACATAATAATTTAAGAGGAACAGGCCTTCGGCCGAAACATTTTTTTATCGAAAAAATTACAAATTCACCTTGAAGGAGGGTCTTGAGGGTGGGTATTACTTTCAGCTTTATGGAGGTCTAGGGAGGAACAAAATAAAACGATTAAAATATATATAAATGAGCAAATAAATACACCCATCCCCCCTTAACCCCTTCCGTACCGGCGACGTATTTTTAACTTTATTATGGCTATTATTAGACCTTTTTGCAGCTTAAAAGGGTCCTCCAGCAATTACCAGGCTTCGAACTATCTCACTCAACCCGTTTTACTACCAGAGATCTTTCTTGAACTGCAAAAAATCGTCTAAATATGACTAGAATAAAATTAAAAATACGTCACCGGTACAGAAAGGGTTAAACCTATTTGACCCGAGGGTAGCATTTAAGACCTCTCCCAGTTTCGCTCCATTAGTTTGAAGATTTTAAGATGTTTCACCCCGTAAGTTTGGTTAATAAGACACTTCACCCCACTCCATTCGGGCGGAGGCTTTCTCTAATGTTTTCCACTTCATTAAGGGGGCCCCCATCGTGTTTTTTTCTCTCTTTCTCCCTCTCTCTCTGGGTTGTATGCATTTGGCCCCATTGAGCCAAGTGTTTTAAGAACGTTTATCCCCATCCAGGTGTTGTTATTTTCCTGGCGGGCGGTAGCGATCCAGCATATTTAAAAAAACAAAATTGACATCAGGATTTTTTTTTAATTTTTCGATAGAAAATTTGTCTCCGGCAAAGCCGGATTTCTCCATACAATGCTTGCTCGCTATCGCTCGCCAGAAAAATATTGACACCTGGATGGGGGTAAACGTCTTAAAACAGTAGGCTGAATGGGGCTGACTGGATACAAGCCAAAGAGAGAGGGAGAGAAAGATAAAAAAAGCGAGGTGGGCTCCCTTAAACTAAATAAATGCCCACCCAGACACCCTTCAAGTTAAATTTGTACATTTTTTGATAGAAAATGGACCGGCCGAAAGCGATCTTTCGCACAGAAAAAAATATAATAAATCAATAAATAATAATAACACCTGAATGGGGCGAAGCTTAGTATTATCGCCATACTAATCGGGTAAAACGTCTTACAATATCCACACTAAATGGAGTGAAACCGGGAAGTTCCAAATAGGTCTCACTCGGACCAAATAGTGTTAACCCCTTTATGAATATTACACGAGAGAGAGAGAGAGAGAGAGAGAGAGAGAGAGAGAGAGAGAGAGAGAGAGAGAGAGAGAGAGAGAGAGAGAGAGAGAGAGAGAGAGAGGTGATTGCTTCAACAGGATAGTGCTGAGATAAACAAATTTAGGATATCTATAGAGCAGGTGGGACAGACAGAAGGAGTGCCTGTATATAAAGGGTGGGTGGTCTTGGTTGAAACAGCAGACCACTTGGCTCCTCACTCCATCCAACATGTGGGTCATAGTGCCTCTCGCCCTTCTGGCAGTCCTCCCTGCTGCCAGTACCGAAACCTGCGGCGGAACCTTCACCGTCGACCCCGGATCATCCCAGAATATCACGCTGCCTGTCGAGAGGGATGGGAAGTACGGCAAAAATATGATATGCACGTATGAGTTCAACAGCTCCGACTACCGCGTCTCCTTCCTCGTCAACTGCCCCAAGCCCCAGTTCAACATCAGCATGCCCTGCGGAAAAGAGGACTACCTGCTCATTGATGACCAATCCACGCTCTTCATCTACTACTGCGGGTGGAAAAAGCCAAAGGCGAACATCATGACTGGTGGGCCTTTCCTGAGCCTTAAGTTCCAGAGCAACAATGACGACAGGAGGGGGCGAGGCTTCACCTGCACAGTACAAGCTTTCCTTGATAAAAAATTTAGTACCACCTCGGCACCAGCCAATATAGGAAAAAAAAAAGCTGCTCCTCAGCCTATTGTGTATCCTAAAGTGTTTGTTCCACCTAGAGGCTACAAGTGTAATTGTGGCACAAGTCGAACAACTCGCGGCAATGATGGCGCAGCTGCCATTTTGGGTGTAAACCCTTGGGTTGGAGCTCTACTACCCCGTGGTGCCTACGAAGCAGCTTGTACTACAGTCACCATCAATGACCGCTACGTCCTCACATCAAAAGAATGTGTAGATTCTATTTCCGATAAAGATCTTCAGGTTCGCTTCAATGAATACGTCTTCTCGAGTGTGAGTCGAGGCATCACTCGGGATGTTAAAGTATCCGCTACTGACGGAGACGTGGCCATCCTAGCCCTAGCTTATCCCATCAACCTGGGCAGTATGCACCCCATCCAACCTGTCTGTCTGTCTGACATTAATATAGATCTAAGCACAACTTCTGCCCGGGTCTCTGGCTGGGGCACGCAAGATGGTACAATGCTTCACACGACTGTCCTGAACAAGGGTGACTATGACTGCCCATACGAGGGTATAGCTCCGTGTGGCATGGGGGCCCAGCTGTGTGAGGCGGACGCTGGAGGTCCTGTGGTGGTGGATGTGAACGGGAGAGCTGTGCTGGTCGGTATAGTGGGAGGACGGACCAGCTGTGAGGATACCCCGGACTTTACTGACATAACCGCCAAGTACAAATGGATCATGGATAATACAGAAGACGCCACATCCTGTAATGAAGCATGGCAGGATGTGGCTCACTAAATGGACAAGACGACGAAAGATAATATGAAGATGAAGGAGAGAGAAACCCTATAGTTTTTAGAGATTTGCCTCGGTTAGCTTTACAGGATCTTATTGCCCTCATAACTCTTAACCCTTTCAGTATCGGCTTATCTCTCTCAACTATAGGATTTCTCTCTCTCTCTCTCTCTCTCTCAGCAACATGGAACTTCAAAAACATTATATTCGTGTGTTTTCTTCGTACAAAGTCATGAATATGTAATCGTTAATGTAAATATGTACACGAATGTTTGTGAAATAAATACATAAGGGCCAAACCTGAGTCATCTTTATCCTTCTATTGTCTCATGTACAGTTGGCCAAATATGTCGCGGCACCAAGTATATTCCGATCAATAATTGGTATCAGCTACAATTCATCGTTTCGAGTGAGATATACCAATCATGTTCCTATCTTTACACACCCTATTCAACATCTGACAGACATTAACACAGTACACAGCAAGCTAAACATAATGATAGCGGAGACACGACTTATGTGGCCAACCGTACAGTCGCTCATAAAAATTCGGGGACTTCAGCTATTATGAATGATATGGAAGTTTATCTCTGGAAACTATTTAAGGGGACATGGGCCGCATTTCTGGACCCTTTTCTACCTCTTGTTTCGCCCCATTAGTTTTCAGATGTTAAGATGCTTGCCCCATTAGTTAGTCGATTTAAATACCTTTCACCCCATTTCTTCGTCAATATTTAGACCTTTCGTGCTATTTAGGTGTCGATTTTTTCCCTGGCGAACGATAGCGAGCCTGTAATTTTAGGAGGAATCGGCCTCTGGCCGGGACATTTTCTACCGAAAAATTTACAAATCTATCTTAAAGGGGGGTCTAGGAGGTGTTTTTCTAAGCTTGATGGAGGTCTAGGGAGGAAACTAAAATAATATATGAATAAATGAATTAATAGACCAAACAAACAGCCAGTCCCCTTAAGACAAATTTATTTCTCACTGCTAAACGGCAACCCTTGGTGGATGAAAGGGTGAAAAGGGTAGGTCATAATGGACACTTTAATTGTCCATTGTATACCCATAACACTGTATGAATATTCCCATATTCAAAATATGTTACAGGGGGACAATGCCTAGTGAGTTCACTGCTCAATAGGTGGCGTTCTGAGTGAGGGTCTGAGTCTGGAGGATGAGACAGTGAATCACTTGAACGAAGCAACCAGCCGCTTCAGAGATGGAGCTGCTTCGAGCCATGAATGGATGCTTCACATGTCTCACTCCCCAGACTGGAACAAGACCTCACGGGCTTCACCGTGTTGAGCGGTGGAATGTACAGGCTCTCAGCCTAGGCCCTAGGGGGTACTAGTAGTTGATAGAAAAAAAAAAAAAAAAAAAAAAAAAAAAAAAAAAAAAAAAAAAAGAGAATGTACCAGGCTAAAATTGTACTTCATTAGCAGCTGACTTCTCAATGATTAATGATAAAATATTAAACTGCTACTGTAGGTCTCCATGTATTACGTTTTGACAATTAATAACATATTTAGATATATAAATCCTGTAGGCCTAATATTCATAATTGAGATGGGAACCTACAGTCAATTTCTCACCAGCTTAAGGGGAGATTTTTATCTCGTTCCCTAGATCTCCATCAAGCTTTAAATTACACCCCCTTGACCTCCTTTCAAGATAAATTTGTAAATTTCCCGGCCGAAGGCCGGTTCCTCTTAAATTACAGGCTCGCTATCGCTCGCCAGGATAAAATCGATACCTAAATGGCACGAAAGGTCTTAAAATTGACAGAATGGGTCGGAAATTTTTAAAATCACCAAACTAATAGGGTAAACCTCTTGAAATCTCAAAAGCAATGGGGCTAGATATGAGGGAGAAAGGGGTCAAGAAAAAGTCCCTCAAGTGGAAATCTCCCCTTAATGGGAGTATATATTTGCGCATGTATTTATTAATTTACTTATTTATTTTAGTTTCCTCCCTAGACCTCCATCAAGTTAAAAAATAATACCCCCCAAGACCCGGCCAATGGCCGGTTCCTCTTAAATTACAGGCTCGCTATCGCTCGCCAGGAAATAATCGACACTTTAATGACCCGAGAAGTCTTAATATTGACAAAGAAATGGGGCGAAAGTTCTTAAAATTGCCAAACTAATGGGACTAAACATGAGGGTGAAGGGGGCCCAGAAAACCCGGCCCATTCTCCCTTGAAACAAAAAATATATAAATAATACAATGTTGCCACGTTTTCCTCTATTCTCGCTAACACTAGACGATTTTATAAACCCGGGAGAGGAATATGAGATTTTCGCATAGTTATGGATACTTTTATTTTAGAAATCGACGTTTTCTTTGTAGCACATGTTGAAGAAAACAACACATTTAGATGGGTAACTTAAGAATTAATTTTAGACTTGTCACTTAATTGATGGTCAATCAGTCAGTCAGTAGCCAGCCCTTACTCCCACAAGGGGTAGGGAGGATCAGCAAGACACTCGAGAAGGGGGAAAAAACATAAGAAGTGACAGAAGAAATGAAAAAAAAAAAACGGAAGATAATTATGAGAAAATTTTCTATCGAAAAATGTACAAATTTAGCTTGCTGTCAAAACAAAAATACATACTGTAAATGCTGGCTCGCTACCGCTCGCCAGGAAAATAGTGACACCTGGATGTGGTAAACGTCTTAAAACAGTAGGCTGAATGGGGCCGAATGGATAAAAGTCAAAGAAAATCGGAGAGAAAGAGAAAAAACCGAGGTTAATCAATCAAATCACTTATAAATAGCATTATAAAACCACAATATAAATATAACCTATTACAATATATATTATATATATGGGGAATACAGTTGAAATTGGCAATTAGTTTGAGGATTATGACACGTTCTGGCTAATATTTGATGATTTTATACAGCTTAGGAAGGATCTGTAGTGGTTAAAATGATAAAGAATGACTCAATCAAACCTCTGACTTCCATATACCCTCCCTAAGCTGAATAAAATCGCCCAATAATAGCCCAGAAAATATATAAGAAATGCGTTTTTTTTTTTCTAGGAGTAGGCTACACTCGGATATGCCATAGTCTCTTGCCCACTCATAAGAATTCGTGGACTTCACCTATTTCCAAGCATGGAAGTATATCTCTGAAAACGAATTTATGAAAAATATAATTATCTATACATCAACTACAAAACTCCATATACTATTCACTGAAAAGCATGTTCTATCCTCAAATCAATCCAGATATTTATAATTGCATAAAGAGGAGGATTATTCAGCTCGTGACTTCAGCTCTAAAATTGCTCATATACTATTACTACTACTACAACTGCTACTACAACTTAAACTACTGCTAATACTACTACTACAACTACTACTACTACTACAACTTCTACTATACCACGTAGCTCAGCCTGTGCATCCCCCCTTTGAATCCTAAACAAGGTCGGAATATTTATGAGTGGGCTAGATACTATGGCATCGGAGTGTACTCCTTTGATTTCTAGAAAAAACGCAGTTGGACACTTTCAATATAATGGACACAAATTATTTCTGGCTACCAGTAAACGATTTGTGCTTACATTATGGAAGAGCTCTCTTAATAGTAAGATAGAAAAATATCCATTATGACTCGATAGTTATTTTTCTAATATGACTCGATAGGTACTAAGTTATTGACAAAGAAATAAGGCGAAAGGTCTTAGAATCACCAAACTAACAGGCCCAACGTCTTAAAATCTGATGGGGCTAAACAGGAGAAAGAAGGGGGACCATAAAAACGACCCATCTCCCCTTAATATTAAGTTAGAAAAATATCCACCTGACTCCATTATAGGCACTGTTAAGTTAGGCACTAATTGACAAAGGTAAGGCACCCCTCTCTATCTGATGCTAGTTTAAGGGGGTAGTGCTTGGGTTTTGGTCTATATATTTACTTATAAAGGTGACCGGTCAACTCAACTAGTAGACCATTTCAACCAGTAGCTCTCAACCAGTACCAAATCAACCAATACGGTTAGATTAGGGTAGGTTAGGTAAGGTTAGGTTAGTATTATATTTTGGCACTGGTTTGGTTGGTCTGGGTTGATTTGGCACTGGTTGAAATGGTCTACTGGTTGAGATGACATGGAACCATTTATAAATATATTTTGAGTTTCCTCGCTGGACCTTCATCAACCTTAGAGAAACACCTCGCTCTCTCACTGTCGTCTGTTCTGTCTGCTCCCACTGGATAAGAATGATACCACGAACGCAGCCACCCCTCCAACCACCAGGGCTGCTGTTGTCCCCCTCTCCACTGCTGTCTGAACCTACGAATTAGAACACAAAGATTAAGGGGATATTATTTTAAGCGTGATGAAGGTTTAGGTGATCCCCCTTAAGTGGGAGAGAAAGATAAAAAAAAAACGGAGACTCCCCCTTAAGTAAATCCCCGCTGGAACTAACTGCTTTGTAACATTCTTTGGTGTATAATAAACCTCCCTCTCTGATACTGTGATATACTTTATTTTTGTAATGTATTCTTTGGTGTCTAATAAACTTCTATAAATCCCCGGTGGAACTGACCTGTTGTGATCTAGGGACACCATACCGTAGCTGGGTAACAAAGTGCTCACAGTTCCGGCTGGTAATACTATAAGCCATAGACGTGCATACCATCGCCTCCGCCTCCAGTACCATGGTCGGGATGGATCGTATGTGGTGCGTGGAGTCGTGGAGGTTGTTGACGCACCACCTTTTCTGTCCGACTACGACATCAAGGCGGTCGCGTCTCACTACGGCTCGGTTGTGCATCACCGACATGAGGCTGCCCGAACCAGCGCCAGCATTGTATGGAGAAATCCGGCTTCGCCGTTGAAATGTTTCTATCGAAAAATGTACAAATTTAGCTTGCTGTCAAAACAAAAATATATATATATGCTGGCTCGCTACCGCTCGCCAGGAAAATATTGACACCTGGATGGGGGTAAACGTCTTAAAACAGTAGGCTGAATGGGGCCCAATGGATACAAGCCAGGGAAGGATAAAAAAAGACGGTGACCCCCCCCTTAATATACTTGTAACTCACCGGGTGGTATGAGGTGGACCACATACCCTCCGCCCACATATATGTAACTCACCGGGTGGTACGAGGTGGACCACATACCCTCCACCCACATATATGTAACTCACCGGGTGGTACGAGGTGGACCACATACCCTCCACCCACATATATGTAACTCACCGGGTGGTATGAGGTGGACCACATACCCTCCACCCACATATATGTAACTCACCGGGTGGTACGAGGTGGACCACATACCCTCCGCCCACATATATGTAACTCACCGGGTGGTATGAGGTGGACCACATACCCTCCGCCCACATATATGTAACTCACCGGGTGGTATGAGGTGGACCACATACCCTCCACCCACATATATGTAACTCACCGGGTGGTACGAGGTGGACCACATACCCTCCGCCCACATATATGTAACTCACCGGGTGGTATGAGGTGGACCACATACCCTCCACCCACATATATGTAACTCACCGGGTGGTACGAGGTGGACCACATACCCTCCGCCCACATATATGTAACTCACCGGGTGGTACGAGGTGGACGACATACCCTCCACCCACATATATGCCCCAGTGTTGGCACAGGGGCTGAACGTATACCTCAATCAGGTCCCCGGGTTGAGGATCCTAGGGGGGGTACAAATACAGGTACATTAGTAAACAGGTATATACAGTATGTATATATGTATATTAGTAAATTAATAGATGTATATGTATATATGTATGTACACATTGTACAGTATAGATGTGTGTGAATTTGTATTTTGTGTTTAGGTGTTCATTGTTTTCTGTTGTGCTGTCCCTATTCTGGTTCTGTCTTGAGTCACCCCCCCCCCCCCAAAAAAAAAAAAAAAAAAAATATATATATATATATATATATATATATATATATAATTCAAGTGTACTTACTGTATGTCTTCGAAATATTTTGGACAGCACACCTTGAAAAACTCGTTACTTACCCTGTTGGAAGACATCTTGTATACCCTTCTCTTGGTCTAGTGGGGTCAGGTGAGGTCAGGTGAAGGTATTGAGGGATAAGCTTCAGGCACAACTATATAATGATTATGTTTTTTGCACCAACCAATTGTATACTGTATATTCTTCTTAGTTTGTCACAGTTATCCTTATAATGATGTTTACACTCGCTGAATGTTCATATACAGTATTGGGTTCAATCAATATATGTATTCAAGAATATCGTTCTTTAAGGTTCGCTGATCCAGAATTAGGGACATATTCTGCCAGTGAGATTCCCAGTCCCAACTTCCAGGGGCTGATCCTTTATAGTGATGTTTACACTCGCCGAATGTTCATTATGTTATCACCAAATGTTCTCGATATACAGTAATTGCAATAATTGCAAAATTATTGGTAAATCTTTTAACTCGCACGAATCTAAGAATTTCTTCTTCAATTGAGTTGTCAACTTGTGGAATGGGCTTCCCCGAGACGTTATAGACTGCAGCACCGTTGATTCATTTAAATTCCGCCTAGACAAATATCTCGCATCAAACCCGCGACTGACTGCGTTTGTAAATGAATAACTTTATCCTCCCCTCAGTTACTAACCCATATGTCCCCTACTAACTTCCTAGTCCTGCCACGTTAGTGGCAGGGCAGTAGTTCCCTTTCCAATGTTCCCTTACCCACTTTAAACCACTGTTTGGACACTTGATCCTCAGTGTTTTGGAGGACAAGCAGCCTAGAAGGGTCACTAGATCTGTTGTTGCTTGATTTCCTTTGTACTCCTTTGTACTCCTTTGTATATATACGCACTGTCGATAACACTGAAGCAACAACTATAGTATATTCGATGTAAGTAGGCGAAAAATAATCATGACCTCGGCCCTCTGTAACTCAAAAAGGGCTGGAGCAAATGAGCTGTAAATTTCCACATCTATTCCTTGACTGACTCTTCCCAAATGGTAGAAATATTAGCTTGATTACTCTCTAGTCGTTTTTGAGTTACAGAGGTTAGAGATCATGATGTCTCGCCTACTTACAGTGAATAGACCACATGTCCTGAAAACTACCGCTAAAAGTTTACAAATCACATACTTCTTTGGCGATAGATTACGCCGGATCTTTCCTAAAGCCGGTATCACACGAGAGCTTTTATAGTCAACATTCGATGATCAACATTTGTCTAGCTACATTTCTGGAATATTTTGCAACGGTATCGGAAACTATAATGATGATAGATGAATTTAGGTCACCAAAATGTTATATATGTCGACCACATAAGCTGCCAGACCAGTGTTGAGGAGAAATGTTGAGTAAAAAAGCGCTCGTGTGATACCGGCTTAAGCTGCATAAAACCGTCTAATAGTTGCCAGAATATAATGAAAAGGACGTCGCCGGTACTGAAGGGGTGAATGGTATCGTCAGCAGTACTGGAGCTTACTTCAAGGGGGCCCACCTCGGTATTTTTGCTCTCTCTCTCTCTCTCTCTTTGGCTTGTATCCATTCGGCCCCATTCAGCCTACTGTTTTAAGATGTTTACCCCCATCCAGGTGTCAATATTTTCCTGGCGAGCGGTAGCAAGCCAGCATAATAAAGTATATATATTTTGTTTACAGCAAGCTAAATTGTACATTTTTCGATAGAAAAATTTCTCCGGCTAAGCCGGATTTCGCCATACAATCATGGCTTGCTAACGCTCGCCAGGAAGAAATTGACACCTGGATGGGAATAAATGTCTTAAAACAGTTGGCTGAATGGGGCCGAATGGATACAAGCCAAAGAGAGAGGGAGAGAGAGATAAAACAAAAGCGAGGCGGAGCTCACTTTAACACCAGCACTCTCTGTCAAAGGCGGGGGTGGACTGAGAGGCTGTTGGCTGATATTTCCTGTGCCAAGTGTACAGCGAATCCAAGAAACCGCCAGCTTAGTCCCCGAAAATCGCTCAACCCTTTCAGTACCAGCGACGTGTGATATATTGTAGTCTAGCTATATTTAGACGATATTATGCAGCTTAGGAATGATCTGGTGGTAGTTAAAAGATAGTTGAGATAGTTTGAAGCCTTATTTTAATGCTAGAGGTCCTTCCTAAGCTGAATATAATCGTCTATTATATGCCAGAATATTATAAAAGGGACGTCCCTGGTACTGTATGGGTTAAGAACTTCGCTAGATAATCGAATTGTATGCCTATTATACTGTAATATATAGAGAGACAAATATTTAAATACCTCGGAAAGTATTGCTAGATACAAAAAATAGTAGTCCTAAACGGCCAAAATCCTAAATGGTCACAGTCCTAAACGGCCACACCCCCAAAACGGCCACAGTCCTAAACGGCCACACCCCCAAAACGGTCACAGTCCTAAACAGCCACCCCCCCAAAACGGCCACAGTCCTAAACGGCCACAAGTAGAACAGTCACGTGATGAGGGTTCAGGAAGAGCCTAATAATTAAAGTATGGCATCTTTACAATCATTATTTGTTTTTATTATTTCCTTCAAAATTAACCTTTCTCAAATTAGAGGGGGATGGGCGTATTTATTTGCTCATTGATATATATTTGTTATCATTTGTTTCAGTGTCCTCCCTTGTCCTCCATCAAGCTTTTAAAAACGCCCTCCAAGATAAATTTGTACATTTTTTGATAGAACAATTTCGGGTCCTCTTGAATTACAGGCTCGCACACCAGGAAAGGATCGACACCTAAATGACACGAAAGGTCTTAAAATTGACAGAAATGGGGCGAAAGTTCTTATAATCGCCAAACTAATGAGGCGAACATATTAAAATCTCAAAAGCAATGGGGCTAAATATGAGGGAGAAAGGCGTCCAGAAAAAAATCCCTCAAGTGGAAATCTCCCCTTAAAACATATATATATGGTGTATACTCCAAATATGTGTTCTGGGTGTGGTGTCCCGAGTTCGGATCCCGGGAGGACCATTATACATTCATTAGTTTATTCAAGTACATTGGGGTTTGTAATTGATGATTAATGTTAAGAACGGGGTGTTACTTATTGCATTATGAATATGGAGATTCGAAAAACGTATATATGGGTACTTGAAAAACTTACCTTACTAGAACATTCTGAAGAAAAATACATGTGAACTCGAACAGGAAATTATGTGTGTGTGTGTGTGTGTGTGTGTGTGTGTGTGTGTGTGTGTGTGTGTGTGTGTGTATTTATGTGTGTGTGAGTGTATGTATATGTGTGTGTGAGTGTATTTATGTGTGTGTGTGTGAGTGTATTTATGTGTGTGTGTGTGTGTGTATTTATGTGTGTGTGTGTGTGTGTGTATTTATGTGTGTGTGAGTGTATGCATATGTGTGTGTGAGTGTATTTATGTGTGTGTGAGTGTATTTATGTGTGTGTATTTATGTGTGTGTGAGTGTATTTATGTGTGTGTGAGTGTATTTATGTGTGTGTGTGTGTGTGTATTGATGTGTGTTTGCGTATTTGTGTGTGTGAGTGTATTTATGTGTTTTTTGTTTTGTTTTTCTATGTGATTGAGGGAGGCAAAAGGCAGAATTGCCTATAGCGAGTGCCTCCCCATAGTTGAAAGAGTGACAGGGCCAAAATCAAGGGACGATCGAGCCAAAATGCCTGGACACACGGAGTTTGAAGCAATTTAAGTCATAGGAAGAGGGAAAGACAGATTCTGGGAGAGAGTTCCAGAGCTCAGCTGTTGAGTAGAAGAAAGTTTGAGAGTAACGTTTCACTCTTGGGTTAGAGAGTTGCACAGAGTAGGGGTGGGATTGTGTTGCAAGACGGGTACCACGTGCCCTACGTAAAGGAGGTGGTATGCACTGGGATAGCTCTGAGGAACACTGATTATTATAGTAGCGATAGAATAGCGAGAGAGATGCAACATTGCGGCGGAGAGAGAGAGATTGCAGAGTTGGTGAGTGGATGGGAGTTAATGATACGAAAGGCCTTCCTTTCAACTTTGTCTAGGAGAGTGGTGTGAGAGGAACCTCCCCACACATGTGAACAATACTCAATACAAGGACGCACTATGCCCCTGTACAGAGCAAGAAGCTGTGCTGGGGAAAAGAACCCCCTAAGGCAGTTGAGCACACCCAGCTTCTGGGAGGCTGCTTTAGCAAGACTGGTAATATGGTCCTTCCAAATGAGAGCAGAAGAAAAAGAGACACCAAGAATATTGAGAGAAGATGAAGGGTTGATTTTTGTATTGTTGAAGAATAAGGGATAGTCCGCTGGGAGATCCTGACGGGTAGATAGATGGAGAAATTGGGTTTTGGAAGCATTAAAGGTAACAAGGTTTTCTCTGCCCCAATTGGAGATAGTATTTAGATCAGAATTTAAGAGTTCTATGGCTTCATTACGTTCGTCGTTAAGGGATTGCTGGCTGGGGCGTTCTGAAAAACTAATGGAGTAGTGTAAGGTTGTCGTCTGCGTATGAATGGATGGGAATTAAGGTACAGTTAAGGAGATAATTTATAAAAATTAGAAAGAGAATAGGGGATAGGACAGAGCCCTGAGGAACACCAGAGTTTATAGGGTGAGGAAGTTAACAATGGCCGTCCACAGATCCTTCATAAACGGCACCAAATCATCTAAATATATCTATAATAGTTAAAAAGACGTCGTCGCCGGTAAAGAAGGGGTTAACTGAGAAGCGCTCAATGTCCTTCAATTTGCGTTTTGTTCCACCAAGGATGGCTTCTGTTTTGCCCAGGTGAAGATATAGTCAATTGTTTATATAGCTGACAGGGCTAGAAATCGAACCATTCAGACAGTGTCCAACCACCCACCTACTGTACACCATCACGAGGGTTAAAGGAAGGAATTTGATACTTCTACCAGTATTCCTTCCGAACCCGACTCTTGTCATGCTCAGGGGTGCCGAATTTCGATTAAATAACTGTCTGCCCACCCCCCCCCCCCCCCCCCCATCAGAGTCGGGTTGGGAAGGAATACTGGCAGAAGTATCAAATTCCTTCTTTTAATCCTCGTGATGGTGTAGGATTATATGCACTTGAAAACCCCAAATTCGAACATGACCTGCCAAGGTACTCGGCTTCGCCTAAACTAAATAAAACCCAGGTATTTTAAAATAAATAATGTTTGATTCTGGGCGAATGGCTTTTTGAAAATGGAATCTACGACCATGTATGGAAGGTGTTGGGCGAGAAAAATCGAATGACACCAGGGAGAATTAATTTGGACTTTTAGTTTGTGTTATGCCCTGTTTTTCTACAGGTTTAACTTGGGTAATGTGAGTTCTGAATGACTGGGTATAGAAGGCTGCATGCACAATACAAGGTATGAGGAATAGAGAACACAAAATAAACACACAGTAACACGACACAAGTTCACGTTTATTGAAATAAAGAAATAAAGAGCATAGAAAGATAGTTATATTTGCACAAAACAAATGATAGAAGGGAACTGCTAGCATTTGCGGATTTGGATGGAGCCTAGTCTCCCACTTCCAACGTTCAGGTATATTCTTCTGATCACGGGTTTAATTAGCAAGTTTATATTTTACTGGAAGACCTCAATATATTCGTATAATTCACTGTCACTGATTTTACCTCTTGCTGGCTGGTCGCGTGCCCACGTAGCAACTCACAGTTAGGATTAGACGCGTATATTATAGAACACGGAAATCTCTAGCAACCTCATGGGGGTACTGAACTAAGTTTGATATTCTTAAGGCAGAAATATGTAGAACACGAATCAGTGGGCGAACGTTAGATATCACTAGAGTTTTAATATCTGAATAAGGTAATTACGAGAGTCAAGGTCGCCTGTTAATAAAAAAATACTGATCGCTTAGTACGTCCCAAATGGAATGGTTAAATATGAATTACACTGGGCAAGGTCTTAGCCACTTTATAGAAAGTTAATAGGTGCGTATCAAGCTAGTACTATAACACTTAGTACTAGTAACATGAATCTTGAATAGTATGGGTAGATCTGGTCCTGGTTATCTTGCTTCCGGTGATGTTGGGGGCTAACGACTGGTTCCTCGGCCGTCCAGATGGTCCAAAATGTAGGAAGTTCTCAAGTCGGATCTCTTGATGATCGTTGCTGGCTACACACTTATATACCCACGAATTTGTGCGAAGGTTATAAGGTGCACGTTAGGACTTGTACATGGACAGATGCTTCTATCAGTCTTCTCTGCCACGGAGTCTGCCGGATCTGGAATCTCTCAACTCCGGAACAACACAAGGGCAGAGCTAGAGGTAAACTGCAGGGTAGTGACCACTGGTTGGTGTCTAGCTTTCAACTGATTTGACTGGGGGCGGGAGGTAGATTTATAGGCTCGGTTCTGGACCCTGCAGACAGTAGGGATCTCGAGTCTTATGGACTTAATTGAGCTCTCAATAGATATGGGGACTAGGTAAGATGGTATTTACTGTTGTGGCACAGGGCGATAGGAAGCCTTTATATTTTCATATAACTGAGCCTTAGTAAGAGGTACTATTTTGGCTATACTGGACGTATTTAGGGGAGAGAGACTGGATCTACTTTGCGAGGAGGATGGGGACAGCTGTGATAGGAGTGTCTCTCTAGATTGTTCAATCTTCATTCTATGGTATAGCTGAGGTGCTAATTTAGTGATCAGAGCATGCAAGAAAGGTAAATGGTTTATTGTGAGGTAATAGAGGTTAGTAAAGGTGTTAGTCATTCATGGTTAGTTCATTGATAGGAAGAATTCCTGTGCTACCTGGCAATGACTCGAGAGTCAAAACAGGGGCCAGGTATACCTCCGCGGGGGTGGGGGTCTCCCTCCTCGGGTGGGCAAAAAGGGGGAGCTGGGCGCCCTCTCTGATATAGTCGTCCGGCGGCTGTGGCTAGGGGCTTGCCATATCACCAGTGTTTGTAATAACCCTCTGTGTATGAGACAGATGTGAGTGTCTTTAATACCAAAACCGAAGGTGCCTTAGCTAGCTGGTTTTACTCGGCTGGTTGTTAATTGTAGGGTTTGCTGGATATGGTGGAGACTGGGTTGCTAACTCTGCCACATTTATCTGGAAGTATGACAATAGAAGTTAGTTACTGGCGGGGCGGCTAGCCTCGCACCGACGACCATTGGGTGCAGGGTTGTGAATGTGTTGTAAGAGAATAGATGGCATGCAAGGGGCTAGTAAAGTTCTAATGTTGTTCTGGCCTACTAAGTGAAGGTAGGCTGGATAGGAGTATATATATAAAAGGTTGGAGAGCGTTAGTAACGGACAATTCAAGGATCTTCAAGAGGTATGAGAGAGAGGCTAGGTCGGACAAGAGTCGAGAAGCGCGGGTGTCTTAATGAGAGGGGGGGGGGAGAGTTCAAGGGCTACAGGGAAATTTGGCCCCTAAGGTCCCTGGGCGTGGGGGTGGCATTAGGCTACAATTGATATGGAAGTTTGAAAAGGCAGTAGAATACGTTAGCCAAATGCTACCGGGGAATGCAACTATGGGGTGGTATACGAGTCTGGAAAAGATAGAGTTATGTGATCAGTCAGAGGGTTATGGATACTATTAGTTGGCCCTGGGAACTGCGTTTTCTATTAAATATAAAATACCAACCACAGTGGCAGTTCGTAGGGGTACTTAGTTATTGTTTCGGGGTACTTATGACAGATACTGATAACCAGGTTATCTTATATAATCTCTGGTTGGGGTAAGAGGTGTAAGACACGAAGTAAATTGGCGTAGTGTGGACTGTGGATACGAAGGAGGCAAGGGGAAGACGTATGACAATTGTGGAAAGTAAATGGAAAAAGGTGAACACAATGGCGGATAAAAATACTTAACCTGAGGGTTGCATACATAGATTTATGGGGGGATGGGTCTTCAGAAGCTTAGTCTGGCAAGACAAGATGTTAGGGAATGTTAATATTAATACTTAGTTACTAGAGGAGCAATGCAAGGGGCGACTGAGCACGGGTTACATATATCTATACTCGTCATGGAAAATGATATAAGAGATCTAGGGACAGCGTGGGTGCTTTAACTTCTAAGATATATAACATCTACTTCTCGGATGCAAGAACATACATAGATATAATTATGGCTGTCTGATGTGTTGGCATTGGCTCAACGTCGGGACAGGCATGGGTGTTTTTAATATGAATGTATATTCCTGTTCATCATCTTTGTAGTTAATAAGTGTAGGACACGAGGGGTTAGTGTACGTGAGGTGTGGAAAATGGTCGGTTTTAGAAAAGGTAAATGGGTGTGTCCTGGAGCTGTTTAGCCCTGCGGGCTTGGGCCTGCCTGGAATGGCGGGCTCGGTCAGCTGGTCCTTTCGTTCTGTGGACCTTTCTTCCGGGTGTTTCTGTGTGGTGTTCGCTCGTGGCTTCTGTGGTGGGCTTCTTGTTCTGGGGCATTTTAGTTTGGGCTACAGAAGACTTTTAATGTTGAAAAGTGCTCATTTCGGGCGTTTCTGGAGTTCGAATCAAAATCAAAATCCTAAAGTAATGGTCCGATTTGAATTTTGTTTGTGCCATTGGATTCAGCGGGTGAAAGTATACTTGTGATATAAAATTGAGCAAAATCCATATATAAATAACCCGTCTATGGGTGATTTAGAAGTTTTCATAATAAAAAAAATAGGCCTATTGGGCCTACAAAATGGTCTAAATCCAAAAATTCATATAACGTTGGAATCGCAACGACGAGACGAATCTATAAATACCCTTGAAAACACAATATTGAACATAAAATCTCAAAATAAAAAATAGGTCTATTGTGCCTAAAAATGGTCTAAATAAATACATAAATATACCGTTGGAATCGCAACGACGAGAGGAATCCATGCATACCCTTGAAAACACAAAACATTCACAATAAAAACTCGGTCTTTTGGGCCTAAAAATTGTCTAAATAAATAAAAAATACTGTAGGTGGTTGGACACTGCCTGAATGGTTCGATTTCTATCCCTGTCAACAGATAGTTTTTTGTCCACCAGCCAATCACTACAAGCATCTAGTTCTTTGGAGAGGATACTGGCTACACTTTTGGGGTATTTTCCTGAAATCAGTAGGCCTACAGTATTAAGCTGTCATCAAATACAGTAACAGTCTACACGAAACACTCGGTTCCATATCGTTCACGTAAGAGAGAAAGAGCAAAGGACCAAGGATGCTTTCCTGAGGGAGTTTATAGGCATTGGATAGGTAGCATTATCATCAATCTTGACTCTTTGAGTTCTACCACTAAGTTATAATTTAAACCCGTTTACTGACCCTGTGCCCATTGCTTGTAGTTTATTACTGTTTTTGGTTGGGACAGTGCTGTGAACTACATACCTGCAAACTGGGTAGTATTCTATGTTTTATATGTACCGGTATGTATCTTGTATGTTATTGTAAGGTGTATATGGACCCCAGTATGGTCCCCTCTGTACTGTGAGTCTGGAATAAAGCATTATTATTATTATTATTATTATTATTGTATCAAAAGCTGTCTGTAAATCAAGAATTGCCATGCCGTTGTAGTGGACTAGACATGTCATTACTAATGTGATATGTTATTGTGGATGAGACATGTGCCTGTTCAGTACATGCCTCTGAAACCGGATTGAAACATGTAGCGCAGATTATTTTATTTAATGTAGTGTTCAACTTTGGTGTAGGCTAGCACAAGTTATTAATTTGCCTAAAGAATAACAGGCTTTTCACAATATGTAGACGGTCTATTCTTAATAATAGTAATTAAAGAGGTAGCACCTCTCTAAAGTACCCTCTAGGGCGGGTGCCCAACCCCGAAAGGAGTTGAAATAGGGGAGCTATCCCCCCGCCAAAGGTGGCTTTCTAGGGCCTTTCCTAGCTGATGCTGAGAGGATTGGGTTCTAGTCATGTGGTGATGGGCTGGTCTATCAGAGTGAGAGCTGAGCGATCTCTGCCATACCCATAGCTTACTCTGACTGTTCCTTTTACTTATATATTTTCTAGATCTCAAGTGACGGCGTCTTTTCCGTGGATTGACCTCCCTACTGCCAACCTAGAGGTTGGCAGATTGGGAGCCAAAGCGTCACAATTTTCCTTTGCCCCTCAACTTTCCCTTCATAATTGCTGAGGGGCACAGGGCCTTGGGTGGGGCTTGGGTTTCCCGGGCGTTTCCGCACCCTCCTCAGCTCCCTGCCTTGGAGTGGCTTCAGTCACCCGGGCTTTATTAGTGGTAAGCAAGGAGGGTTTTGTGGGGCCGCTCGTTTATGGCCTTGGCCTTGCTCAGGACCTTGGGGCTGTTCGGCCAGACAGCCTGGGGAACAGCAACAACAACAACAACCCTCTAGTGTACAATCGAGCTAATAAGTGATGTCTCGGCACCAAGTATGTGTTGATCAATAATTGGTATCAGCAATATCTAAGCTTCATTTCTTCATATCGAGTGAAATGTACAAACATGTTCCAACACTTACCCGCCCTATTCAACATCTGACAGACATTAATACGGCACAGAGCAAGCCAAACGTAATGACAGCTGGGACATGACTTATTAGCGCGACCGTAGCTACCCGATTGTTTTTTTCTCTTTTACAGGACAAGTTGAAGCCGGGTTATCTCATTGACATAGACCGCAGAGTGTACCATCACTGGGCTATATATGTGGGTGATGGCGATGTCGTCCATATCACTAATCCCAGTAAGTCGCTACCATTATTCCTATTCCTTTCAGTATAAGATAACGTCTTTCTCCTTAACCCTTTCACTACCGGGAATTCGTTGTTTCATTTTGGTTATGTTTAGACGATTGCATGCAGCCTAGGAAGGATCTGTGGTAGTTAGAGGGTTTAATTATGATCGTCTGTAGCCTCTCCATTGCTACACGTCCCACCTAAGCTGGATGTAATGAAAAGGTCGTCACTGGTAATCTATCTATTGCCTGACACCGTGGTCCCCGAAGGGGTGGCCACGAACGAACCGCCCCCATGCACCTTTGTCCCCAGTCATTCGACGCCCCTCCTCCCAACCAGCACCGCCTTCATCCATTTACTTCCTCACTCCATCCTTCCACCTCTCCCTCTCTGTCCTTCCAGCTCACTCTCATACACCTTCTTAGTCATTCTCTCACTTCCCATACGTTCCTTATGGCCGAACCATCTCAAGGTGTTCCTTTTCACACTTTCTAGCACATCTACCTCTACACCACACCTCCTTCTTACTTCCTCATTCGTCTGTCTATCCCTCCATGTAACTCCGCACGCACTTCTCAAGTAACTCATTTCCACCCCTCTCACTCTTGGTCTTAGTCTCTTCTCAAACGTCCATGCTTCGCTTCCGCAAGTCAATTCGGAATTACCACACTGTCATGCAAGGACTTCTTCACTTCCATACTGACCACTCTATTTCTTGTTACTGCTTTCAGTGTTCCTGCAACCCTCTTCCCCTTTTGCACCCTCTCCCGCACTTCTTCATTCATAGTCCTATCTTTACTCAACACACTGCCCAGATACTTAAAGGAGCTGACAATCTCCATAGCCTGACCGTTCAACTTCACCTCACACTCTGTGGCTTCACCCCTTTCGAGACCGTAACCTTGCTCTTCCCCGCATTTACCTTTAGATTCCGCTTTTCACACACTGTTCCAAACGCATTTACCAGACCCTGCGGGTGCCCAACCCCAAAAGGGGTTGAAATAGGGGAGCTATCCCCCCCCGCCAAAGGCGGCTTTCTAGGGCCTTTCCTAGCTGATGCGGAGAGGATTGGGTTCTACTCATGTGGTGATGGGCTGGTCCATCAGAATGAGAACTGAGCGATCTCTGCCATACCCATAGCTTACTCTGACTGTTCCTTTTACTTATATATTTTCTAGATGTCAAGTGACGGCGTCTCTTCCATGGATTGACCTCCCAATCTACCAAGATTGGAAGCCAAAGCGTCACATTTTTCCTTTGCCCTTCAACTTTCTCTTCATAATTGCTGAGGGGCACAGGGCCCTGTGTGGGGCTTTGGTTTCCCGGGCGTTTCCGCACCCTCCTCAGCTCCCCGCCATGTAGTGGCTTCGGTCACCCAGGCTTTATTGTGGTCGGCAGGGAGGGTTCTGTGGGGATGCTCGGTTATGGCCTTGGCCTTGTGGCTGTTCAGCCAGGCAGCTTGGGGAACAACAAAAACAACAACAATAACAACAACAACTCCCCCCATTCATTATCGCTCATCAGAACTGAATCATCAGCAAACAGCAGTACAGGCAGCTTCCACTCATTTCCCTCCCTTATCACCAATACACCAACATCCACTGCTATTCCTTGTATTTCTTTCATGACTCCATCCATATATACAGTAAACAACCATGGGAACATCACACACCCGTTTCAACCCAACATTCAGGTCAAAGAACTCGCTCTGCTCATTCTCCACACGTACTGACGCCTTTACACCCTCATACATGCTCTTCACTGATTTCAGCAACTTGCCATCTACTCCGTATATTCTACTGTAAGTACTTTCCACATACCTTCTCTATCCACTCTGTCATAGGCCTTCTCCAAGTCCATAAAGGCAACATACACCTTTTGTTTCTTCTCCAGATATTTCTCCACAACACAGTTCAGGGTAAAAATCTGATCTACATATCCTCTTCCCTTCCTAAAATCTCCCTGTTCGTCACCTATCCATTTTTCTGTTCCCACTCTCACTCTCTCAATCACTACCCTACTGTATACCTTCCCTACTACGCTTAAAAGACAAATTCCTCGGTGGTTACCACACTCCTCTTTCCCCTTTAACCTTATATAGGGGGACTATTATGCCTGTCTTCCAGTCATCAGGTGCAATCCCCTTCTCTCATGCTAGTTTGCACAAGTCATACCCATTCGATCACTATCTCACCACCATACCTCAACATTTCCCCACACACTCCATCTGTTCCTGGTGCTTTGCCCAACTTCACTCTTTTCATGGTTTCCCACACTTCTGACCTCCTGATCCCCACCTCCTCCTCCACTACTTCTCTTCTTCTCCCACCCATACCATATCCAACTATGTTTGCTGGCGCTTCATTCCTTACATTTAGCAACTCGTTGAAGTACTCCCTCCATCTTTCGACTCTCTCTTGCTTCTCAGCTAGCATTCTCCCATTCTTATCTTTCACACCCTTACTGTCTCCCTTGCTACCTTCCCTAACTTGATTTCTTTCCATAACAGTTTCTTACACTCCCTCCATTTTACACTCAGATTCCTTCCAAATTCCTCATCTACTCTTCTCTTACTTTCCTTCACTACTCTCTTCACCACTCTCTTTCTATCCACGTACCTCGCTCGTTTCTGACTCTCCGAATCTTCATTCCCTCTACTACCCAACCACTCTCTATACGCTTTCTTCTTGTCTTCCACAGCTATTTTTACCTCTTCTGTCCACCATGCTGTACCTTGCACTCCCCTCCCTCTTCTCCTTACTCCACACACCTCCTAACATGCTGCACAGATCTCTTCCTTAAACACCTTGCTCACTGGTAATGAAGGGGTTAATAGTTTGGGTATCATTAAACGATTCTATTAATTTCAAATTTATTCATAAAAATTCATTTAAATTTCATTTTTTCTTTTCATTTAGAGACCGAATGCCCACTGATCTTCGTTCATCTATTTCTATTATCTATGAATTCACCTGGACGAGTTTCAAAACTGGGTATTTGGGGAGCACTATTCGCTCTTTCAAAACGAGAATAGATGAACACCTACAGTAGGTCAGTCCCGCAGACGTACATGTCGTCGACTTAAGTCTCCTCCTCATTCAGCCGTAAGGGAATATGCTGAATAGTGTAGTACTTTAATCTCTAAACGTAACTTCAAAATAGTAGACAGTTAAACTAGTAAAGATTTAAGAACTCTCGAATCAATATATATCAAAGTTAACAAGCCCCAGTTAAACAATATGTTGTCTGCCGCCCCTCTTTCAATTATATAGATTTTACCCTTTGCTAAATGGTTTAACTATATATTATCATTAATTTCTAATGTGTTTTAATCTCTTTAACTTTTAGGTCACTGATGATGACATTAAGAATGTCAAAACGTTTGAAAATATGAAAATAAAGATGTTGTTCGCTGCCTCACTCATTGTCTTATTCCTACTAATTGTACCATATTTAATAAAATCTTATATACAGGTACCATATTCGTCTACTGTGTTCTAGTCTTAGCCATCCTATTCGATTAAGGACCATTCACTTATTTAAGGTGCACAGGCAGCACCCCTATGTGTACCCAATAATTATAGAAGTTAGACTATTTTTGTTTCCATAGATAATTTCTCTCGATATGATTCTCTATCTGTTATATATACTGTATTTATAAATTTAATATGACTGTATTTTAGCTGGTAATTCTGCTAAATATTGAAGGCTACAGCTCCAACTTCCTTATAGACCAAAACTCGCAAGTGGTCAATTGGTGACATTGACAAAAGCTAAACACAGCTTCTAAACACAACTACAGTACTGTACTTTAGTGACACTCTATTATTGCTTCATATATCCTTAAGGGGGATCACCTGCTTTTTTCTCTCCTTTTCTCTTTCTCTGGCTTGTATCCATTCGGCCCTATTCAGCCTACTGTTTTAAGACATTTATCCCCATCCAGATGTCGATTTCTTCCTGTCGAGCAATAGCGAGCGAGCATTGTATGGAGAAATCCAGCTTTGCCGGAGATTTTTTTTTTATCAAAAAATATACAAATTTAGCCTGCTGTCAATGTTTTGTTTATAAATATGCTGGCTCGCTCTGCTCGCCAGGAAAAAATAAACACCTGAATGAGGATAAACGTCTTAAAACAGTAGGTTGAATGGAGCCGAATGAATACAACAGAGAGAGAGAGAGAGAGAGAGAAAAAAAAAATGAAGTGGGGGGCCCCCTTAACTAACATAGATGTATGGGGAGACACTGTTAAAGGGCATAGCTCATGAAAAATCCCATTCCATGTTATCACTGTTTAAAGCATAATTGATACGGCACAGTTGTCTTGGTTGGCCATAAATTTTGATTTAAAATAGCAAAGAAAGCCCTGGAAGATATTTTAAGCTTAGAAAGTTGATGGCAAACCCTGTTGCCTCTCTCTTTAGTATTAAAATATGTGTGTGTGTGTGTGTGTGAAAGATAGTGGTATGTATTTATAAATATTTTCCATAATGTATGAATAGATACATTCTTGTTATCAGCTTTTCTTTTTTGTTTGAATATTAGTGAGTAGTGCATTAATGTTGAGGACATATTATACCATGAGCATCAAGTCCTCATTGCCATGACTTTAAATGTTTATTGCAATTGTTATGTTTTTGTGTATGTAACTATTAAAGTTCATGTTAATAACAAACATTTGAATTTGATTTTGAACCTGCAAGGAAAAAGTGGAATACAGTATTAACCTTTATTTTTGTATATTGTATTTGTTTGTATATGTCAAACCCTTCTGTATCAGCGACGTCTTTTTATTATTATTCTAGCTATAATTAGAAGATTTGGTGCAGTTTAAGAAGGATCTACAAAGGAAATCAAGTAACAACATGTCTAGTGACCCTTCTAGGCTGCTTGTCCTCCAAAACACTGAGGATCAAGTGTCCAAACAGTGGTTTAGAGTGGGTAAGGGAACATTGGAAAGGGAACTACTGCCCTGAAACTAATGTCCGTGGCAGGATTAGGAAGTTAGTAGGGGACAGATGGGTTAGTAACTGAGGGGAGGATAAAATAAAGTTATTCATTTACAAACACAGTCAGTCGCGGGTTTGATGCGAGATATTTGTCTATGCGAAGTTTAAATGAATGAACGGTGCTGCAGTCTATAACATCTCGGGGAAGCCCATTCCATAAGTTGACAACTCGATTGAAGAAGAAATTCTTAACTTCGTGTGAGTTAAAAGATTTACCAATAATTTTGCATCCGTTTCCCCGTGTGTAATTAGATTGGTCGATAGTGAAGTACTTACTACAGTTCATATTATCGATGTCTTTGATGATTTTGAACACTTGAATTAAGTCGCCTCTTAATCTGCGCTGGGTTAAAGGAAATAGATTTAGTTCTCTAAGACGCTCCTCGTATGGTTTGTTCTTTAGGCTAGGTATCATTTTGGTAACTCTACGTTGAACTCGTTCTAGCTTGTCTATATCTTTTTGGTAATACGGGCACCAGGATTGAACGCAGTATTCAAGAAGAGGGCGGACTAAGGAATTGTAAAGGGTTAGGATAACGTCTTTGGATTTATGCTCAAATGACCTGCCTATAAAGCCAATTATTTTGTTTGCCTTCTTAACAACTTCTGAACATTGTTGACTCGGTTTTAGGTTACTCGATATTGTTACTCCCAGATCGGTTTCTCTGTTTACATTCTTCAGCTGAGTGCCATTCATCAAATAGTTTGCTTTCTCATTTTGGTATCCGATATGTAGTACTTTAAATTTATCCGCATTGAAACTCATTTGCCAAATTTGGGCCCAACATGACAACTTATCTAGATTGTGTTGCATATCGTCAACTTGTTCTTTTGAGAGTACGCTATTTGCAATTTTTGTATCATCAGCAAATTTTAAGATTGTACAGGTGAGACCCTCATCTATGTCGTTGATGTAAATTAGAAAGAGAATTGATCCTAGTACCGATCCCTGGGGTACCCCGCTACTTACATTGGTCCATTTAGATGCCTTACCATTTATGACTACTCTTTGCTTTCTGTCGCCGAGCCAATTTTCTATCCATTTCAACACACCGTCTTGTATTCCATGCACTTTTAGTTTTATCAGTAAACATATGTGGGGAACTTTGTCAAAGGCCTTTTGAAAATCAAGATATATAATATCTACAGCTTTACTCTCATCGTAGAGGTTGAGGATATCGTGGAAAAAGTCTAAGAGGTTTGTTCAAGGAACGTTTTTTACGAAAGCCATGTTGAGTATCTTTATCAGAAGATAACGGATGACAAAATAGGCGAGGAACAGGGAGGTTTCAGAAAGGGCAGGGGCTGCGTTGACCAGATAGCCTCAATGCGATTGTTGGTAGAGAAGTATCTGGCCAAAAACAGAAAACTCTATGCAGCATTCATGGATTTGGAAAAAGCCTACGACAAAGTAGACTGGGAGGGCCTGTGGGATGTGTTAACAGTATATGGTGTGGGAGGAAAGTTGCTAATGGCAGTAAAATATTTTTATAGGAATGCAATGGCAAATGTGAAGGTAGGGGATAAGTTAAGTGAAAGTTTTGAGGTCAATGTAGGTGTAAGACAGGGATGTGTCATGTCAGCTTGGTTGTTCAATATATACATGGATGGAGTGATTAGGGAATGTAGGGCTGTATCAATGGGTGTGGGAGCTAGACTGGAATCAGAGGGAAGAACATGGAAGATTTTAACATGCCTATATGCGGACGATGCAGTCCTGTTGGCGGAAAATGCTGAAGAACTTCAGAGAGTGGTCACTGACTTTGACAGGGTATGTGAAAAGAGAAAGTTAAAGGTCAATGTAGGGAAATGTAAGGTAATGGTGTTTGAGAGAAGAATGCATGAAACTATAGATTTTAAGGAAAAATATAGAATCAAGAAAGAACACAAGAAAAGTTGTAAAATAAAATTGAAAAATGAAGTACTAGAAGAGGTTGAAAGTTTCAAGTATTTGGGAGCTGTACTATGCAAATATGGTAAAATGGAGAGTGAGATAAAAGAGAGAAAAATGCAAGGGAGAAAAGTGATAGTATTCTCAAAGGAAGAATGGTTAGCCAGGAAGTCAAAAAGTCACTGAGAAACAGTGTGCTGCTCCCAACACTCTCGTATGGAAGCGAGACATGGACAGCAAGTGACGAGGACCTCTTCAAACTAAGAGCTGTGGAGATGAGCTTTTTCAGAATGGCAGCTGGCATGAATAGGCTAGATGGGCCAAGTAATAGGGAAGTGTACGAGTCCTTTGGAATGGAAGAGCAGGCTTTGGGCATTGATTGTGGTGTGGTTGAGTGGATAAAGAGAAGTACTTTGAGGTGGTATGGTCATGTTCAGAGAATGGATGAAGACAGAATGCCAAGAAAGATATATGGGAGTCAGGTGAGTGGAACCGCTAGTAGTGGAAGACCACCTATGGCATGGGAAAAGAAAGTGGAAAAATATATTGAAGAAAAACTTCCACGTAGTGGAAGGGGCATTGTGGCACGGGCAAGGGAGGCATGTCTTGACAAAGTAGCTTGGAGACGTTTCTGTCATGGCCATCCTCTAGTGGGGTTTTCCCAGGGGGAAGCAAGGCGTCGGAGATGATGATGATGATGATGATGATGATGAGTATCTTTAAGTATGATATTTTCCTCTAAGTGATTTACGAGTCTGTCTCTTATGAGTGTTTCTAGCATTTTACATACAACTGCGGTTAAGCTAATTGGATGATAGTTACTGGGTAGGGATTTGCTGCCTTTTTTTAATATCGGTGTTACGTTTGCTAAGTAAGGGTGGTAGTAACAAGCCTTTTAATTGCTGGAGGACCTTTTTAAACTGAGCAAAATCGTCAAAAAATCCTGCAACCACAGTACTACCCGAGTTAACGTCTGAGAGAGCATAAAATAGTCGTTGATGATGAAGTCTAATAAACCCACCACGTGAATCACCACGAGACTATCACCTGGTTCTTTCAAGGAGAACTAAGGTTGCTATCCTATTGTACGTCCATGGTAGTACAGTGGGTTAGCGCGCGAGTCTGATAGACCTACTGAAGTCCCTAACCAGGGTTCGAAACCGCGCCAGGCCACTGGGCAGGCCTGCGAATTTTCGAGAGGGTTAAATTCCCTTCGCAACCAGCATTTCACATATCAAATAAGGTTTATTATTATAGAAACATAAAACGGCCTTTAACTCCCAACGAGCGGGCTATCTTGTTTACATCACCGTAGTGCCTGGCGGGTATATATATACTTTTATAATGTAAAACTTGGAAAATAAACAAACCAAAACTTATACGAACACAGTAAAAAGACAAAACACCTAATCAAAATCGCTATGTGGAAACAACGCTTAAGTAAAATAATAATTTATAAATAAAAGAACACAATCCACCACATAGGGTGTAGATTACTACATGAGCAAGTTAATCTGTCCCCCTCTCATTATCCTTTATCCATACCCCCCAATCCTAAAACTCAAACCCCAACTTATCTACAGTCACCTGTTAGTTATATTTTACGTTGTCTCCAACTATCTAGAGTCGTCCGTTACATCTCCTCGTGGATAATATAATCCTCGACTTGGATACTTTTGTGTTCCCATCATTGTTATTATTGCTGTAAATACTTGCATCGTAAATCTTAATTGTTGTCACTATCTGCCGGTCCTATCTCGACAGCAGAAGTCAGTGTCTTTTACAGAGACTAATTACACTTGCTCGGACAACGGTGTTTTATAATAACCCGGTCCAATATTCTTATCGGAAGCCTCGGACTCAATTCTTATATTTAACCCCTTCTGTACTGGCGACGTCTTTGTAACATTTATATGGCTAGAATTAGATGATTATATTCTGTTTAAAAATGGCCTCCAGCAATTAACAGGCTTCGAACTACCTCATATAACCCTTTTCACTACCAAAGATCCTTCTTAGACTGCACATAATCCTCTAAATATAGCTAGAATACAAATAAAAAGACGTCGTCGGTACAGAAGGGGTTAACTAGCCTAAATAAATGTGTATAAATAGGTCATATGTGTCTGATATCTAAAACTTCCCTCACATAGAACCCACATTCTTTCAGTATAATAAAAACCTTTGAACAGCTGCCAGGGGCATAATTTTTGTCAAAAATGTAAATGCAATATACCGTTGGAATCGCAACAGCGTTTGGAATAAAAAAATATCCCTACAATTGCATAATTCCAAAATGACACGAGGGTCAACATTTTGGTAAGGCTAAAACCCAAGGCTTTTAAAAAATTAGTTTTGATTATGGCAAACTGAGAAGTCGTACAATAAAATCACGCATATATTTGGAATCCTTACGACATGAGGAGTCCATTGGTATAAGGTAAGTTGAATTTGGACCCATAGTTTAGGGTGCAGGAGCAATTCTTATCTCAAAATGTGCATATTTGGAGCTAATTTCGGGAGTCACTTAAATTGGAAAATCCACAATAATGGTCCAATTAAAATCCCCTGGATCCATTGGCACAATGGATCCAGGGGATTGTAATGTACTTAGAAGTTAATTTGGGTGTTATTCCTAATTAATGAAATCAATGAAACTAATGAATACATGTGGTACTCCAAGGATTCAAACCTAGGATACTCACATCGAAATTACACACACTAAACATTACACCATCAAGACAGTTAAAAATGTATGCACAAGCCTACGATATATTATCCATTCTCGAATACTGGATATCCATCAAAGCACGTACACATACCAAACTGCACTATGATAGCCTAATGATTACACGAATTGTAGGGGTAATTGATTAAAATGTAAAACTTGCAAACAGATTACAGAGATCCTTATCTCCTTAAAAGTGGGCATGCTTGTTGACATGACCGTGCTGCTGGGTAGGTATATTTACTGAAAACGAGCTTCATTCCATGCTCTTTTTCATGCATAAACAAGAGTCAGAGCGTAATACAATTATATATCCGTGAAAGGGCATAACAGAGCTTTCCAATGACACCTGAATCATCCTTGTATGACCACGGGTTATCTTGCAGCTATCGCGTAACCGGAAGTGAAAATACCCTAAAATACAGTAAGCCTAAAATAAGGTAATTTCCGCAGTTTTTCCTTGTCTCGCGAGGTACGGCGGTGGAATTGAGGCATACTACATGTCAGAGACGGCCCAGCGGTGGCGCCGAACGGTCGAAACCCAGCTATTGTCCTCCCAACGCACGGACTCTCTTTCAGAGCTCATAACGTCCTCAAAATGGCACCCGTCATATGATGGGCACCGCAGGGGTGGCTAATATTCTCTCGCCTGTCATTTGATGTTCACCGTCGGTTGTGGGTTAAGAAATAATGATAAAAATTTAACTCTCTTTCATCGTTTATTAAAATCTATAACTGACTATCAATGTCAATAGGCCTACAATTTCAGTAGAAAAAAGTAATCCTCACATGATTAATTTGCTAGCTAAATGGGTTGTTGTTGTTGTTGTTGTTGTTCCCCAGGCTGTCTGGCCGAACAGCCCCAAGGTCCCGAGCACGGCCAAGGCCATAACCGAGCGCCCCCAAAAAACCCTCCCTGCTTACCACTAAGAAAGCCCAGGTGACCGAAGCCGCTCCCAGGCGAGGAGCTAAGGAGGGTGCGGAAACGCCCGGGAAACCAAAGCCCCACCCATGGCCTGTGCCCCTCAACAATTATGAAGGGAAAGTTGAGGGGCAAAGGAAAAGCGAGATGCTTTGGCTCCCAGTTTGCCAACCTCTATAGGGTTAGCAGTAGGGAGGTCAATCCACGGAAGAAACGCCGCCACTCGAGATCTAGAAAATATGTAAGTACTGTAAAAGGAACAGTCAGAGTAAGTTATGGGTATGGCAGAGAACGCTCAACTCTCACTCTGATATACCATCCCATCACCACTAAGAGGGTAGACTCCATTTATTATAATTAGGCTAAAAATCTTGACTACTAAACCCTCTATAACTCAGAAAGGGCTAGAGTAATCGAGCTAATATTTTTACCATTTGGGAAGCGTGAGCCAGGGAATAGGTGTGAAAACTTATACCCCATTTGCTCTAGTCCTTTTTAAGTTATGAGAGGTTGAAGGTTACGATTTCTGGCCTACGTTTAATGAATAGACTAGAGTACCTCTGAAGCCAATCAAATGAGATACACTGTCAAAATGTTATTGGTAGACGTCAAGCCCGGGTAACTTGACCTAGCGATTCGTGACAAACGCCTAATGTTCATTCTCGGGCATTACGGCGTCTAGCAAAAATAAATAAATAAATAAATAAATAAATAAATAAATAAATAAATAAATAAATAAATGTTGTTGTTGATCCCTAGGTTGTCTGGCCGAGCAGCCTTATGAAAAAAGGGGTAAGGGAAAAATGTGACGCTTTGGCTCCCAGTCTGCCAACCTAGGGTGACAGTAGAGAGGTCAATCCACGAAAGAGACGCCGCCACTTGAGATCTAGAAAATATATACTGTCACTTCTATATCTATATGCTATAGAATATAGCATATAGATATAGAAGTGAAAGAAAGTCACATGTTATCATAGGAAATTTTCAAAATTCACAGAAAAATATAATATAATAATAATAACAATAATAATAATAATAAAATAGAGATCTAGAAAATATAATATATAAGTGAAAGAAAGTCACATGTTATCATAGCAAATGTTCAAAATTCACAGAATAATAATAATAATAATAATAATAATAATAATAATAATAGTAGTATGATGAGGATGTATGTGAAGGTATCTTCTTGATACGGGAGGGAACAAGAACGAGAGGACATTCTAAGAAAATTTACAAAGAAAGAAATAGGCTTGAAAAGGCAAAGAACTCATTTTGTGATAGAGTGGTAAATGAGTGGAACGCGCTGCCCCAGTATGTAGTCGATTCCGAATCAATAAGGAAGTTTGAAAGTAATCTTGATAAAGCATGGGGAAGACAAATTTGAAGTTTGATTATAAAGCAAAAATACAAAAATGTTGCGTCTGCTGCCGCCGCCGCCAACACAGTGAACGACCGCAGTAGTGCAAGTACTGGCACTGAGCTGGGTACACAGGCCTAGTTTGCCTTTTTCCAGAGGATCTACTGTAAGAAACTGTAAGAAACTGTAAAATAGAGATCTAGAAAATATAATATGTAAGTGAAAGAAAGTCACATGTTATCATAGGAAATGTTCAAAATTCACATAAAAATAGCATATAATTATAATAATAATAATAATAATAATAATAATAATAATAAAATAGAGATCTAGAATTCACAATAATTAATAATAATTATAATAATAATAATAATAATAATAATAATAATAATAATAATAAAATAGAGATCTAGAAAATATAATATATAAGTAAAAGAAAGTCACATGTTATCATAGGAAATGTTCAAAATTCACATAAAAATAGCATATAATAATAATAATAATAATAATAATAATAATAATAATAAAATAGATCTAGAAAATATAATATACAGTATAAGTAAAAGAAAGTCACATGTTATCATAGGAAATGTTCAAAATTCACATAAAAATAGCATATAATAATAATAATAATAATAATAATAATAATAAAATAGATCTAGAAAATATAATATACAGTATAAGTAAAAGAAAGTCACATGTTATCATAGGAAATGTTCAAAATTCACATAAAAATAGAATAGAATAATAATAATAATAATAATAATAAAATAACGATACAACTAAGAATCCTACTCCTCCCATAATAATAGAATATAATAATAATGATACTAAATTAATAAAATAACAATAAAACTATAAGTAGCGCCAGCAAACTTGACAATAATCTTTACCCCTTAACTTCTTATAACTCGAAATGAAAGAAAGCAATCGGGCGGACGTTTCTATCATTTGGGAAGAGTCCACCAGGAAATAGGTGTGGATATTTACAGCCAGATTGCTCTAGGCCCTTTAGAGTTACAGAGAGGTCAGGGATCTAGAATATTGTCATGTTCGTTGGCACTACCTATAGTAAATAATTTTTTTTATGCGTGTTCATTGTTTTCTGTTGTGTTGTCCCTATTCGGGCTCTGTCTTGAGTCAGCTACCCCCAGGAAAAAAAAGAAAGAAAAGAAAAGTGGGGAATGGGCCTGAGTTAATACATATAAAATAATACAATAACGATAAAATTAACAATCCTACTCCTCCCTCTTGGTTGTACTATCAGCCTGTTCCTCGAGGACCCTCAACTTGTCTTGCCATCCGAGGGCCTTGACCAGGGCTTTAACCGTCTCCACCAGGTCCCCCAGCAGCAGCAGGTCCCCGGGGCGCGTCCCCAGGGTCCCCGCCGGCCCCAGGTTCAGGAGGACTCGCGGGGTGGTGTGGTTAGCCCCCTCGGCAACCCCAGCAAACGGGTACACCTGCACAATCACATAAAAAAGTACATAGTAAATATTATCCATAGAATTAACAAAACTTAAATTACCACATTTGAAATCTTATTCAACACAACATTTACTTAATTATACTTATACCTGTACCTTCAAACTAATTACAGCTGAGTAGGCTACTCAAGATATGGGATATGGCAATATCCATAAAATAAACATATATACAGTAAATAAATAAAAACACACAGACTATAGATTAGGACTTAATATAGGCCAGCCCATTACGAGTCTCATTTTATGAGTCGATACCTCGATGGTCTGATTAAACTACTTACAGTATTAATAAATACAAAAATATAAGGGCTCTATATAGGCATTGTTTTAGGTCACCCTGGTTAATTTGGCACTACTAACTCCACTCAATGTTTAGTGTAGTGTTATACTTGATTTTGCGTACTAATTTGACCAACACATACAAGATAGCTCGTGTAAGCAACAGGTCTCCCTCTATTTACTTACTATACTATTTACTATTTACTTTACTTTACTTGGGTTACGTTCCTGAAAACCCGAACTTTAAAAAAAAAAAATTGTATAGCGAACCCTATATATAATGGGGATGCATTCTCAGACCAGCCAAAACGCAAACATAAACGCCTACAAACCTGTAATAATATAAATTGGGGCATCAGATAGCGAGGGAGTCCTGTATAGGTCTCCCTCACTATCCGATGCCCTGATTCCCGATATCATTATAGGTTTTTAGGAGTTTGGTTTTGGGAGGTACCAGAACGCACTCTCATTTACCCCACGAATTTTAGGGTTTGCTATACAATCTTTCTACAGTATTTAAGATCGGATTTTCAGGAACGTAACCCAATCGTAAAACGAGGGAGACCTGTACTGCCTGAATATTTTGGACGTACTGTACCTCAAGTGACGTGCCCATGACCAGCAAGAGGTCAGTGAAGGGAAGGATGTTGTGGTACTCCCAAAATCTATCGGGAAGGTTCTCCCCGAAGAAGACAATGTCCGGTTTCACCTTACCCTGGAAGAGATCACAGTATTCTACATTAGAGTTGTGATGAGATTGAGAAAGGTTCTGGCCTTAACCTTTCTTTAATCAGGTGACACCAATTTTGCTTTTAACTCAAGCTGCGCCCAGATGGTTTCTATTATTTAGGGGAAGATTTGTCAGAGCTAGAGGATTAATTTTGATAGACTTAGCCCTCAGATTCCTATATATCAATCTTAATCTGAATAATCTAGTCCAGCAGTACTGTAGTTAAGATAAAACATACAAAGTCGTCAGCTGACTGAAGAGATTAACATGAACGAGGCATTTATGAAAACGTCATGTAGTTGCCATTGTGACTGACCTTACATTTGGGTGGGTCACAGAGCGGCACCCGACCTTCCAATATGGCATCCCGGATCTCTGCCTGGGGGTGAGCTCGACCACACAGTGTACACGACGCGCGGCTAAAGGTCCCGTGGGCCTCCATAAGCTTCTCATCTGGTATACCCGCCACTGTTTCGAAAATGTTAACTTTTTCAGTCTACTGTACACTAGAAACACAAGAGGATTTTTCTTTTATACCATACATCATCATCATCATCTCAGACGCTTTATTTCCTCCTGAGAAACCCCCGTTAAAGGATGGATATGAAAGAAACGCCTCCAGGCTACTTAGTCATGTCTCAGCTGTCATTACTTTTGGCTTGCTCTGAGCTGTATTAATGTCTGTCAGATGTGGAATAGGGTAGGTAAGTGTAGGAACATAATAGTATATCTCACTCAAAACTAATAAATCAAGTTTCAGATAATGTTGAAACCAATTATTGAGCAAAAGACAATATATACTAAAGACAATACAGGCACTAACATCTCTCCAGTCCATCAATGTTCTGAGTGTAGACCATCTGTAGTTTGCCCTCCTCATGTAGGAGTCTCAGGAAGTGGTGGACAGTGTTGGGGACGTACTTCTCACCGGGATACAAGTCACGCGCTGGGGATCAAAAGCAAATATTAAACAAATTAATCCATAATTATTAATAAATACCAAGTTATCTTTGTTCAATTCACAACTGACACGTCCCTCCCGGGTTCGATTCCCAGGCAGTGCGAGACAGATAGGCAGTCTCTTTGCACCCTATGCCTCTATACACCCAGTAGTACATAGAAACCTAGAGTTATACTGTGAGCCAAAGCGTCACTTTTTCCTTTGCCCCTCAACTTTCCCTTCATAATTGATAAGGGGCACAGGGCCTTGGGTGTCCCGGGCGTTTCCGCACCCTACTCAGCTCCTCGCCTGGGAGCGGCTTCGGTCACCTGGGCATTCTTAGCAGCAAAACAGGGAGGGTTCTGTGGGGCACTCAGTTATGGCCTTAGCCTTGCTCAGTACCTTGGGGCTGTTCAGTCAGAAAGCCTGGGGAACAACAACAACAACAACAACAACAACAACGCAGAGTTGTTGTTGTTGTTGTTGTTGTTGTTGTTGTTGTTCCCCAGGCTGTCTGGCCGAACAGCCCCAAGGTCTCGAGCAAGGCCAAGGCCACAAACGAGCGCCCCCACAAAATCCTCCCTGCTTACCACTAACAAAGCCCGGGTGACCGAAGCCACTCCAAGGCAGGGAGCTAAGGAGGGTGCGGAAATGCCCGGGAAACCAAAGCCCCACCCAAGGCCCTGTGCCCCTCAGCAATTAGACGCAGAGTTGTTGTTGTTAATATAGGCTGAAAATAGTGGACTCGGCTTTCGTTTGACACCCTGTTCGTCTGTCTATTCCTCAATGTAAACTCCAAATGCACTTCTTGTGTGTGTAGGGTACTATAGGTAGCGCCAACGAACTTGACACTAATATTGATCCCTGACCTCTCTGTAACTCAAAAAGGGCCTAGGACAAACTGGCTGTAAATATCCACACTTATTTCCCAGTGGACACTTCCCAAATGATAGAAACGTCAGCCCGATAGCTTTCATTCATTTCGAGTTATGAGAAGTTAAGGGGTCAAGATTATTGTCAAGTACGCTGGCGCTAACTATACTCACCTAGTGTGAAGAATGGGTTGGGGTCCATCATAAAGTAGTGGATGTCAAATATGGCTTCAGGGTAGGGCAGGTTGTATTTTTGTAGGTTGTCGTACAGGCCAGTCCCAGGTGATCTTAAACATTAATTCATTGCTTACTATACAGTACATAATAAAGAATAATACAAATATTTAGTGCACAGTACCAGCATATTTCTCTACCAGTTCATCCTTCCGAATCCTCCCTCCCTCGCGAGGACAGAGTCCACCTGGCCAGGCTGAGATGCGGACACCATCCAGCTCTCCTGAGCTATCAGAAGAGACTGGATGACTCCGTTGTCGACGCCTGCCCGGGATGTAACACAGCACCCCATACCATTAAACACATCATAGAAGACTGCATTTCACACAACCACTTACGCCAACAACACAACCTACACTCAATGAGAGCTCTGTGGGAAAGCCCGATCGTGGCCATGGCCTTCCTCAGGGACTCGGGGCTGTTCGGCCAGGCAGCTTAGGGAACAACAACAACCAGTTCAGTATATAGAGCCAGTGCTTTGTAAATAATAATTCTACTAGTACGGTAATAGTAATAATAGTAATAATAGTACGGTAATAATAGTACTGTACTGTACTGTACTATTATAATGTAAAACTTGCAAAATAAACAAACCAAAACTTATACGAACACAGTAAAAAGACAAAACAACTAATCAAAATCGCTATGTGGAAACAACACTTAAGTAAAATAATAATTTATAAATAAAAGAACATACCGAATAATATCAGTACCAATAATTCTATTAAACTGTGTGAAAGCATAATCTTTAGCATTGTATACCGTGTCTTGCATATAATACATATGGGTACTTTAGTAATGGCAATAAAGCTACAGTATAAACATTAAGAAAGCAGAAAAAGTGGCTTCCCATGTCTCTCCCTCAGATTACGATCATCCGATGGGACTCAATGTCTAAGGAGTTCTTTGAGCAGTAGCCAGCCAGACATACTTGGACATCATAACACAGACAGTAGTAGATATAATATATAGGTGCATAATTTAACACTTTCTCATAAGACATGAAAAGCATAGATATAAAATTAGGTCATTAGATGCAGGTATAGGAATAATTCTTGCCTTAATCCTACTTTATGGCAGGCAACTCAAGGCTAACTACACATTGATTATGTCCTGCAGATCAGTGACTGCTCCATGGAGAACTTACATGGGGTACACATAGTTGATTCATGATCATATAGATGTATTATAATGTAAAACTTGCAAAATAAACAAACCAAAACAGGGACGACACAAAATAAACGTAAAGGAACTAATAAAAATCGCTATGTGGAAATAAAGCTTAATAAAATCGCTACGTACTGTACCTTCAAACAACATAGGAGCATAGGTTTTAGCAATTTTAGACAGTACCATAGCTAATATTCCTAAAACAAACCAAATGCAGAGTAAGGATCTTAGGACAGTTGCTACACAATCGCTGGAGAACCTGCTTGGTATCCTTGGGGTGTGTCTGGGGCAGGCTGGGAAATTAGGTATAGCCCGGCAGCCCGGACTAGCCCGGACATGTAGCCGGGCTAGTGATTTTCAATGTTAGTCTGCCCGGCAGTTGCCCGGGGGACAAGTGAAAGTTTGTAATACTTCCTTACATAACGCTGCAATAAAATATATACAATGTTATACATACATATATAATATCAAATACCGGTATATAATTAATGTAGGAAAACATCGCTGCGGTAACCCTTTAATAGACCGAGTCTGAGACCGACGACACTCGGTGTGCGGTGACCCTTAAGTAAACAGCTAGGCTAATCGGTTGTCGAATACTATACTGTCAATATTGATTTATATCAGATGCAATAACAACACAAGAATCAATAAACAGATAAAGAAAACAAAAACAGGAAAATTGAAACAAGTTAGGCTAAATGTAGCCGTGTAAATCTTATGATAATATTGCCTAAGAATTGTCGTTATTGCTTTGCAGTGAATCTCGTAATGTTACGAACTTGAATTGCAAGGGATACTAAAGCTTGTTAAGGGGGGATGGTTAACTTTTTGGGCGTTTTTCTTTTTCTAGTTTCCTCCCTAGACCTCCATCAAATTAAAAAAAAACATCCTTTAGATCCCCCTTCTAGATTAATTTGTAGCCTACATTTTTCGGTTGAAAATTTCCCGGCCGAAGGCCGGTTCTTCCAACATTACAGGCTCACTATCGTTCGCCAGGGAAAAAATCGACATCTAAATAGCACGAAAGGTCTAAATATTGACGACGAAATGGAGCGAAAGATTTTAAGATCGACCAACTAATGGGGCAAACATCTTAACATCTGTAAACTAATGGGTCTAAACATGAGGGCGAAAGTGGTTCAGAAAACAGGCCCATGTCCCCTTAAGCTTGTAAATGGTGTTGGTGGCATAGTTGTTGGTCAGTGGTCAGTGTTATACTATAATCCATAGATGCTGGTTGTAGGGTAGCAGATTGGCATCGTCTGCACCTACGCTTGTCTCCACTTATTACCCGATATCGGTGTGCAGTTTTATTATTTGTTCTATTTCTCCCCATTTTAATGTTAATAATTCCGATCTTCAAAAAATCGGGCTATTTGGGAATTTTGGATTATTCGTGTTCGAATTATCAGAATTTTGCTGTAACAGACTATTTGACAGACAGACACATCTTCTTTAACCCCTTCTGTACCGGCGACGTGATTATAATTTCTTTCTAGCTAGATTTATACTATTTTGTGCAGTTTAAGAAGGATGTGTGCTGTTATAAAAAAGGTCAAGTGAGATCATTCGAAGCCTGTTAATTGCTGGAGGCCCCTTTTAAACTGAATTATATAATTTAATAGTAGCCAGCATATATTGAAATGGACGTCACCGGTAATGAAGGGGTTAAGTCAGTGTTGTGATTTAATATTCAGTATAGCCGTAAACACACTCTCTCTCTCTCCCCGGTATACGTCAATAATGAACTATGAATTTGTAATGTGATGCCATAGACCAAGGCTGCCTGTTCCTAGAAATGTTATTCGCCGTATTCAACTTATATTATTAGGTCTGCGCGTGAAGCGAAGGAGGCTGTTGTTGTTCTGGAATTGAAGTTTATTTTGGATCGACGTCCACATCAACACCCTATTTGGGGGAAGCGAAGGATCTCAAGGGCTTACACAGTCCTTCTTCTTATTCTTGTTAGGGCAACGCTTATTGAAAATTGCAATTTTTCGGTTATTACTTAACCAAATTTAATTATTGTTCTCGTGCATATTATACTCTGATTTATCCTCTAGGCCCTAACGGAGCCCTTTTTGTTTTATTTGGTCCTGTGCGTCGCGCTACGCACCTTGGAGTTAACACGACCACACGGACCTATACTGTAGTCTGCTTGGACTTGTAAAATTGAATATTGCTAGTCGTGAAGTTTTTTATTGGGGAGATTGTAGGCACCAGTCGAGCAGGACAGTACCCAGGGGAGGTCACATAGCCATATGATAACGAGTTACTGGAACTCCTGCTTCATTTGCCAGGCTTCCCCCACTTTTTCTATAGGTGCCTCACCTACACAGAGAGTAATCCAGCTAACTCTCATAGACACTTACTATTCATTGAATCATTTCACTACACTTAAAAATCACACCACACTTCTTTCCAACACACCTAAATTTCCTCTAACGTACTGTACCGTGATTTTAGGTGATATGTTTGTGAATGAATGTGGTACTTAGCGAGCGAAATGTCTTACAGTGTATCAGGGCAAGTACAAGATATGTCAGGGCAAGTAAATTTCAGAAGTCACTAGCCCGGGGCAAGTAGATCCGCAACACTAATTTCCCAGCCTGGTCTGGGGTAAGGCATCACTGGAGCAGGGTCAATGATCTACTGGCAGCGGCTGACGGCTCCCAACTCTGAACTTGGTCTAACAGCACAATACGTAGCTCCAGTACGCTAATGTAAACATGCCGATAGATTTTTATATAAGTCCTTACCCACATTCTACCAGTATGTATGAGAATGCATACATTAATGGCCGTGTTATCTACAATTGTACATCATCTATGGGTTTTACATTTAAATTAAAATAAAGCACACATACCAGTACACATATAATGAGGAAAGAGATACTTCACCAAACAAATACAAGATTGAGACCTGAACAAAAATACAAACACAATGATAAAACAATCCAGTCAATACATAAGAAATTTTTTCAACTTATTCTGGCTATCATTAGATGATTTTATTCAGCTTAGGAGGGAGCTTTAAGTCATTTGGTTACTAAAGGCAGCCAAATGGCTTAGATAGCTTGTACCCTACCCTCTTGAATTCCTAGAGATCCTTTGTCATCTGAATAAAATCGCTGATTGGGCAATAAGCCAGATACAATGAAAATTACATCATCATCATACTGAAGGAGTTACAGAAAAGTAGCCTACCTAAAATCAGGAATCCCTGAAGGCGTGCTGATCCCGGCTCCGACCATGACAAACACATTGCCTGCATGTTCCTTTATAAACTTGGCCAACTCCTCGATGCTGTTCAGGACGGGAGCTTTTTTCGACGAAGACGACCATAACCCAAACTTTCTGCTCGACACGAAGATATTTTTTTCAACAACCTTGTTATCAGCCCCTTGCCTAGAAATGTTCCTTAGAAAAGAATATCCACATCTGGATTTGAGCGCATTGCACAAGACAGAGGCCATGATTTCAAGTAGCTGCTGTAATCAAAACCAGAGCCAACTTTCGAAATGAGGTTATTGGGTTTTCATACTCTGAAAAATAGAAAAACCCGAGCCAACGTTTGACAAAGGTTGGCTCGGGTTTTTCCATGTTTGTTTTGTTAATTTTCAATATATTACATTATGAGTTCTTCCAATAGGCCTATTAGCCTACCCGTTATTTTCGTCTTTTGGCCCGAGCATAGGCTACTTTTTAAATATGAAAATTCGGAAAACCCGAGCCAGGTTTTGACAAAACTTGGCTCGGGGTTTCAAATGTTAGGGTTTCAGGAGTTTTAAATTCATCAAAACCCGAGCGGCGGCCGAGCCAACTTTCAATATTCGGTTAGCCTAGTGTGTTTTATTACTCGGCAAATTCGCAAAATCCGAGCCAACTTTTGCCAAAACTTGGCTCGGGTTTTCCAATTATGGGGTTTTAGAAGTTTTAAATACATCAAAACCCGAGCCAATTTTCTTTTAAATAATTCATTAGGCCTATCGGCTTTTTACGCCTTTTACCCCGTAATTTCCCTGATCTTCATGGCCCTCCCCACTATCGGGGGCAGTGTTTTAAGATCGTTGGATAATGGGGAAAACACATTTGCCGGGGATTGGAACTTGTTTCAATTAGCCTACTGTATAATGATGAAATCTACCTAGGTTAAAACCAAAAATAAAAACCATGGGCAAATTGGTGGTAGGCTAGTTTCGGTTATAAATTCCGGCTAGGCCTAATGATATAAATTATAGGCCATATCCATTTGCATAGGTAATGACATAATTATGTAGAAAACCAATGAAGTATGTGATAGCCTATAGGCCTACCACTCTACCCTAGGCTAAGAAACCTATGGACAGTGGACTTAGGCTAGGCTAGGCTAGGCTAGGCTAGGCCTATAGCCTAGCCGCTAGCGTCTCATATCGGCAATAAACTGGACATTTTCCGTGATGTAGTTCTGTAGCCAATAGCCCTAGCCTACGTGAATCACCAAAAATAGGCCTACACAACACTCTGCACATGCATTAAAATGCGAATAGCCTAATAATAAAATTGAAAATGTGAAATAACTCCCACTCTGAAGGGCCGTACTCAAGATTGTCCAGTGTTGCCAGACCACCAGTCATCAATGTTGCCAACTTGCCAAATATCATAGACGTGTTGCCCAGCTTGTCAGTCTCAATGGGTGCTGTACTAGTCCGTAATGCATGCTTAGTCAGTAAGTACCACTCAGTAGTTTGATGTTTAGGCCCATACTGACTAGAGACGACTGTGGACTTATCCAGCAAGACTTAAACGCCCTCGAACATTGGGAGAACACCTGGCAGATGTCTTTCCGCCCCGATAAATGTAAACTTCTCCGCTTTACCCGCTCCCAATCACCCATCACTTTCAATTACACATTACACAACCAACCACTAGAATCAGTTCCTTCATACAAATATCTTGGCGTCCACCTCTCCACCAACCTAAGATTCAACACCCACATTCATCACATACAAAGTCAGGCAAACCGCACACTAGGGTTCTTGAGGAGGAATTTACACAATTGTACACGAGACATCAAACACATAGCTTATAACACCCTTGTTCGCCCAACACTGGAGTACTGCGCCGCAGTATGGGATCCATACACTCAATTTAACATTAACACACTTGAAAAAATTAACACAAAAGCAGCCAGGTTCATCACACACAATTACACGCAAACCCCAGGCATCACAACCCGTATCAAAAATCAATAAGCATGGAAACCCTTAACACGCGAAGACTCAGGCACAGACTCACAGTAATGTATAAAATCACACACAATTATATTGACATTAAAAAACATGAATACCTACACAACTCAAACACCCGCAACACTCGTAACACACATTCTCATAAGTACCAAACATATCACACTAATACTGACTTCTACAAACACTCATTCTTTCCACGAACCATACGGGATTGGAACAGTCTCCCAGAAGATACAATAAATAGCCCTACACTAGACACATTCAAACACAGAATAAACTAACATTTCGCCCACATCACACGCACACCATAAACCCTCCACTTAGCTCCCCCCATCCTCCACCCTAATACCCTTATATGTGTGATATGCGCAAGTCCAGCGCCCTACACATTTATCAATCGAGATCGAGATCGAGTAGTAGCAGGTTAGTACCGCTCCGCACCCCAGTCGGGTACTGAAGGGTACTAAATACAGAGGTCCTTTCTTATACGCTATATTTTGAGCTGGGAATTCCAAAAATGTAATTATTAATTGTCTAACTTCTTAATTAGTTAAAATATAGGAAAATTAATTATTTAAGTATATGAAAATTGTCTGTAGGTCGCTTAATTTAAAAGTTAGAAATCAACTTAGGTTCTTCTTAAATTGGTTAAGAAGATATTACTTTAAGCCATCTATGCACACTTTGGTTCAAGTCTCACTGACAGCCACCATTCAGCTAAGAAAAGTGAGCAGGGTTTAGTCCAAGGTTAAAGTGAGACTATACTTTGTTACCTGAAACTGCTCATATTTAGTCCGACATGAATTGTGTACTAAATGTGAGCTCATTTAGGTAACATAATGAAGTCTCTCATTAAGCAGGGACTAAACTTTGCTCACCAAAAAAAAAAAAAAAAAAAAAGTGAGCAGGGTTTAATCCAAAGTAAAAGTGAGACTAAACTTTGTTACCTAAACATGCTCACATTCAGTCCGACAAAAATTGTGTACTAAATGTGAGCTCATTTAGGTAACATAATGAAGTCTCACTTTAAGCATGGACTAAACCTTGCTCACCAAAAAAAATGCTCACATTCAGTCCGACACGAATTGTGTACTAAATGTGAGCCCATTTAGGTAACATAATGAAGTCTCACTTTAAGCAGGGACTAAATCTTGCTCACCAAAACAAATAAAGTGAGCAGGGTTTAGTCCGAGGTAAAAGTGAGACTAAACTTTGTTACTTAAACATACTCGCATTCAGTCCGACATTAATTGTGTACTAAATGTGATCACATATACTGTAGGTAACATAATGAAGTCTCAATTAAAGATCGTACTAAACCTTGCTCACAAAACTTATGCTGAATGTGGGCTCTCAGAGAAATGTTCTACAAGATGTCCAGATTGGCCATAGAAAATATTAATCATTTTGGTTCAAGTATCACTGACAGCCACCATTCAGCTAAGAAAAGTGAGCAGGGTTTAGTCCAAGGTTAAAGTGAGACTATACACTGTTACCTGAAACTGCTCATATTTAGTCCGACATGAATTGTGTACTAAATGTGAGCTCATTTAGGCAACATAATGAAGTCTCACTTTAAGCAGTGACTAAGCTTTGCTCACCAAAAAAAAAAAAAAAAAAAAAAAAATAGCCGGGTTTAGTCTGAAGTAAAAGTGAGACTATACTTTGTTACCTAAACATGCTCACATTCACCAACGTTGGCATAATATTATAGAAGAGCCAGAGGGGAAATGATAAAAACTTACAAAATCTTACAAGGGGTGTATGAGGAGGCGAGTAGGGGACTCTTCACGCTGCAGGAGGATGGTCGCACCAGGGGGCACAGCAAGAAATTGTTTAAGAGGAGGTCAAAACTCAACGTCAGGAAGAACTTTTTTAGTAATAGAGTGGTGGAGAACTGGAATGACCTTCCTGAAGAAGTGATAAGTGTGAACAGTGTGTTAAATTTTGAAAAAAAACATTAGATATAGTTTGGGGTGCCCAAGAGCTAAAGTTTAATTATTTTAACCCTTCTTAGGCGGCGCGCAACTTATGTCGTGTGAAATAAATATGGACTAAGTGGCGGTTCACAACTTAATGTCGTGTGCCATTTTCACCACGTAATGTTGCTGAGAGAGAGATATAAGTGGTGGGAGGAGAGTAGCAAGCGTATGACTGCTCCAGACCACCGCGGCGGACCTACTGACATGAATCCCACCCTCCCCACCCTCACGCACTCGCTACACAGGGAATTATGTAGGGAAACTACCTAATTACATGTTTTTTGCACTCGTGTTGCACGATCGTTGCAAGAAAACCAGCGGTCGTACAAGGATGGTTGGGGTGTCATTGGAAAGCTCTGTTTATGCCCTTTCAGGGATAGATACTTGTTTTACGCTCTGGGTCTTATTTAGGCATGAAAATGATTACGTAAACAACCCTATTTAGGGTAAAAACACCCCGCTGGGCGGTACATATAAATTACCGCCTAGGCCGCTCGTAAGGTGTTAAAGCCAAAATTAAGAAATTAAGACACGTCCACCCAAGCCACACACCAAGTAATGAAATAAATTATGAGCCGGGTCTCATAGGCTGATCAGCCTCCTACCCCGGTGCATGTTTCCAAAGTCATGACTAGTAGCCTATATAGCTTAGGGGAAATTAGGACCAATCAGAGGCCGCAGTGGCAGTGACGTCACCCACAAGGGGAGGAGCCACTAGTCTGTCTGTGGGCATCTTGGGCTTTGGTAAGTTATGTTTGTCCTGGTTTGTTCTGGAGCTGCTTAGGTGGTTTGTAGGCTGGAGGTAGATGGAGTGGACAGTGGTTGCAAGTTTGTAGGTTTGGGATGTTGCAGGAGGAGTGTAATCGGCAAGAAACTGATCACATGTTGTTTTCTATATAATTGTTTGCCCTCGAGTCGTTTTCTTTGATGCGGGGGAGATTGAAGACGTTTTCTTTGATTGGTGGTGTAGAGGTGGAGGTAGGGGTGGGGATCTCGGTACGTTGGCTGTGGTGGTTGTGTTGGTGGTGGTGAGAATGCTTTTCTGTTATTTCAATATAATTATATATATATATATATATACGTAAATTCTCGGTCATTTCGTGATATATATATATATATACAGTTACCCCCTTCTTAGTAAACTACCTTGTTCATTTGTGTCTTTTCTTGTCGTTTTTTCTTTTACTTGGCTTGTTCATTGGTAACCTATAGATTGGATATCCAATCTATAGCACAAAAAATAGCCAAGTAAAAGAAAATTAACAAGAAAAGACAAAATATTTGAAAAAAATAAACGGGCAAGTAATATTTATAATAGTTTATGCTAATATATCAATTTTCTCTGGTAATAACAGCGGCCATGAATTTAGAAAACAGGTTTTATATCATAAACTAACGTAAAATAGATGCCCATTTTTCGTTTATTTATCGCTTACCATAGTTGTTGCTTTTAAATACTATGTAGGCCTAATATTTGTTTCGTATACTGTATATATGGATTTCAGCCACAATGTTCCCCTATGTGTGGGGGCTTGTACTGAAAAGTAAATACAACATTAATAAATAAACAATTTTCACTGCAAACTGGTTGCTTTCAAGCAATATGGTAATGGGGTTTATATAAAAAAATAAGATACGTAAATCTCCCGGAGATGTCCGAACTTGACCGTATCTGCACATTTTGCGATACCCCTTCACCACCAGTACGAACTGTTAATCCTATTCTGCGGTTACCATTAGACGATGCTTTTAAATTAGTTATATATAATCTACCTATACGACTCAAATGGGTAAATACGATCTCCATAAATCCTCCTAGTGACTTAGGTCCTTCGTAAACTGCATAAAATCGTCTAATTTTAACCAGACTCAATGGTAAAAAGGTGTCATGGTGCTGAAGAGGTTAAGTCCTCTCACAGCTCGTATGTTCATATTCTTTATTACAAAATATAGACAATTATGGATTCCTCATGTATAAGAATATGGAAATTAAAAAATCTGTAGGCCTGGGCCTACAGATTTGGGTTGACTTTAGGTTGGAATTAAATGAACTTGAGGATCATGACGCGTTTTGAATTTATTCTGGTTATCATTAGACGATTTTATTCAGATTAGGAAGGGCATATAAAAGTCAGGTCAATTGAGATAGTCTTTACCCTTTTAATTCCCACAGATCCTTCCCAAGCTGTATATATAATCGTCTAATGATAGCCACAATTAAAAAACTGCCAATATGCGTCATAATCCTCAGAGGTTTAAGACATATTTGAGTTAATATACCTACTTTAAGGGGAGATGGGACGTTTTTCTGGTGCCCCCTTCTTCCTCATGTTTGGCCCCATTATTTTTCACATTTTTAGACATTTGGCCGATTAGTTTGATGATTTTAAGACCTTTCGCCCCATTTCTTTGTCAATATTAAGACTTCATGTCATTAAGGTGTCAATTTTTTTCCTGGCGAGCTATAGCGAGACTGTAATTTAAGAGGAACGGCCTTCGACCGGAACATTATTCTATCGAAAATATGTAGGCTACACATTTATCTTGAAGGAGCCTAGGGCCTAGGGTCTTGGGCGGGTGTTTTTATAAGCTTGATGGAGGTCTAGGGAGGAAACTATAAATACAACAGTAAAAAAATACATGAGCAAATCAATTAATACGCCATCCCCCCTTAATTAATGCATGGACACTTAATTGGAAGACAAATGTACTTAATTAAAATTATAATAAGCCTATGGAAACAAGAATCACTGTATGGTTTCTGCAACTTCCTGACGATGCAATGGAATAAACCCTAGCTGTTCTAAATGGGTAGGTCAGAAATTGTCTGTAACTAAAAAAGGGTTAAAGCACAGAGACTGTAAATTGCCACACCTATTCCCTGGCTGACTCTTCCCAAATTGTAGAAATATTAGTTCGATTACTCTACTCGCTTGTGAGTTATAGAGGTTAATTTGCAAGATTGTTGTCCTACTTGGAACACGGTATAGGCCTAGGCCCTAGTGTGTTGTTAGGGGAAATGGGCCGTTAAAAAAAAAGGGGAATCTATTAATTAATGTAGGCCTATTCTTTTATTTCTTAGTTTCCTCGCTAGACCTCCATGAAGCTTATAAAAACACCCCCTAGAGCGAGCTATATCGCTCGCCAGGAAAAAAAATCAACACCTAAATGGCACGAGGTCTTACAATTGACAACGAAATAGGGCGAAAGGTGATAAAATCGCCAATCTAATGGGTCAAACGTCTTAACTATAATCTCAAAACAAATGGGGTTAAACACGAGGGAGAAAGGGGATCAGACAAACGACCCATCTCCCCTTATTAAACTAGCAGCGGAGACCGTAATTATGCAATATACATATATACACGTAAAGCATTTTAATAAGCACTCAAAGGTCAAAGTGGTTCACCGCGTACAAGAAAGACGAGGAAGCCACGCGATTTTGACTCCACTTTTCTGGGTTCACAGGGTCGAGAATTACTCCTCGAGGCTATTTTGGGTTACGTCCTATTTGGCTACGTTATATCGCTAGCGCCTACTACTGTCACCGTTATAGCGCTGTTAATGTTAATGGAACTATTATTTGGGGGGCATTGAATCTGTTACCATCGCTAGAATGTGATAATGACCCTGAATAATGAAGTTCACGGGAAGTTTGATTTTGGGGGCGAAGGCCGAAGAGGACTCGCAAACTTGACAACCTCACGTCAGGGGAGTCCATTGTGTCGTAACAGGGGAGTTGCTGACTAATGTTACCTATTTTACGCAAACGCAAGCCTTTTTCTAATATTCTTCGGTAGTAAGCTAGGGGAATTATTATCCTCGTAGGCCTAGGGTTTTTTAAAAAGGGCTAAATGGGGGCTGTGAGTTAGGAGTAAAGGAAGGTAACCTAAAAATAGTGGTGGCCTGAGAGCTCATGCGGTTGTCAAAGTTGCCAATCTAGCGGTTTACTACTAGTTTTTAAACCATTTATTTCCATCTAGCAACACATTATTATACCTTCGAATATGAGATATGCCTTTATGCTGAAGACACTGTTCATTGCTAGTTATTATTCTATAGATTTTGTCGGTTAATATAGTGATTTTGTGCAGTATTAGGTATGTGTTAATGGTGTAGCGACTTTGGGGTATTTATGTAGCGGCCTTTGTGCTATAGAAGTGGTAGCTCATTCGGTAGTGGCGCTGTGGTAGTGGTGGTGTTGTGAAGTCACTCTCCTAGAACATGTAAATATGGTGAGTAGTGAGGCTCTAGGTCATAAGGGAGGCTAATTAACTCTATTATAAGGCCATGGCAATTTTCCCGCTTAATATAATGGCTCTGGGAAGCCATTGAAGGGACAGGGCAGAATTTTCCGGCTGTCAATATGATCTAACCAAATGTCCAAATCTGAAAATTCTTCCAGAGGTTTTTCGAGTCCTAGCCCTCCTCCCTCATGTTTAGCCCTATTAGTTATGAGATTTCACGACATTCGCCACATTAGTTTGACGATATTCACACCTCTTGCCCCATTTCTTTGCCAATATTAACACCTTTCGTGTCATTTAGGGGTCGATTTTTTTCCAGGCGAGCAATTGCGAGCCTGTATTTGAAGAGGAATTGGCCTCGCCGGTACATTTTTCTACCGAAAAATTTACAAATCTATCTTGAAGGGGGGTATAGGGGGTGTTTTTCGAAGCTTGATGGAGGTCTAGGGAGGAAACTAAAAATATATAGGCCTAGCCTATGAATAAATAAATTAATAGACCAAACCAACTGTCAGTTTCCCCTGGGCCCTTAACCCCTTGTTACCCACCCACTGACATTGTATACATTGATATCAATCTAAAAAGAGCCGTTATTTAACCCACTGAGCCCCAGCGACGCACCATTTGCGTCTGCAATGTAGTTTTCTGGGGAAGGATGTAGTTACCGGGTGTACCACTACCGACTTAGGCTACAACATAAATCATCTATAAATAGCCTAGGCCTACTTAGGCTATAATAAAATAAATATTTATAAATCTATAATACTAGGTTAGGTTAGGTTAGGGTAATGTATTTTTGTATCCAAAGGCAGTCAAAATAGACGGGAACATGATGGCGAGCGTTCGCGTAGTGTAAACAAGACGGGCGGTATACCCGGTAACTACATTCTTGCCGTTTTCTGCCAGTCCCAGCGTCACATACGTTGCGTCACTGTTAATTATTCCGGTCCTATGGCACCTAGAGGGCTCAGATTTGTATGGGAACTGTGTAAGTATCCCACACATTACAAAACAATGCCGATGGTTGAAAACTTAAAAGTCCAACCGCGTGCGCGTGAGCCACTGAGCGCGCAAAAACCTGTTTTTGCCTACCCATTTCCCCATGTTGGAAAATATCAAGGAAACTGGCCAACTTCTATTTAGTGATATTTTTTTTGGTTTTAGGCTAGGCTAGCTAGTTTTCATCATTGTACAGTGGTTGTCATTAGGCCTAATTAGAATCTCCGGAAAAAAAGTTTTCCCCATTATCCAACAATCTTAAGATACGGCCCCGGTAGTGGGGAGGGCTATGATTCGCCTATGAACTTATGAAGTACAGGGAAATTGAGGGGTAAAACACGAAAATAAGGGGTAATATTAGCCTAACCTAGTATATTAGGTGGGGGCTGCTGCCCCCACACCCCCGCTGGTTTGGTATTTAATTAGGCTAATAAAAGGTTGACGGTCGCCAAAAAAAAAAAATTTGAATGAAGTCTACGGTATTTACTCCGCAATCTTCAGCTTTGGCTGTGGATAACAGGAGGTAAATATTAACTTTTTCAAAGTAATTGAAAACATTTTTCCGGAGATTCTAATTAATGACAACCACTGTATAATGATGAAAACTAGCTAAAACCAAAACAAAAAAATCACTAAATAAAAGTTGGCCAGTTTCCTTGATAAATACAGTACCCCCATGTTAATTCCGACTTTCAGGCGCACCGTAGGACCCCTTAATGACCTAGGGGATCGTTTTTTTGTGGGTTTTCCTTCATTCCTAACCCATTCCTGGCATTTTCTGGAAAAACATTTGTTTTTTTCAACACCTGCCGGTCCCTGGTGGTACATTTATTCTAAACTAGCTGGGGCTCAGTGGGTTAAAGCCTAAAGTACAAATTCCCCGGGCCCGGCTGTCAAGAGTCATTCTCGGCCACCTTAACAAATTGTAATAGGCTATCTAACTTCAATAAAAAAAAATGGTATTTCAACGGTATTCGGTAACTTCGGCCCTCTTTCAACAGGTCCGAAGTTGGTAGGATCCTGTGTTACTGTGTAGCGGGTATAACTGTTTTTCAGATGCCTATTTACTAAGAAACATTGAACAATATCTTTAACCTAACCTAACCTAGTATATTAGTGGACTAGCCTATTTATGAAAGTAAAATGTAAAAGTATATTGTTCATTACCAATTTATTGAGATATATAGGCTATACATGGTTGCCCGGTACACAGGATTATACCCTGATGTCTCCTACAGACCTAAATTCCTAATGCTTAGTTTACTTGAAGTTTCACATTAGGTCTATTTTAATAAGTGGCACACTGTAAAAGTTCAGTTTAGGTTATGGTTGTGATGGGCTAGTGGGCTACATCGCTCGCTGAAGCAGTTTATCAGGAATTTCAGGAAAATAATTTTTTGGACAGTCACAATTTATTTGGAATTAGGCTATGGGTCAATATTAGCCTAGCCTATGTTTAGGCCTAGCTCACAAATGTGGTTTTTAAGGCTTTATTTTTATTTATTTTTTATATTTCTTGTTTTTTGGTGTCATTTGAGGTATGATTTTGATAATATTGAAAGAGACTTTCGCGGCGATGTTTGTATGCTTGCGGTGCGGTGGTCATGACCGTTACGCGTCTAATTTGACAGTTATTTTCCCGAAATTATCCCACGGCCAGCGCCTATTTGCCCCCTGCTGGCAATGTATATGCTGCACTTACTTTGGTTACTTTGGGTGATTCCGTCCTCTGTAGATGCTGCTAAAGTGGACCTCCGCAGCGACCAGGCAGCTCTGCTTCTCGGATGTTTCGCTGGCTTGTCAGCGAGTTGGTTGCAGTGCTGGGGTATCCTAGTATTGTGGCTAGCTAACGGCCCAGCTGACGTTTGAAGGAGTCCGTCGTGACCCCGTCAGCTTTCGGACTGCCTTTGGCACCACATTGAAGAGACGCGCCCCGTTTTTTGTGAAGCTGTTGTGGACGACTGTTGCCATTCTCTGAGTGGTAGCTTCGGGGGTAGGGTCAACTCGGCCCACACACAACTAACCCACAACCAACTCGACCAACCAACTCGGCCCACAGTTTAGAAAGAATTTCATCATGCTTGGATTTGCGGGAACATAAATTTAACCTCTTGATAATCGAGATGTAGGCCTATTTGTGATAATTTGTGAGATAATTGTGATAGTACTTACCCATTTAATTCCCACATGATTTTCATAAGCTGAGTACTTACCCATTTAATTCCCACATGATTTTCTTAAGCTGTTTATAAAGCCTAATACTGAATAAAATATAAAATATATTTAGAGATACACTTCCCTTCAGTGACATACACGTAGGCCTTACCTGTGTTCTCGCATTTGATGTTGCCATCCACCTCCACCATGTGTTGTAGGTTATAATAGCTTGATACAGCCATACATGCAGGGGGGAAGTTGGGAACTGAATTACATTTTCACCTAACAATGTGAAACACAAGATCGTGAACATTAATTATTGAACTCAATATTTAAACACAGATCGTCAGTGTCCAGAAATATAATTCCCGCAACAGTAGAGCACTGAGACTGAATCGAAAAAAGATTGGACCACTAACCATTTGAAGATGTATATTTTCTGGCTCGCATTAGACGTTATAAACAACTTACAGATATTAGGGAATTAAAAGGGTAAAAACTATCAATTATCTCTCAAATTATCACAAATACATCTGTGTTATCCTTACACCTCTGCATGTGTGTGTGTGAATTTATTCCCTGCCCAGTTAAGTAGGATCCACCTTCACTCAATCGAAGAAGAAAACAAGTAGAAAAAGTAAAAAGTAGCTAAGATGGGTGTAATGGGCCGTTGTAAAGGCTTATCCCTCAATACCTTCACCTTCGCCCTTAGACATCAGCAAAAACAAGATCTCAAACACTTTTGATAGATTGATAGATAAAAGGTTCTATATGGTGGACCGAGTTGGCAATGACGTGGGCCGAGTCGGCAAAGGGCCGAGGTGGCGATGGGCCGAGCTGGCCGTTAACCGTAGCTTCTGTCCTCTTTATGTAGCACAGTCGTCCTTTCCTGATGTGATTGTTTACAGCCAGCCCCATGTCAGGTACAAGTCCAGGGTCCTTCTATGGTCTTCCACACGTAGATTACCAGGTAGCGCTCGCGTCTTCTCTGGAGGGAGTATAGACGTAACTCCTCCAGGCGCTCCCAGTAGTTAAGGTGTTGGAGACCCCCAATTCTGCTGGTGAAGGTCCTCTGAAGGGATTCCAGCTTGCCGATATCCCCCGTCTTGAATGGTGGCCAGAGCTGGCAGTAGTATTCCAGCTTAGGGAGGACCAAGGCCTTCCAGAGTGTTAGCATGCAGGTCCTTTCCCTTGTCTGGAAAGTCTTCAGTATCCACCCTGTTAGTTTTCTGGCAGTTTCGGTGATGAGGTTGATATGTTGGGAAAAGGTTCCATCCGAGCTCATTGTGACTCCTAGGTCTGGCACCTGATCTTTAGGTGTTATGGTTTGCTGGTTGACCTGATAGCTGGTGCTCTGTTTGATGTCTTGATGTGGGCCGTACCTCATGAGCTCTAATTTCTCCCCGTTCATCATATGATGATGACAATAAGTCCTAGGCTCCCCGAAGGGGTGATAGGCAAAGCCCCCCAACCTAAAAATGGTCAAAGTTTTAGTGACCGAAATGGTCTAACTGCAGCAAAAGACTCCTTCAAAGTTGAATGATACATAGGCCTACCATGATTTCTATCATAATTGCATTTTTACTCATTTTCCAACTATGTTAAGACAATTCCCCCAAAAACATATTTTGCCATGCAGCTATTAACCTAACCTAACCTGGGATTCTGGGAACTGCTTCCTGGCACCCCCAGACCCCCCGCTGGTACATACATACTGTATATACATAAAATACAGTACAGTACTGTATATACTGTATTATTTTCGTTTTTGGATGAATACCCAGTACCGTAAATTGAGAACTACTGTACTATATTTGGGATGGACTACATACATACAATAGGGGCTCACATAGAACATGTTCGCATAGAACGAGTCGCTTATAGAACGCCGACCTAAAATATTGTTCCAAAATTTTCGTTAGGAACGAATGTGATCATATAGAACTATTTCGCTATCAAAGTAGGGTAAATCCGAGGAGTTCTCATATAGAGCGCCGAACTATCGTACGCTCCAGACGGAAATTTACGCTTACAGTGAACATTGACCATATTGGGCCACCAAAATGCCGCGATCACATAGAACGGCCTCGTTTATCGACCAATTTCTCGTTCTATGTGAGACCCTACTGTACATACATACAGGTTTAAAGACTGTTGTAGATGGAGTCATAATCTCGAGAATGGCATTCTCATAACGAATAACTGCCTTCTGAAATCCTCCCCATGGGCCCACTCGCCTCTCATTCTCTCCTCTGGGCTATTTTGGGCAGCAAGAATGTAATTTTATTATTTATAGGGTTGTGTTCTTTTATTTCAATTTTATTTTGCTAAATTGTTGTTTCCACATAACGATTTTGATAGGCCTAAGTGTTTTTGCCTGTATGTTGTCTCATCCCAGTTTTTGTTTGTTCATTTTGTCTATCTATCTATCTATTGCCTGACGCCGTGATCCCCGAAGGGGAAAGTAACAGGATCTTTATCTAATTTCATTGCTAATTATCCTCAATTTAGCTATAAAAAAATAAGTGTTAGTCCGAATTAACCCCATTTTATAAAGCATTAAACTTGGTAAAAGTGGCTATTAAATGCTACAGCACTATTCCTTATTGTGAATTAAATGTGTTTGTTAATGATATGTATTGTAATAGTGGTGTACCGATTTTGTTAATACAGTATGTAATTATGTATTGTAATAGGGGTGTACCGATGTATCGGTATCGGTTGTATCGGACTGTTTTAGTGGTATCTATATCGTTGAAATATTGGCAGATACTTTAAACTGTATTTATGTTCTGTATTTTCCAATCTTATAATTTGTTGATCAATCCTTTCCCTGTTTAGGGACTTCAGTCACTTCAGGATTGGCTATTGACTGACTTAAGATCATGTCATGGGTGTCAATGAGGTTAAGATTTTAAGATATACGATTATGAGACTAATTTTATAGCCTACTTACATTCACAATTTAATTTTCTAGAAAGAAGGGGTAGGATGTAGTTCCTGGGTGTACCGACAGCCTTGTTTACACTACGCGGAGTGGCGTCGCGGACGCTAGCCATCTTGTTCCAGTCTATTTTGACTGCCTTTGGATACAATATGTTGAGGCCCCCCTCACCCCCATGACATATTGTCATCATCATATATATTGCCAGCAGGGGGCAAATAACTGAAAAAACCGCCGTCAAAATAGACGCGAACTTAACAGCGGCGATCGCCCTATGTAAACATGACGACCGTACACCCGGAAACTACATCCATCCCGAAAGAAGTATCGGGGTATCGGTTTCGACTATAAACTGAGCTGTATAGGCCAAAATATTTGTATCGTTACATCCCTATATTGTAACTTTATTAGATGATTGAATGTGATCTATGCTTTTCAGTCCAGTAGCAACAGTGCAGAAGTCTCTGGGTCCCCCTCCCCGGCACCCAGCAGTGTGGGGAACAACGCACCAAAGTATGGCACCCTCGTTCCTAACAGGTCAGTTCATTAGTACTGTACTCTTCTTGAGACAACTAAAATATCCTGATAATCTCTTGAATTTGGATTTTTTTTAATCCCATGAGTACATATAACTTTTTTTGTACAGTATTTTATTGGATTTTATTTTATTCTGGTTATTATTAAGTGGTTTTATTAGCATGATGGACTGTGCTTGTGACATCAATTTCTTACTTGAAGTATTTTCATTTAGCAAAGCCATATGGACCTTTTGGCCGATTTTTACCATGACATTGAAAAATGTCTTGTAGAATGATAGGGTAATTTTCGTAAGTTTGAGTTAATTTAACCAATTTACATGTGCACATCCCTATTTACGTTTGTTCTGATAGAATCACAATTCTTCTCTCCCCTTCAGAGTGTTTGTGGGCGGGATCTCAGCCAGTACAACGGAACAGGACCTTCTGGAACTATTCTCAAAGTACGGAACCGTGAAGGCCACCAAGATCATCAGTGACCGGGCCGGTGTGTCCAAGGGCTATGGTTTCGTTACCTTCGAGACTGAGGAGGAGGCTCGCAGACTCACACAGGAGGTAGAGCATACAGTCACACACATCTGTTTTATATACTTTATATCAAGCTGGGAAATTGGGGTTGCAGATTTGTTTTATCCTGGGCTAGTGACCTTAAATGTAATTTATGTGCTGTTTATATTCTTATTTACCCTGTCATTTATTTTTATTGCCCTGATAAATATTTTGAAATTGCTTGAGCTGAAACAACTGGTCTACTGTACATATTATCACTCTTTTACCTATTGCAACGGCCTATAGTGCATTCATTATGACGAGATTAGACATTTTGACACCTCAATACATACATTTATAGACTGAGTGCTCCACGCGAAGTGCAGTTCCTTACTTACATCAATCTAACCCAGTCTGTACTATCTTAACTTAGCCCAATCTAACCCATTTACTGTCTCTTATGTTTAATGCAATTCTCAGTATTAATCAGCATCATCGTAGATACAGCCACTGTACAGTACACTGTTTAAAATTTGGCGGAAACTACTAAAAATTACCGAAGAATAACTATAATCTTGTTAATTAAATAGCCCGTCAAAGCAGAAAGCAAAGTATAATTTCTGATAGAGATGTTTCTATATGTTTACATTTTTAAGAAGTGTCTTCTTTATTTTACAATTTGATAGTAACTGTGATTCAGTGATGCAGTTTTTATTACCATACACTACCGAGGAATTGAGAAGGCGTCTGGGCATTAGGAGTGTCAGTGAAGTGATGCGCACGAACCGACTTGGTTGGTTTGGACATGTGGAGAGAATGGATGATCAGAACTGGGTGAAGAAATGCCGGACTGTGAACGTGGGGGGAGCTGCGCGTAGAGGTGGACCTAGAATTACGTGGGCTCGGGCACCGTACTCCGGTCCGATGTCTCAATAAAGAACTTAACAGAGGCAGCCCTTGACAAGGCCGCCTGGAAAACTGCCATTTAGGACGTGAGACTGTAACTACATTCTCTGTGGACAAAACGGTCCAGATTAACTTGCTCATGTAGTAGTGTACACCCTATGTGGTGGATTGTGTTCTTTCATTTAATTTTGTTTTATTTTAGTAAGCGTTGTTTCCACATAGCAATTTTGATAAGTTGTTTTGACTATATATTGTCTTTGTCCCAGTTTTGGTTTGCGTTGTTTGCAAGTTTTACATTTTAATTTAAAGTTTAACCCTTCTGGCCCGGGCTCGCCCTCCTAAGGACAGTGTTGGGTTTAATTCTAGTTTCGCTTTCACAACATACTCATAAATTTCTATGGCTACTTTAGAGTTGTCATATACCATACTTAATTCCTATATATGTCCAAAGCGGCGGAAATGCATTATACCTACTGTAAAAAAAATAATATTTCTCCCCATATGCGGCACCATAGCTATTACATAATACTAGGTTAGGTTAGGTAAGGTTGTTGTTGTTGTTGTTGTTTTTCCCCAAGCTGCCTGGCCGAACAGCCCCAAGGCCCCGAGCAATGTTAGGTTAGGCTAATGTCGTTAATGTAGTTTATTATCATTATATTACGTCTTTTACCCAGCAATTTCCCTGATCTTCATAGTTGGTCGGGAAGCTATGCCTTTACAACGGCGCCTCCCTTTTGTCGCTGTGTACGTGAAACTAGAATTTTACCCAGTGTTGAGTACCCGGGCGATTTGGCCGAAAAACGTCTAGGCCTAGGCTACCGTATCTTTGTTATTTTAACTGCTAGAAATTTCCCACGCATCTATAAACATAATGCGGTTTTCAATCTGTAGAGTGGCATTGAGTAGAGCTCTCTAAGTCAACTAGTTCAGTTGTGATGACGATTTCCGTGAAGCGAATATTGCCGCGATGTTGACAATATCGGAGCTTTTCAGACACTAATTTCGTCATACGTCACAACAACAACATTGATCCGATATCTCCTTGTTTTCGGAGGTACGGTGATTCAATGACCGGCTTTGTTTACATGCGTCGGACGCACAGCGTTCAGACCAAGCTGAATAGGCTTTCAAGCTTACTGCCTGTTATAAGGACACCCGGGGTCCTGCCCATCTGCCGTGGTGTCCTTTTAAAAGGACAGCCGGGCTGGAAGGGTTAAACTTGTAAGTGTACCTGGATTGACAGAGCTAGGGCGTGCCCTTGTTACAGGGACTTTACTTGACATTTTCCCCGAATCACTAGACTTGAGTGTCCAAACTCCTGACATCTACCAATGGCACGGAGTGGGAACATTAGAAATTATTGGCCCAGCAACATATAATATGGTTTACTCCAGGCTGCCTAGCTATACCTTACTTACAGCCTGCTGAAAGACCATGTATTATTTGTTAATAGATTTGATGTGAAGTGATTGTTCAAGTGTTTTTTCTCAACCTCAGGACTGTTGGCTTTTCAGTAGCCCGTAACTCTTACAAGTTTTGACATAATCGAAAGAAACTTAAAGATTTTGGTTGCTTGATGTGGACTTGAACTCTGAACATTTGGTCTGCAGTCTGCATAACTATCTACAGTATTGTGCTATGCTGCTTTATTTAAATATTTTTTTGTTTTAACTTTCAAGAGATACTGGTAATCAAAGTTGATGTCATGGAGGTAGAATATATTATTTTTGTGTGACTTACGCTTAATTTTAAAAACCACTTTCCTTCTATTTCAGGCGGATAATATAATGTTCAAAGACAGGAAGCTGAACATTGCTCCAGCAATCAAGAAGCAAGTCAGCGATGTGGGATATATCAAGGTAAGGCTTAACGATTGTTATTATATATATGAATTGGTTTATAACTTCCACAGTTATTTTGATAATATTTTTGTTGTCTTTATATTGTGCTGTTCTGGTTTGTTGCAAGTTTTACATATTAACCCTTTCAGGTCTAGGGGTTGCGGTTTAGTATTCAAAATAGAATTATCTTACTCTCATAATTACCTCTCCAAAATTAGTTTTATGCCCACAACTCACTCAAAGACAACTGCAAAGGTTGAAGTAATTAAACTAAAGGTTTCTAAACACCCCTGATGGTCACAAAGGTTTAAAGTATCCCTTAAGGACGCGATCGCATCCACACGTGCGTGAAAGGGTTAAATAATCAGAGCTTAAGAACTGGTTGATTTGAGTTCATTGCATAAAGTATTTTTTGTTATTTTCCCAGACGTACTCTCCGCGTGTGCTAGATAACGGTACCGGTATGGTGGGTACTGGTGGTGGCGGCACGGTGTTCTTCAGTGGTGGTGCAGGCTACCCAACCACCTACGCCACCACTCTACCAGCGGTCCTCTCACCTACCGCTGCCGAGTATCACCACCACCACCAACAACACCAACAGCACCAACAACACCAACAGCACCAACAGCACCAACAGCAACATCACCACCCCAACGCTACCACCTACCACCACCCCCACCACCCTGCTGCTACCACCCCCACCAACCCCGCCTCTACCTACCCCACCATCATGTACCAGCCCATGTATTACCCTCAACAGTACCAGTACCAACCCACAGTAAGTAGTTTGCTCGGCTTCATCCTGGTTCTGAGCATGGATGTACAGGTCTCCCTCACTATCTGATTGATACCCTGATTTACGATAAAATTATAGGATTTTAGGTGTTTGGGTTTTGGCTGGTCCCAGTACGCATCCCCACGTACCCAATTAATTTTAGGGTTCGCTATACTTTGGGGAGGTACTAACAGTGGAGTCGGATGATGCAGTGCCTACTATTCCCATCAAACAGGCACCGGCACTAGAACTAATAGAGTTTTCCCATGCTAGAATAAGAAGGGCTATAGAAAAAATTAACAGAAGTAAGTCACCGGGACCGGATGGGATACACTCAAGAATCATAAAGGAAGGAGGGGAGATGTTAGTAGAGCCATTGAAAATGTTATTTGAGGTATCGTTTAATACAGGACAAATCCCGATGGACTGGAGAGAGGCGAACATAACAGCTATATTTAAAAAGGGAAAGAGAAATGACCCAGGGAATTATAGACCAGTCAGTTTGACAAGTGTTGTGTGTAAACTAATGGAAACGGTAATTAGAGAAGGAATAATGGATCATATGAAGTCAAACCAACTTTTCAGTGGGAGACAGTTTGGATTCTTGCCGGGGAGGTCGACGGTACTACAGCTAATTAAGGTGGTAGATGATTGGATGCAAATTCTAGAAGATGGTGATGTAATAGACGTGGTATATTGCGATTTTTTGAAGGCCTTCGATAAGGTCCCACATAAAAGGTTAATAGGGAAAGTTAGAAGCTATAAGATAGGGGAGAAATGTGTGAAATGGATAGAAGCCTTCCTGAAAGATCGGAGACAGAGGGTACTGGTGAATGGAATAGGCTCGGGGTGGAGGGAAATTACAAGTGGGGTACCTCAGGTATCTGTGTTGGGACCACTGCTGTTCGTTATATTTATCAACGACTTGCCTGAAGTTATAACTAATGGAAGTGAGGTACAGTGGGCCCCGCAAGGGTGCGCACTAAAAGGGTGCGATTCTCCAACCGTGCGGCAGATGTCCGTGTGGTGCGTATAATCCAAGGGTGCGAAAAAAGCAAAGCGTGCGTTTTTTTCGCCCAATAACCCCTGAAAAACATGAACTAAGGAAAGAATACCTGTAAGTAATCCCTCGTTATCGACGGGGGTTACGTTCTTAAGACTGCCGTCGATAGCAAAAACCGTCAATACCGCATTACCGTACATTACGGTACCGTACATACACGTACAGTATCCGTGGTCTCCTATCCTATGTACTTTTAAGCGTTTCCTTTACACATAACCTTACATATTAGAGTATATTGCAAATATCTATCACTGAATACATTAGAGGCCATAATAAACGCAAGAGATACAAGGTTCAGGTACAAATAAGCAAGTAAAAGGCGGGTGGACTTAGAGCTTCTGCCTTGTTTTGACAACATTAAAAATGGAGGTCGAAAGTGACGCTCCGATCGTCGGTGAATCCGGATTCACTCAAAACCTAAAGTCTTTAGGCTAATTATTTTTGCTCTCGTTTTCGGTGTATTTTCTTATTATTGTATGTCTTATTGTTCATCATTTAATCCACTTTTGGTTGGTATATTAGAGTAATATAAATAAACAATTAATCCGTCGATATATCAGTCGATACTCGAATCAGTCTAAAGTCAGTCGATAGTCGAATCCGTCTATGATAAAGCAATCCGTCTATAATCAAATCCGTCTATAAAAAGCCGTCGATAACGAGGGACTACTGTACAGTATAGATATGTGATTAGATATTAGATAGAATATGGGTATTACACTCACTTTGGATGGTTTATGTATGCGTGGAGGTTGGGATGTTGGTCTTACTGAGGGTCCGAGGCTCCTCAGTAAGACCAACATCCCAACCTCCACGCATACATAAACCATCCAAAGTGAGTGTAATACCCCTATTCTATCTAATCTAATCACATTTCTATACTGTGCAGGTATTCTTTCCTTAGTTCATGTTTTTCAGGGGTTATTGGGCGAAAAAAGGGTAAGTTTGAAGAGTCCCCGGACTACATAGTGAATTTCCCATAGGTTCTTAAGCTCCAAGGGTGCGTTTTACAAGGGTGCGCGCATGTCTCGGACTTAGGTAACCGCACCCTTGTGGGGTCTACTGTATACCTGTATGCGGATGACACTAAGCTGTATAGAAGAGTGAGGAGTAAGGAAGATATGGGTTTGCTTCAAGGAGATGTGGAGGGCATGAAGGGATGGTCCGAGCATTGGTTAATGCCTTTTCATCCAAAAAAATGCAAGTACATGCGGATTGGGACCAGCAAGATAGACAAGGTAGGATACAGTATGTATGAAGCGATGGAGGAAGTGAATGCAGAAAAGGATATAGGAGTAGTGATAGACAATAAGTTAAATTTCTCAGAACATTTAGCGGAAAAGATAAACAAAGCCAATAGAATTGTGGGGCTGATAAGGAGGACATTTGTGTCACTTGACGAAGAAATCTTCAGGAATCTCTATACAGCGCTGGTTAGGCCGCACCTGGAATATGCGAACCAGGTGTGGGCTCCATATATAGTAAAGGATATAGAAGCAGTAGAGAAAGTGCAGAGGAGAGCTAGCAAGCTGGTACCAACGTTGAAGAACGCGGGCTATGAGCAGAGGTTGAGGACACTGGCATATAGGAGAAAGAGAGGGGATATGATAGAGACTTTTAAGATAGTGTCAGGAAAGTACGATGAGGATGTGTGAAGGTATCTTCTTGATGCGGGAGGGAACAAGAACGAGAGGACACTCTAAGAAAATTTACAAAGAAAGAAATAGGCTTGAGAAGGCAAAGAACTCATTTTGTGATAGTGTTGTAAATGAGTGGAACGCACTGCCCCAGTATGTAGTCGATTCCGAATCAATAAGGGAGTTTGAAAGTAATCTTGATAAAGCATGGGGAAGACAAGATTTGAAGTTTGATTATAAAACAAAAATACAGAATAGTAAAAATATTGCGTCTGCTACCGCCGCCGCCAACACCGTGAACGACCGCAGCAGTGCAAGTACTGAGCTGGATACACAGGCATAGTTTGCCTTTTTCCAGAGGATCTACTGTAAGAAACTGTAAGAAATATGAAATCAAACCAACTTTTCAGTGGGAGACAGTTCAGATTCTTGCCGGGGATGTCGACGGTACTACAGCTAATTAAGGTGGTAGATGATTGGGTGCAAATTCTGGAGGATGGTGATGTTATAGACGTGGTATATTGCGATTTTATGAAGGCCTTCGATAAGGTCCCACATAAAAGTTAATAGAGAAAGTTAGAAGCTATAATATAGGGGAGAAATGTGTGAAATGGATAGAAGCCTTCCTGAAAGATCGGAGACAGAGGGTACTGGTGAATGGAATAGGCTCGGGGTGGAGGGAAATTACAAGTGGGGTACCTCAGGGATCTGTGTTGGGACCACTACTGTTCGTTATATTTATCAACGACTTACCTGAAGTTATAACTAATGGAAGTGAGATATACCTGTATGCGGATGACACTAAGCTGTATAGAAGAGTGAGGAGCAAGGAAGATGTGGGTTTGCTTCAAGGAGATGTGGAGGGCATGAAGGGATGGTCTGAACATTGGTTAATGACTTTTCATCCAAAAAAAGGCAAGTACATGCGGATTGGGACAAGCAAGATAGACAAGGTAGGATACAGTATGTATAAAGCGATGGAGGAAGTTAATGCAGAAAAGGATATAGGAGTAGTGATAAACAATAAGTTAAATTTCTCAGAACATTTAGCGGAAAGATAAACAAAGCCAATAGAATTGTAGGGCTGATAAGGAGGACATTTGTGTCACTTGACGAAGAAATATTCAGGAATCTCTATACAGCGCTGGTTAGGCCGCACCTGGAATATGCGAATCAGGTGTGGGCTCCATATATGGTAAAGGATATAGAAGCAGTGGAGAAAGTGCAGAGGAGAGCTAGCAAGCTAGTACCAACGTTGAAGAATGTGGGCTATGAGCAGAGGTTGAGGACACTGGGGCTTCCGACACTGGCATATAGGAGAAAGGGAGGGGATATCTTACAGTTTCTTACAGTAGATCCTCTGGAAAAAGGCAAACTATGCCTGTGTATCCAGCTCAGTACCAGTACTTGCACTGCTGCGGTCGTTCACGGTGTTGGCGGCGGCGGTAGCAGACGCAACATTTTTACTATTCTGTATTTTTGTTTTATAATCAAACTTCAAATCTTGTCTTCCCCATGCTTTATCAAGATTACTTTCAAACTCCCTTATTGATTCGGAATCGACTACATACTGGGCAGTGCGTTCCACTCATTTACCACTCTATCACAAAATGAGTTCTTCGCCTTCTCAAGCCTATTTCTTTCTTTGTAAATTTTCTTAGAGTGTCCTCTCGTTCTTGTTCCCTCCCGCATCAAGAAGATACCTTCACACACATCCTCATCGTACTTTCCTGACACTATCTTAAAAGTCTCTATCATATCCCCTCTCTTTCTCCTATATGCCAGTGTCGGAAGTCCCAGTGTCCTCAACCTCTGCTCATAGCCCGCGTTCTTCAACGTTGGTACCAGCTTGCTAGCTCTTCTCTGCACTTTCTCCACTGCTTCTATATCCTTTACCATATATGGAGCCCACACCTGGTTTGCATATTCCATGTCTATCTTGCTGGTCCCAATCTATACAGTTTAGTGTCATCCGCATACATTAGCTGTAGCACCGCCGACCTCCCCGGCAAGCATCCGAACTGTCTCCCACTCAAAAGTTGGTTTGACTTCATATGATCCATTATTCCTTCTCTAATTACCGTTTCCATTAGTTTACACACAACACTTGTCAAACTGACTGGTCTATAACTCTACTAGTTCTAGTGCCGGTGCTTGTTTGATGTGAATAGTAGGCACTGCGTCCTCCGTCTCCACTGTAGTACCCCCCCAAAGTATTTCCCCAGCACCTCTGCTTTCTCCTTATCAGTCTCCGCTCTACTCCCATCATTCAACCCCCCCACCAGCTCTGGGATCCCTACTCTTCTTGTTAATTTTTCCTGAATGTACTTCCAGAATATTTTTGGATTATCCTTCACATTTCTAGCTATCTCTCTCTCCCTCTCCTTCACCCCCCTCCTTGTTTCCCACCTTATTTTATTGTTTATTTGTCTACGTTCCAGATCCACTTCCATAGCCTCTATACTAGACCCCCTGTTCTTTTTTAACAATTTTAATCTTTCCCACAATCGTTTCTTTCTTCTAATCAATATCCAAAGCTTTCTTTTCATTGGCAATTCTGGGTTAGTTCTTTTCCTCAATTTTGTTTTATCCTTATATTCCCTTACTGGTACACTTTTGGATACAGCATTCTCCAGTTTGACTCTAATTTTCCTCCACATTCCTTCAGCGTCTTCACCGTTCAAATATTCCCCCCAGTCAATGTCCAAACACCGTCTCAGCAGCTCATAATCTGCTCTATCATACATGTATATTTTTCTATTGCTTTTATTATCCCTCTCCTATTTAATGTTACAACTAAAGCTTATACAGGCATGGTCACTACGACCTATAGGGCTATCCACATTAACATGTTCCACTATATCCTCTTCATTGCTAAAAATCAAATCAAGTACACTCCCCTGCGTCCCATCTCTATATCTTGTCATCTCTACAATATGTTGCGTTAAAAAACAATCTCTCACTTTCTCTATAAACTTATTTTCCATGCTACCCTGTCCCGCTGGAGTAGTACAATTTGCCCAGTTGATCCTTGGCAAATTGAAATCTCCAATCAAAATTTTATATTTGTTCTCTCTATTATCTATCTCCTCCATTGCTTTCAGTAGGTTATCATCCTCTCCCCTGCTATTATTTGGGCTTCTATATATAGAGGCAATTAGAATTGATCCTCTTACACATTTTACTTCAATACACAAATACTCACAATACTGCTGTCTCATATCCACCTCATTAACCTTGAGCTCTTTTCTTACATAAATAAACAGTCCTCTTCCAACCTCTGCTCTAATAGCATTTCTCTCATATAACTCAAAACCCTCCAAACTATATTCCACCAGTTCCCTCTCAATTCTAAAAAATTTTGGTCTTACTTCCTGTAGGGCTATGATATCAGGTTTTTCCTCTTCATCCTGCAACCTACATATCAGTTCTCTTTCTTGTCCTGAGTAAACACATCCACATTACTAAACATAATCCTTAATCCATCTACCATTCCTCCAGCAATTACACCATCCCGCTCCTCCAGTCCGTACCCTACTCCCCTGTTAGCACTACTGGGTCTGCCTCTTTGTCTCCTGTCTCTCCCTGTGACACCTCCACCCCGTTCTCCTCCTCCGTCACAACTCTCATCACATTCTCTCCCCTCCCTGATCTTTCCATTATTTTCATCAGCCTTTTCTTGTAATTCCTTTATTCTATACTCAAATCCTTCTTTAGTCTTATGTGTTTCAGTTTATCATTTGTATTTAGCCTCCAACTAAAATTTGTCACAGGATATGATAGAGACTTTTAAGATAGTGTCAGGAATGTATGATGAGGATGTGCGTGAAGGTATCTTCTTGATGCGGGAGGGAACAAGAACGAGAGGACACTCTTAAGAAAATTTACAAAGAAAGAAATAGGCTTGAAAAGGCAAAGAACTCCTTTTGTGATAGTGGTAAATGAGTGGAACGCACTGCCCCAGTATGTAGTCGATTCCAAATCAATAAGGAAGTTTGATTATAAAGCACAAATACAGAATAGTAAAAATGTTGCGTCTGCTACCGCCGCCGCCAACACCGTGAACGACCGCAGCAGTGCAAGTACTGGCACTGAGCTGGATACACAGGCCTAGTTTGCCTTTTTCCAGAGGATCTACTGTAAGATACAATTTTTCTGTTTAAGATCGGGTTTTCAGGAACGTAACTCAATCGTAAATCGAGGGAGACCTGTATGTTGATTTTCCTTCATTGTGATGATGAATTGAGTATTAGATAGATTATTTGTTTTGGAATGGACTGACTGATTGACTGTACATTAAATTATTATCGTCTTGATCAACAGCAGCAGAGTGTGGGAATGCAGCAGTGGGCGACACCCCAGTGGCGGTGGCTCCAACCTGCATCATACCCCCAGGTCAGTCTTTACTTACATTTAACCCCTTAGAGTACCAGCGACGAGCATTATGTTATATTCTAGCTATATTTAGACGATATTATACAGCTTGGGACAGTGTGCCAAAATTTGCCCATTTTCTTCGTGATCCCGAATTAACATCTGAAAAAAAAAAATTATCCAGAATTGGGCCCTGGCTACAGTCAAGTCCTGAGCTACATAAGGACATTAAACTCATCAAACTACAGTTGTTTGCCTTAACATTGTACTCTACACTTGCTATGATCTTATAACTATTAAATATCACCTGAATTGAAGTCCAAATGCAGCTCCTAAAGCAATTATATACGATTTTCCACCCGAGAGTCGATAGGCAATTGCTTTGTTTACATTCCCAAGCGAACTGAAGCCTTCTTCTTGTGACTGACTTAGGCTTAGAGGTACACACGGATGTGACGGCGCGTTTAAAGACGGAGTCAAGAATGACAATACGAACACAACTTGTGGTAATTAATTTATACTCTAATGTTTCAATAATAAGTAAATTGAAAGATAATTAAAGATATTACCTAAAACTATGTATATATTATCTAAACAAATTTATCTGTTAATATATTAATTGAAATGAATAATGTACAATAAATAATTTAAGATTGAATGTTCCATAAGTGATCCTGTTCAACCCCCTGCCAAAATACGTGGTTTTTGGTCGGGTGGATAATTTTTTGGGGGGCCTCTAATTTCTCGAAAGTAGTGCATGAATATCAATTATTTTTATCTGGAACAAAGCGCAAGAGCTCTAGGCATTCAGTAAGCTATAAATTATTACGATTTTATGATGAATTATTGGTTTTTGAGGGGTATTTATATGATGGGATTAACGGAATGCAACTAAAGGGTATTTGGAAAGGTTCTACATTATCGTGTTCCTTACTGGATGACGTCAGATTACTTCGCGCCAGTGAATTGTGGTAATTTGGAAATTTGTTTAGCTGTTATTTACTGATAATTTTGTGGAAAGTATAGTGAATTAAGGGGCTGGAATATAACATTGACTTCATGTGAATTGCGAGTGCCCTGCGCATTCTAAAATCGTGCATATTAATCTTGGGGAACTCATTATATATAAGGTCTATTAGCAGGGGCAGGATATCACCACAGCCTGTGATGCTTTTGGTAAACCTGACTTTTAGCACCAACAGCAATTTTGTAAGTAGCCTAGCATATATTTTTGTGTGAGCTATACAGTAGGGTCCCGCATAAAACGTATTCGCATAAAACGACCGACCTAAAATTCGCTTTGTACGAAATATCCTCGCTTTGTATGAAATGTCGTTCGCTTTGTACGAAATATAGTTCGCTTTGTACGAAATATAGTTCGCTTTGTACGAAATATAGTTCGCTTTGTACGAAAATTTTCGCTTACAGTGAACATTGACGATATTGCGCCACCAAAATGCTGTGTTCACATAAAACTAAATCGCATAAAACGCCCTCGTTTATCGACCATAAACTCGTTTTATGTGAGACCCTACTGTATTTGGCAAGAGTTGTGTTATCGGGTGTATCACCTACCTCTGTCCGGGTATGTCCTAGTGTTTACTAGCCTAGCCTAGCCTAAACACCTTTGAAAGGACATTAGCCTTACCTAACCTATCCTAGTATTATTGGTTGGGGTCACCGCCCCCACACTCCTGCTGTTTGACATCAATTCGCGTGTTTAGACGACGTACGCCCGGTAAGTGCGGTAATGCAACTCATTCCCTATATTTTCCTTCAGCTAGGGAAATAAACTTTTATTAGCCTAGGCCTATGATGATTTGGAGCAGAAATTAGTAGCGTAGGCGTAATAGGCCTAGGCCTAACCCATTATCCAACAATCTTAAGACAGCCCCCCACTAGCCTAGTAGGGCTATGATAATGAAGATCAAGGAATATTTGAGGTTAAAGACAACAAAAAATAAGCTTAGCTATAGCCTATAGGCCTAGGCCTAGCCTATGACAATAACCGTTTGCCGTGGGATTATAGGGATAGGCTAGGCCTATAGGATTTGTTGAGGGGCCCTCACGGCCTTGCCCCTCCCCAAGACTTGTTGAAATTCTCATCTAGTTCCTCAACCTATTATTGTATCCCACAGCAGCCAAAATAGACGGGAACATGATTGCGAACATGTGAGTAGTGAAAACAAGAAAGGGCCTGGCAGGCGGTACGCCCAAATAATACATCCTTACCAAAGTTACCATTATTTTCTAGGTACCGGTATATGAGCTTTCTATAGCCTAATAATGATTATTACTGGAAATGAGTACCGGTAGCCTATTTACACGTTGAGAATTGCAATAAGTCCTGGGAGGGTGAGGGGGGGCTTGCCCCCTTCAGCCTATTCTGTACAGTATCCCAAATTCCCTCAATTTCCACGTTCTTCATATCCCTTCCCACTATCAGGTCTTAACATTGATGGGCTGCATAAAAAACAATAGCTGGCTGCTTGGCTAACTGTTGATGCTAAAAGTCAGTAATAGGCCTACCATGTTTTTTTTGTTTTTTTTCCTCCATAAAACACCATTCATTAGCCACTGCCAGTGTTTAGAAGTTCTAATCTTTGTTTTGGCTTGAGCACACTTTGTGACTTTAATAAGACTGTAGGCAATAGGCTAGACTTGCCGCGGCACCGTCTGGAATCCCGGCAATTTGATTTATCATTTAGGATTGGGTACCAGTGAAGAATCCTTTTGCAGCTATATTTACACTTACAATTTTCTTGTATTATTTCTTTGAGGAATATGGTTTTTCATTGTCATTTATCGTGTAATAAGTGGAGGAGTTGTGAGGATTAGCATAACATTTACTAATCAAATCTACGAAACGGTACGCAAGTTCGCAACAGACGGTCCTAACCTAATTTAGTGTCCAAAGTGAGGTCTGCTGCTATGTTCTTATAGCATTTTCTGCCAGAGTACCGGCACAATTTAATAAGAGTGTACTGTACACTGTACCGGTACCGCACTTTATAGCCTAGGTTAGGCCTGCCGCCCTACAGTGCATTTATAGTGTGTTGGGCCATGATTTGGGTATCACTGAAGAATACTTTCGCAGTCTTACCGGTTTTTTTTTCAAGGTACGGTAGGCTATAGGCTATATTACTGGTATCTTATTTTATTGTACAGATAGTTTATATTATGAGTGGAGGATTTGCAATAACTTGCCCTAACCAAAGTCCAAACTTAGTGTCCAAAGTAGGATCTGCACCCTGCCGCTATGTTCTTATTTTGTATACCAGTAACTTTTTAGCCAGATTACCGGTACAATTTAATAAGTGTACAGGCTAGGCCTACTGCCAACAGTGCATTTATAGATTTCCCGGCCATGACTTGGGTATCACTAAAGAATCTTTCCGCAGCCTTATGTACAACTATTTGTTTTTATTTCTTCAAGGAATATAGTACAGTAGTTTATTGTTCAATTGTTTATCATGTTATGAGTAGATAATTTGCATTACCTTACCCTAACCTAACTTTACTTAGTCTTAGTGTCCAAAGTGGTGGCTGCCACTATCCCCACAGTCCACACACCCACTAACTAACCTATATAATTGGCATATCTTGTCATTACTATAACCTGACTTCACAGGGGTAGTGGAGACTTGATTGAATATTTTCGGAATTAGCCTAGCAGAATCTTGGGTCTTTTAAAGTTATGAAAATTAAAGTAAGTTTCTACGTTCCTACTGATTGTACTTAACCCGAGATGGGAATAGCCTACCCAGGTATTTTTTACTCGGCCCAGGGAAAATAATAGACAAACAAATGTTCTAATCAAAGTTTATTCTTGAAACTTGGTACCGGTATGTATTTTAACCAGTACTCTATAGTAACTCATGTATCATATGAAAGGATATAAATTAAGTATGTAATAGTTCTTGGAATGCAACAACAAATATACATGAAATCTTTATTGGACAAAAGTTACAAAACTAAAACAGGGACTGCTAAGAATAATTTAAAAACCTGTTTTCAATGCCTATATTAGTGGACCTGAAGTGAATCCCTTTGAGACTGAAGTACAGGCAGCCAGCTCCCCTAGTATCCTAATTAAACACCAGTAAACATACATAACATCCCTTTTACTTACAATATTATTCATTCCTTTTAATACATTTTTAGCATGTATTGTGCGTATATTTACCTTTACATCTCAAAATTTCTCCGGCGGCCGGGGGGCATAGGCCCCCCGGACCCCCTGTTACATAGCGGGGGGCTGTGCCCCCCGCAGACGCCGCACAAAGTTGATCCTTGTAAGCTTAGAAAAATTATCCAGAACTGGATATTTCCTGTTTTAGCACCCTGGCTTGGGAAGGATCTGTGGTAGTTAAAAGGGTTGGTTGAGATAGTTTGAAGCCTTATAATTTCTAGAGGTCCTTCCCAAGCTGAATAACTGTATAATAGTCGCCAGAATATGATGAAAGGGACATCCCTGGTACTGTATGGGTTAAGTACCTATTGAAAAGAAACTCCTCAATGTACAGTACAGTATTTGTGATGCTATTCTATTTTGTATTAATTTCACCCCAACACCAAACACCTCCAATTAAATTAATGAAAGTATATATGTGATCCACAGGTATTTGAACCTGGGTTATCACACATAGATTTTTAAACTCTACCATTACACCGCCAAGACGGTTAAAGGTTTATGCACATGCCTACGACTTCTTATCCTTTCTCGAATACTGGATATTAATCAAATCATGTACATATTCCCAACTGCGCTATGGTAGTCTACTGTTTAAGTGAGAGGAAGGAATAACAGTTTGATGATTAATAATTCTTTACCTCTATACCTATTTACTAATGTTATAACACTATCATCAGGGCGGTGGTAGTTACATATCTAGTGAAGGTTTGGTGACCCAGGCAGCTCCCACCGCCACCTACCTCGTACCTGACCGAAACTACTGAGCAGCCCCCGGTTCCAACATTGTGAGCAACTGTAAAGTCTTCGGCATGGTTTGGGTTGCTTGCGTCTAGCTTGGATTGTGCCTGCGTCGTCTGTGCTTGGTTTGGCTTGTGTATGTCTGCTTTGCTTGGATTGTGCATGTCTGCTTTGCTTGGATTGTGCATGTCTGCTTTGCTTGGATTGTGCCTGCGTCTCCTGTGCTTGGTTCGGCTTGTGTATGTCTGCTTTGCTTGTTTTTATCTGTGTTATTTGCTTTTGCTTGATTTTGCATGTAAATTCTGTGCTTGGTTTGCCTTGTGTATGTCTGCTTTGCTTGTTTTTATCTGTTATTTGCTTTTGCTTGATTTTGCATGTAAATTCTGTGCTTGGTTTGCCTTGTGTATGTCTGCTTTGCTTGTTTTGGTCTGTCTTTGCTTTGCCGTCTTTATTTGCTTTTCTTTTAAATTTTATTTTGCTTGTATATTATTTGTTTTGCTTGTCTTATGTCTGCTTTGCTTGATTTGGTCTGTTTGCTTTGCCGCCTTTATTTGCTTTTGCTTGTCTTTTATATTTTATTTTGCATGTAAATTATGTTTTTTGCTTATCTTCTATTTGTCTGTCTTTGCTTTTGCTTGTCTTTTATATAATTATGCTCTTGTTAATCTTGTGTTATTGCATTTGTTAATCCTATGTTATTACTTTCGTTAACCCGAACAGCATCAGATGTATATATTTGATTTACAGTCGGCCTAATAAGTGATGTCTCGGCACCAATTATGTTTTGATCAATAATTGGTATCAGTAATATTTTCACATGATTACTTCTTTTTGAGTGAGATATACAACCATGTTTCTACTCTTACCCACCCTCTTCAACATCTGACAGGCTTTTAATACAGCACAGAGCGAGCCAAACGTAATGACAGCTGGGACATGACTTATTAGTGCCTCTGTACCTCAGGTTTTGTGCATGGAGCTTCAGGTGCGTATGGGCGCCGGTATAGCGTCTGCGCATGCAAACAATTCATGGACACGGAGTTAAACCACTACTTTTATATTCCACCTCAAATGAGAACCAATAGGGGAAAATAAAAAATTTGTCTGCTATTTTTCCCGCCTTTGGTTCGCACCAACCTAAATTTGTTGCCATCGAGTGAATTGAAATTTTTAAATCGCAGTCATCAAAGTATCACTATTTCTATAGTCATGAATGTTACAGATATATTACTCTCAAATTCTATTCAGTACATTGTCCAATATACAAAGTATTTATGATAAATAAAAACTATTCTATACGCCTACAGAAACACATGGTAAGCCCCCTAAATGTAGTACTGTTAATATTTCATTAGATAGGTATCCATGTCCTAAAATTGATAATAATATGTATAAAAACTCGAGATGAACGTATAAAATAATCGTCATTAGCCACTTTACTGGATATTAGATTATACAATTATAAACTAGTTTCAGAACTGGCAAGCGCATCATAAATTGATGCCAGTGTTCGCTACCCATAATAGTCATTAAACGAAACATCTCAGTCAACATCTCATCCCCACTTGACTTACTTTGTTAAATTTGACATTAGTTGTGCATCTACAGTATGTGCACATTAGCAGTATTGGTGGTAGATATTTGTTTCCCACAGATGGAAATCTTAATAAAATGTGGATTATAGCCTTAACCCTCTGTTCCCGGAAGGGCTCTTGAACGCCCATAAAAAAGCATACAACAGCTGACCGGAAGGGCTCTTTAACGCCCAGTGGTTGAAAGCCTGTGCTTGGTGTGCGAGGCGTCGGTCCGACACATGTAAACAACAGCCGGCTGGACCGACGCCCCGCATCTCCGGCCACAAGAAGGAGAGCGTCGCTTGTTCGTGTGTGCCTGTATGATGTTGTTAAGTATCGAAAAGTAGTGTAAAGTGGCTGTTGTTGCCATAAAGTTATCTCCAATGAAATCATCATCACAACTGAACCAGTTGACTTAGAGAGCTCTACTTAACGCCATTCTACAGGTAAATAACACAGCTACGCTTGGGGATGCGGAAGCAGTCAGAATAACAAATATACGGTAGCCTAGCCTAGACTTTTTTCGGCCAAAACACCCGGGTTTCGGGGAATATTTATGTAATGCGTAGCCGGGGCTGGAGGGTTAATGAAGGTAACATTTTCAGTTATAGATTGTTTCGTGCGTGTGTGTGTGTATTCCAAGGTTGCCAGCGCACATCACATCTCAAACTCGCCCAAAAGTAGCCCAATCACTGAATACCGCACAACATACAATTTCAGCTATTTTAATCCTATCGCGCACATTTTCTGATATGTTTATCTTTAACAGCCATGCGTGCATGATACTATGAGTTACCCAAATATCACTAGGCCTAGTCCCATGTAGCCTACTGTATGAGTAGTGGCCTATGTGTCACATCATTTAAATATTAATGAAATACCACATACATTATTATCACAATCATGCACTCATCAAATCTGCATCAATGTCCCAATCCCCCCTCTCAAACAATCACTTAATTAGGCTATTCAGTCACCACCACATAGGCTACCATACATGTATAGTACAACCAACAGCCATGATGAACGTTTGTATGAAATGTAGCCTAGCTATACTCAACACTCGACACCTCTATAACTTTAATAGTATTAAATAGTAATAGTAATAGACCATCCCCTGACGACCCCACACAATTACCTGGACCTCGGTCTGTTACTCTTTATATTAATTTCTGCAACATTCGTGGACTTTCCTCTAACTTTCACTCTGATGAGCACCATCTCTCCTACAAACCTGATCTTCTCTTCCTCACCGAAACTCAGGTGTCTGTAGCAACATCCAGCAGCCCCTTCTCTGTATCCTCCTACTTTCTCTATCCTAGTTTCAAAGCCAAAGGCGGATGTTGTGCATATGTGCACAACAAACTCACTTGCTCTCGTGTTCCCGATTTCGACTCCTCTGAATTCTCAACTTTATGGCTCAAACCTTCCTGTCATTCTCTTACTAAATATTTCTGTGCTGTCTATCTTTCCCCTAACTACCAACTTTCCCAAATTCTTTGACTATCTAAACTCTACAGTGGAACACATTCTATCCATTTCTCCTTTCTCAGAAATCTCCATCTTAGGAGATTTCAACGTTCACCACCGCCAATGGCTCTCCTCTCACACTACTGATACACCTGGTGAACAAGCCTACGTCTTTTCTATCCTAAATGACCTAGAGCAGTTAGTTCAGCAACCCACCCGGATCGCATCGGAGATCGGCCCAACATTCTTGACCGGTTTCTAACTTCAACCCTTCTTCTTATACTGTCGATCTTTTCTCTCCTTTGGGCTCCTCCGACCATAAACTTATCTCTGTCACCTGTCCTATCTCTCCAGTACGGCCACCCGATCCTCCTAGCCGGCGGCGCCTGTGGCACTTTGGCGCTGCCAACTGGGAGGCTCTTCGGCAGTACTTCTTTGATTTCCCATGGAATGATTTCTGCTTCCATGGCCGAGGACCCTCGGAGAGTGCTGAACGCATTACCGAGGTAATCCTATCGGGCATGGAAGCATACATTCCATTCTCTTTCTCTCAGACTAATGCTAAAAAATCTTGGTTTACTCACACCTGTTCTACTGCTGTCCGCAATAAGGAGGAAGCATTCAAACGGTACCGACACCTTAAAACTCAACTCTCATTCTTCATATGTTTCTGCCCGGAATCAAGCCAAATCTGTTCTTCGACTTGCCAAACACTCTTTCATCAATAATAAATGCACTGAACTATCCAACTCTAGCTCTTCCCAAGCTTTCTGGCATCTAGCCAAAAACCTCCAACAATTTCTCTTCCTCGTCTTTCCCTCCCCTTTCCCACTCTGATGGTACAACCATCACTTCTTCCTCTGACAAAGCTAAACTCTTCGCTCAAACTTTTGCTAGAAACTCCACCTTGGATGATTCCGGTGCTATTCCTCCCTCTCCGCCCTCCTCTCTCTTACTTATGCCTAATATCCTAATCTCTTCAAAAGATGTACTTTCTACCCTCTCTGGGCTTAACACTAATAAGGCGTACGGTCCGGACGGTGTTCCTCCTGTTGTTCTCAAAAACTGTACTTCCGTGCTGACTCCCTGCCTAGGCAAACTCTTTCGTCTCTGTCTATCCTCTAACGTCTTCCCTTCATGCTGGAAGTTTGCTCACATTCAACCTGTCCCAAAGAAGGGTGACCGCTCTCAACCCTCCAACTATCGTCCAATTGCTCTCATTTCTTGTCTTTCTAAAGTTTTTGAAACTATTCTTGCTTCCAAATTTCTTAAGCATTTCTCTTCTCATAATCTGCTCTCAGATCGCCAGTATGGCTTCCTTAAGGGTCGCTCTACTGGTGATCTTCTTTCATATCTTACTAACTCTTGGTCATCCTCCTTTTGGGACTTCGGTGAGACTTTTTCTATTGCACTAGATATATCGAAAGCCTTCGATAGAGTCTGGCATAAATCTTTAATTTCTAAACTACCCTCCTTCGGTTTCTATCCCTCCATCTGTGCCTTTGTCTCTAATTTCCTTTCCGGCCGTTCCATAGCCGCGGTTGTGGACGGCCATTGTTCATTTCCTCACCCTATAAACTCCGGTGTTCCTCAGGGCTCTGTCCTATCTCCTATTCTCTTTCTAATTTTTATAAATGATCTCCTTAACTGTACCTTAATTCCCATCCATTCATACGCAGACGACTCAACCTTACACTACTCCATTAGTTTTTCAGAACGCCCCAGCCAGCAATCCCTCAACGACAAACGTAATGAAGCCATAGAACTCTTAAATTCTGATCTAAATACTATTTCCAATTGGGGCAGAGAAAACCTTGTTAACTTTAATGCTTCCAAAACCCAATTTCTCCATCTATCTACCCGTCAGGATCTCCCAGCGGACTATCCCTTATTCTTCAACAATACAAAAATCAACCCTTCATCTTCTCTCAATATTCTTGGTGTCTCTTTTTCTTCTGCTCTCATTTGGAAGGACCATATTACCAGTCTTGCTAAGGCAGCCTCCCAGAAGCTGGGTGTGCTCAACTGCCTTAGGGGGTTCTTTTCCCCTGCACAGCTTCTTGCTCTGTACAGGGGCATAGTGCGCCCTTGTATTGAGTATTGTTCACATGTGTGGGGAGGTTCCTCTCACACCGCTCTCCTAGACAAGGTTGAAAGGAAGGCCTTTCGTATCATTAACTCCCGTCCACTCACCAACTCTCTGCAATCTCTCTCTCTCCGCCGCAATGTTGCATCTCTCTCGCTATTCTATCGCTACTATAATAATCAGTGTTCCTCAGAGCTATCCCAGTGCATACCACCTCCTTTACGTAGGGCACGTGGTACCCGTCTTGCAACTCAATCCCACCCCTACTCTGTGCAACTCTCCAACCCAAGAGTGAAACTTTACTCTCAAACTTTCTTCTACTCTACAGCTGAGCTCTGGAACTCTCTCCCAGAATCAGTTTTTCCCGCTTCCTATGACTTAAATTGCTTCAAACTCCGTGTGTCCAGGCATTTTGGCTCAAACGTCCCTTGATTTTAGCCCTGTCACTCTTTCAACTGTGGGGGAGGCACTCGCTATAGGCAGTTATGCCTTTTGCCTCCCTCAATCACATAGAAAAAAAAAAAACAGCCCAATTCCGCTTTCCTCAATTTTAGTTAGTTAGGATAATACTTCAGAGGCTATCCACCCCATCACACTGTAAATCAAGAATATAATATCGTTTGAAATGGAAACTCTCAAATCTACGCTTATGAATGAATCCTAACTAGCCCAATGGTGCGAACAAAAGAAGACCTTGGCAACACTGTGTACGTATATCCAGCCGCGGTCAGCTGACGACCTAAACAGTCGCCCGTGGAAAAGGCAGTGTTGTAATTTTTTGTTTTCATCTTTTTCGAATTTCCAGCATCTCCACGTATGTAATTTGCTGCCACTGTGTTCTATGACATTCTGATTCACATTGATTGATTTCCTGTCACTGGTCTAATAAGAAATATAGCCGGTAACATATTTAGCTGCCCGATTTGATAGTGGATTATAAATTGGTAACTTTAAAGCGCACGATAGCTTGTTTTGTAGGAAAGAAACTATAGTGCGCAGGCGCAGACATTCAACCTGCCAAATTCTACAGCTACAGAATATAATACCGTATGTTCAGCCAATTTCTACTGAAACACGTATTTGTTAGTAACTAAAAAGGAAGTAAATACAATACTTCAATGAGTATTAAAATTTCGCCCAGCCTATCACACCACATTAGATGAAACTAAATTTCTTGTTCAGGAAGCTGATATTTATGTATCAAATTATGTTAATTGTTATATATTCATTGCATTAACGAGTATATAACCATCATATTATGAATCTAGTAAAAATATACTACACAACTATGTGTCATAGATAAGTGTGCGAACTGTATTAAACCTCTTAAATCACGAAAGCCCTCAAACACCTCAATGGTGCATCACACACGATAGTCATTTGAATAAGACCCCCAGCGCCATCTGGATTTTTAGTACAGTTTTCTCTCATTGGTGTACAATGTTCTAGTCTCCACCATTCACAAGATAACAGTGAGTGCTGCTTGCTGATTTATATTTAACCTCGATTAGGCCATTTCTTTGTGGAGATATGGATACCTGAAAATATTAAAATGCAAAAACTTTAGATTATCCCAGTTACTCAACAAAAGTTTTTTTTGTTCATTTTCACCATCAAGCCTGAACCACTTAGTGTAGAGTGTTCTAGTATGCCCTAGTCACCATTCGCAAAAAAACCCAGTGAGATCTGCACTTTGATGTCTATCTATCCTAGATTAGGCCATTTCTTTGTGGAGATTTGAATATATGAAAACCCCCTGGTACAGAGTAGCGGGAAAGTTTAAAACTAGCCGGGGGATGAGGATTAACACATAGAGCCCGTCTGTCATATACAAGGACATACGGAGGTGCACCGAGCAACCTGGGCATCCTCATATGAGGAAGGAGCTCTTTTCGAGCTTCGAACCGCGCGCTAGAAAGTATTATGTGCTAGGGCGAGCAGTACCGCAACACATACCAAACACACTCTTGTTCAGTCTTAGTTCTGGGACCATCAAACAAGCACGGCTATCTACGAGTTTCGTGGCATCTGAACCCATGCACGTTAGCAGTGTACACTGACATTAGAATGGTTACAATGGTAAAATAAATCAATGTGTGACAATATTGAAATAATGACGATAATAGCTATAATTATTATCTAAAATCGCCTACTAGAATCAATGGGAGTTGCTACTGTTCACAAGCCAAAGTCGTAGTGCAGGCAAACCTTCGGACACGGCTCTGACATGGTGTGATTCTGGCGGCAAGTTTTCTCATCACATCACAGAAGAACCACTTTATGTAGAGAGTTCTAGTCTTCGACATACTCAAGACAAATGTTTGTGCTATATTTAGACATTATTTATGCCAGTTAGGCCATACCATTGCTGAGATTTTAAGCGTTGAACATGAACACGCCAAATTGCCAAAAACTGGCCGGACAGAGCGGCGGGAATATTTAAAGCCGCCCGGATTTTGTGGGTTAATCTGTGGTAAATATTCAGCAGGCAGTGTACGGTACATGACTAAGTAATTCTTGTTCTTCTCCAACCCTACCTGAGTGCTGACCAGTGTGGCGTTCTTTTGTGATAATTGTTTCTTCATAGTACTATTGCATGAAGAGTGAAGATCATGAATATGAAGGTGGTCCTAATAAGCAATTTACCGCATGCATTTCCCAAGATACAAGGTTGGAGGAGGTTGTAATATATTCACCGATAGTGTCTTCTTAAACTGTACTGCTCATTCAACATAATTTCCTCTAATTTGATTTTTGGTTTGCATGTTACTGGTGCTGTGGATAGTCTTCATGGCTTTTACTTTGTGTCTTTAAGGGGGGTCACTGGCTTTTTTTTATCTTTCTCTCCTTTTCTCTCTTTCTCTGGCTTGTATCCATTCGGCCCCATTCAACCAACTGGTTTAAGACGTTTATCCCCATCCAGGTGTCGATTTCTTCCTGGCAATCCAGCATTGTATGGAGAAATCCGGCTTTGCCGGAGACATTCTTCTATCGAAAAATTTACAAATTTTGCTTGCTGTCAAAATAGAAATATATATATGCTGGCTCGCCAGGAAAATATTGACACCTGGATGGGGGTAAACATCTTTAAACATGGGGCCGAATGGATACAAACCAAAGCGAGAGAATGATAAATAAAGCGAGGTGGGCTCCCTTAAGTATTTCCTTTTGTTTTTGTATTATATGTTTGCTTTTAGCCTGTGTTTGGTCATGCTTTATATCGGTGAAACTTTTCACTAATAGGCTTTTGTATGCAAGATTTAAGCCGGTATCACACGAGAGCTTTTATAGTCAACATTCGATGATCAACATTTATGGAATATTTTGCACTGGTATCGGAAACTAGACTGATGATACATGAATTTAGGTAACGGAAATATTGTAACTGTCTACCTCACAAGCTGCCAGACCAGTGTTGAGGATAAATGTTAGGGGAAAAAGCACTCGTGATACCGGCTTTACATGTTATTTACAACTGTGGAAATATGGAACTGATACTTTATGTAGAATGATGATATCCAGCATAAGAAAAATTACAAACAAAAATTCAAAGTGGAGTTTTACAGACTTAAATATTTTGGATTTTTTTTTATGTAATTCTGTCAATATTTTAGATTAGTTCATACAAGTTTTTATTGGTGATAATTTATTTTATAATGTTATGTACATCAACGAGATTTCGATCGCATGAGCACAAATTTGGCTTCTGTTATCTCTAATTGAGTATTCTTAATATTTAAAATATTTGTATTAATTGAAATAGATTTGTATTCTGTAATATAATAATTCATAGAAATGTACATGCTTGTTGAATTATAAATGCAAACTCTTAAGGCTACCAAAATCATCCTGCTCTTCTGTTGTTTGATTGGTGGTTGGAATAAAGTTATTTAGATCACCGCATACAGATTGCCAATTCCATTCCCCTTTGGGATAAGGAGGTCCTCCATATTTAATGGAGGAAATTAATAGGCCCCCACGTATCCGACTGTGTGTCATATAAGGCGACTTAAAGGGGGGGATAAGGCGCCAATGAGATCAACCTGCAACTGAGGCGCTACTAGGAGAGCTGATGGAGGAAACCGACCTCCCCTCGCTGCCTTCTCACAAATGGATCTCACTATACCCTACTTTCCCCTGGGGAGGTGTGGCCCCTGGGACTACCTGGACTCCGCTGGATTTCCATGAAGGTCATCTTGGGGTTACTACTAAAACAACAACAGAAGTAATTTTGGCTAAGAAAACGGTATCCGGCACATAACTTACTCTACTTGATTTAGTTATTGCCTATTAATCTTTCATACATAATTATGTCAGAAACTCATGCTTTCAGACAGATTGTTACCATATCTATCTGTCTGTATACTGTACTCAGGCGACCTAGATTTTTTGTTGAGTTGTCCCTGTTCGTGCTCCGTCTCGTGTCGTCCACCCCCAGCTAAAAAAAATTGTTTACCTTATGAACGAAACAATAGCCGGACACTCTACAGTACTCCGTTCAAATTGTACTTGGCAGCTTTTTCCGCCCCTATTCAGTTATTTCTGATTGGCTAAATTTGTTTTTGTTTTTGACGTAATGGTTCCTTATTAATTTTCAAAGGCCACTCTTCATACCACAGCCAACCGAGTGTCATTTATATTCACACTCAGGTGAAGAGGATTTGCTGCCAAGGTGATTTGAATAGAGTATAACAGACTATAACCTGGTACTTACAGCCTGAGTGTGGTGGTTCTCTGTCGTGTGCTGCATCGCTCCACGCAGCACAGGCACCCTCCACCACCACCTCTACCACCTCCTCCACCACAACCTCCACCGCCACAACCACAACCTCCTCCACCACTAGCAAGGGAAGCCCATCGCCACTCACCGAGACGTACCCCTCCACCCCTCCCACCTCAATCGCAGCAGCCAAGGTCCCCCCCACAACCGCCCCAAATAATACCATCAGACCCACAACAGCAGTCACAGCTGATGATGCCGCCAACGGAACAGTGCTACAGATCCAGCCGCTCAGCCAGTCGGACAGCTCCGCCACCACCAGTCACCATTATTACCACCACAAGCGCCGGCCGCCGCCGCCACCCCTGCCTGCTCTGCCACCACCAATGCCACCACAGCCAACACCGCCCCATGCCACGCACAACAAGCCCCCAGCCCCTGCCAACTGGTCGGACAAGAACAACAACATTATTGAGGTGAGTTCTTTATTTTGGTCGTATTTTAATTTCTTTATATCAAAAGAATCAATACCATAATGTCGGGCAATGGTTTCTGGTCAACTCAACCAGCAGATCATGTCAAACAGTGCTAAATAAATGTGGGCCAAAGGCCTAACTGAACCTAACCATGTTGGTTGAGTTGCCACTGTTTGATATGGTGATCTAGTTCGAAATGGTCTACTGGTTAAATTAGTCTGCTGTTTGAGTTGTCGGTTTACCATGTAGCAACATAGCCTGGTGATAACAAGAAACTGGTCACAACTAACAGGTGGAGCCGGAGCAACCTCATTGTGAGACTCCCTGGAGACGAGGTTAAGTAAACCTGAAAGCTACACTCCTTGAGGGCCCTGTAGGAAAGCCCGATCGTGGCCATGGCCTTCCTTAGGGACTCGGGGCTGTTCGGCCAGGCAGCCTAGGGAACGACAACAACCGGAAAGCTTGAATATTGGTCAAAACACCAGGATTAAGCCCTTGAGCTTTAGGGGTCTGGGATTGAAATGGAGAGTTGGTCTCAAAGTAGTTCTGGTACCCTTCTTGAGTTTCCATCAAGGACTCCCTTTTGAGCGGTAATTCTATGGACAGGTCTTGATTCTATAAAGTATACCAGTATTGTATTTGTAATATATATTGGCTTAGTAAAATATATGAAAGATAAATTGGTATTGAAATAAAATAAACTCATTAGCAACATTAAGAATTTTGTTAAGTTGGTGATGTTTGGCAGGGTAGCAGGGTGGGTGGTTGTGGCAGCAACAACAACAACAGCCGACGTCCCTCAGTGTTGCACCCCCAGCACTCTCCCTCCCCGCACCAACACCCCACCACCTCCACAACCTCCACCAATCCAACTACAGTCACCAACAAGAATGGTGGACCACGGAAAACGGAGGAGAGTGGAGCAAATGGAACAAGCCGAGTGTGGAGGCCTCTAGACGTTCCCCAGTATACATGTGGAACTTCTGGAACCAACGGAGTGAAGCCAGGGATGACAAACAACAACAGCAACCACCAACACCAACAACACAGTGGTGGGTGGGAGATGGCAGCAGTTGGGAAGGATGGGGGATGGTGGAGTCAGATGGATCACAGTCAGCACTCAACTTACCCTCACTACATGTGCCCTGCGACTTATCCTTATGGCAGCCCCACGGTAGCCCTACAGACCCCTCTGGTGATGTCCCCCTCGTACTGGCCTCTGGCCCCCTCACATCAGCCCCCCCAATGGACGCCCCCACCCCAGAGCTGCACCCCATCCTCTCCCCCCGATCGGCCGATTTCTCAGTCGCCTCCGTCCCCGGCCAGCAATCGGGGTCGGGGCAGCTTGGGGCAGGGTTGGGGAGCCACCACTACCGCCACCACGAACACCACCACTTCCACCAAACTGACCCCTTCCACCACCAAACTGACAACCTCACTTACACACACCAACCTGGCAACTTACAGCTACCCTGCCACCAAGCTGACCCCTTCCAGTTACCCTGCTACGTACCCCAGTGCTCCGGACCAGACGACTTATGGCTGTTTGAACCAAGGAATTATGATAATGCCGTACTACCACCAGTATGGAGGGGCAACAGTGGCTCCACCGTATTATCAGTGGTCCAATCCTCAAGTTATGCAATGGCCTCATCTTTCCCAGCAGCCCTCCACTCCGACCCACCAAGCTTCCCACCAGATGGTTGGGAGCTACCTGTCTCAAACTGCCCCACCCCGAAGTGCCCCGCCCCAGAGTACCCCACCTCTCAGTGTCCCGCCTCACAGAATCCTTCCCTTCACATCTCAGAGTCCCGGCTATTGTTCTTCCCCTAGCTCCTCCCAACCCAGAGCCAGTAGGGGAGCACAACAGAGCCCGTCACGCAACAAGTCTTCGGTTCCCCGCCGCCTCAAGTTCACCAGAGAGAGTTCACAGAATGGATTGCCACGACAGAATGGGACTTCAGGATCGAATGGGCATGTGAGACAGAATGGGACAAAAGGACGGGATGGTCTTTCAGGGCAGTATGAGACATCAGGCCAACAGAATGGGTCTTCAGAACAAAGCCCCTCAGAGTGCACTAGCCCCACCACCGGCCTGGCACAGGACCGACAGATTGACTCAAAAAAGGCGCGAAATATGGAATCCACGGCGCCCAGCTCTCCCCTCGACTCGACCTTGACTAGAGTAATGATGACACTGCCGGGCCACCTAGCTGAGGAAACTGGTATCAAGGTGCGGCATAACAGCAGAACCCGAGTGAGGGAGCAGTGGGCCCTCCCGTCACAGTCCTCCCCCTCCCAGGACCACCTCTTGCCCATTACCCCCCCACCAACACCCCTTTTGGAGGACCAGACTGCTGTCTTAGCTTCGCTGGATCAGAACTAGCGGAAGCAATGCAACTCGTACACAAACTTTCACGCACAGTTAAAAAGATAAATTAAGTGCTTGGCGGAAGTTGTTGCCGTTACTATGCATTTGCAGTTGTGTTCATAATTTATAAGTGCTTTCATAAGTCTTTGAAATCAATGGTTGTGTTGACGTTTGTGAGTTTACCTGTGGGCCCCTTGTGATCGTGCCAAAGTCTTCCCCGCCCTACCTGAATTGTTGCCTCCCTTGATCTCCCATTCATTATTGCTCATCGTCCACCATTCAAAACCTGTCATGTAAAGCCGGTATCACACGAGCGCTTTTTCACTCAACACTGGTCTGGCAGCTTGTGGTCAACGTATATAATATATCGGTTGCCTAAATACATCTACCATCAGTCTAGTTTCCGATACCGTTGCAAAATATTCCAGAAATGTTGCCAGAATTTTTGTTATTATCGAATGTTCACTATAAAAGCTCTCGTGTGATACCGGCTTTACTATTGGCAACTAGGAGGTTTAGCTTGTTGAAATTTTCTCACCCGGTCATGAAGTGTTTCATATTGTTTTCTGGTCTGCCAAGTGAAGCAGCATTCATCGACAGGTCTCCTGAGCCTGGGTTCTCTCAGCAACCTACAAGTATTGCCCTCTTGTGTCCGTGATAATTCTATGCAAGAACAAGTGTTAATGGAATAATAATCGGTAAGTGTTGTGTTATCGGATGTACCACTACCGACATACATCATAACTCGACCTCTCTAAAACATTAACCTAACCTAGTATTCATGTAGTAATGAGAATACTAGGTTAGGTTAGGCTTTTTAGGCTTCTTGTCGGTAGTGGTACGCCCGATAACACAACTCTTACCTAATAATCTATAAAGCTAACTAGACACATTTATCCTATGCACGAACAACTAGGATCAGTGGATATGTTATATCGCAAATATTGCTCTGTGTTTAAGTGATGTATGTATGTTTGAAGAACAAGTGTATCATTGGTAGTATATAATGTCGACTAGGTGTGATTATTCTATGCAGTAAATACAAGTACAGTATATTATGAAATTATAGTGCTAAGTAGGGTCTTTCTGTATCTGCTTATTATATACCAGGTACTGATACAACAAAAGCTGTCAGAAAATTTAAATCTATTAACCCGGGAACGGCAAAGGTCCTCAATTGAGTCTGTAGTGAGATTTTTTTTTTTTTCACATAGGATTAAACACAAAATCTCACTACAGACTCAATTGAGGACCTTCGCCGTTCTTGGGTTAAATACAAGTTTGGTTTATTGTAAAGACGACAGGTTTGATTCACCTTGAGACTCGGGGTAGAACCTGTTGTCTTTCCAATAAACAGTGCTTTTGTTATATGGAACTAAATTCTTCCTTTGTTTGTGGCACTGAATATCAACATTAACCCCTTCTGTACCGCAACATCTTTTTAATTTTATTCTAGCTATACTTTGACGATATTGTGCAGTTTAACCCCTCAGACCCAGAAGGGCTCTGAGGCATCCATAAAAAACACTCCCCGTGCAACCCGGAAGGGTGCTGAGGCTCCGGCAGCTTGAAAGCCTGTAAGCTTGGTGTGCGAGGCGTCCGTCCGACGCATGTAAACAACAGCCGGCTGGACCGACGCCGTGCATCTCCGACCACAAGGAGAGCATCGCTTGTTCGTGTGTGCCTGTATGTTATTGTTAAGTAGCGAAAAGTAGTGTAAAGTGGCTGATTTTGCCACAAAGTTATCTCCACGGAAATCGTCATCACAACTGAACCAGTTGACTTAGAGAGCTCTACTGAACACCTTTCTACAGGTACGAAACACATCTACGCTTGGAGATGCGTGGGAATGCGGAAGCAGTCAAAATAACAAAGATACGGTAGCCTAGGCATAGACGTTTTTCTGCCAAAACCCCCAGGGTTTTGGGAATATATATGGAATACATAGCCGGGGCTGGAGGGTTAAGAAGGATCTGTGGTAGTATACAGTGTTAATTGAGATAGTTCAAAGCCTGTTAATTGCTGGAGGAAGGACCTTTTTAAACTGAATAAAATCATCTAATAATAGCCAGAATGAAGTTAAAAGGACGTCCCCGGTAAAGAAGGGATTAACATATAACCGGTAATGTATAGTAAATCCACATGTATCAAATATTGTTGTGATATGATTTTTTGTTTACAAATTGAAAAACATTTATGTAAAAACTAATTATATACTCACCGGTCTTGGCTTATGTCAGGTATTTAGGGTGATTATACCTTCAAAGCCACATACAGGTCTCCCTTGATATACGATTAGGTTACGTTCCTGAAAAGCCGATCTTAAATAGAAAAATCCCATAGCGAACCCCAAAATTAATGGGGTAAATGGGGATGCATTCTCGGACCAGCCAAACCCAAACCCAAATGCCTAAAAACCTATAATAATTATAATGTAAAACTTGCAAAATAAACAAACCAAAACTTTGACGAACACAGTAAAAAGACAAAACAACTAATCAAAATTGCTGTGGTAACAACGCTTGAGTAAAATAATAATTTATAAATAAAAGAACACAATCCACCACATAGGGTGTACATTACTACATGAGCAAGTTAATCTGGTTATCGTAAATCAATATGGGGCATCGGATAGTGAGGGAGACCTGTAACAGACCTATGCACACACCCACCCAAGGTAAAAAACATAAACACAAGCACTGCTGACATATGTACATCATCTGGCAGCATTTCGTAAGTCGCTTTGATAATCCAGGACCCAGGCATCACAAAATACTTAGGTACAGTCAAAGAAAAGAGTCCCGCCCCTCTTTCTGCCAATGCCGAACCCAAGACAGCCAAACATTCAAATTGAAATAGAGGTAAAGTTCCAATAGATTTTTTGTTTAGATCTGCGAATTTTGAACTAACATGAACAGACGATATTGGAGTAACCAGTACACCAAATTTAAGGGAAAATGAGACCAGTAAGGTTCAAGTTTACATATACATCACTTTATATCTGGATCCAAATGTCCAATTGTGATTATTCCAAGGATGCAAGCTGTTATTATAATGTAAAACTTGCAAAATAAACAAAACAAAACTTGGACGAACACAGTAAAAAGACAAAACAACTCATCAAAATCGCTATGTGGAAACTACGCTTAATTAAGCAAAATAATAATTTATAAATATTCCTACGATATGCCTTGTGCAGCATCGTGAATCCAATCAATTACAATCATCCAATTTGTAAGAAATGTTATAATAACTATCTGCTTAGAACTTGAGAAATAGCGGATTTAAAAAGAAAGTTAGATTCACCGGTTCTCTGTTTTCTGGGCTGGCGAGACTCATTTCTCAAACTGTACGTTGTTCTTAGTACAGTAGTCACTCATTGCATTTTTGTAGAGCGTAAGATTTTGCATAAGTTTGATATGAGCAGAGCATAATAACTTGAAAAATGTTGATTCATAACTTTTGAAAGAGTTGACTTTAGATTCTAAAGTCAATTATATTATCCTTCTAAAGTTTAGAAGGATAACAATAATAAGTTTTGAAAGATAACTACCGTACTTGAAAAGCAATTATAAATTTAAAGATTATTAAAATATAAATACTAATTATAATAATCTGTGCAAAAAGGTTACTTCTGAAGGATGATAATGATAACTTTTGATAGGATAAATAAATACTTTAGAATAATATAATTAATATATTTTTTTTTTTTTTTTTTTTTTATTATTTTTTTTTTTGAAGGAGTCACTTTTGGGTTTAATTTTGATACAATGGTCGTGGTTTCCCCTCGGTATATCAGAGCTTTGCATGTGCTTTGTTATGGTGAAGGCATTACTGGGGAACGCACTGGTAATCAAAATATAAGCCCTTTGAGTACCGGCGACGTCCTTTCCTTTGTATTGTTCCAACCATTGGACGATTATATTCAGCTTAGGAAGGACCTCTAGCAATAATAAGGCTTCGAACTATCTCAACCAACCCTTTTAACTACAGCAGATCCTTCCTAAGCTGCATAATATCGTCTAAATAAAGCTAGCATAAAAGATAACACACATCGCTGGTACTCAAAGGCGACGTATGTAATATTGTATTCATAGCTATATTTAGACGATATTATGCAATTGAGGAATGATCTGTGGTCGTTAAAAAGGTTGCTTGAGATAGTTTGAAGCCTTTTTTGTTGCTAGAGGTCCTTCCTAATCTGAATAAATTTGTCTTATAGTTGCCAGAATATGATGAAAAAGATGTCTGGTATGGTATGGGTCAAGCCCTTTCCATCAGATCACACTTTATTTTTTTTATTTTTTTTACTCTTGCTGCCGTCAGATGATTTTATTGAGGTTGGGAAGGACATTTCTGGGAAACAAAAGATTGAAAACTAATAATGATAAAATATCGTCTTGTATGATAAAAAAAAAATAACGCTGGGAAACAAGATTGAAAACTAATAATAATAAAATATCGTCTTGTATGTTAACAAAAAAATAACGCTGGTTCTCCACATCAGCAGATTCGATAGGTCAAATTATTTACTAATTTGGGGTAGAAGAATTTAGAAATCAGAGTAGAAAATATTCACTTGTCATAATGTCAACTCGTTTGTCAGGATGTAATATTGAAATTGAATAAATTATTAAGATCATTTTGGGAAGAAACATTTAGAAATCAGAGTAGAAAATATTCACTTATCATAATGTTCGCTCGTTTATCGGGATGTAATATTTAGATAGAATTAAAATTTAAAACTTGCAAACTAAACAAACCAAAACTGGGACGATCCAAGATCAAGGTAAAATAACTTATCAAAATCGCTATGTGGAAATAAATTATTGAGATTGAAATCATGTAATTCCATTGAATAAAAATCATCTGACGGTAGGTAGACTAAATCAAAATCTTCTCATCTGATAGAAACAAGTTAAATAGGAAGACAACATAGTACTAGTAGATTATTTAATAAGCTGTTGTATATTTAAATGACTCTCCTCTCCCACGTGTTTCCAGCAGTGGGGGACTTTCAAACCTGTAACGGGTTCAATCCGGGTGAAATGAGTTTTGTATATTTTGGCTATCATTAGAGACGATCTTACTGTGTTTAGGAAGGATTTAGGAGTCGACAAACTGATAGGGATATAGTACACCTCTTTGATTACTAGATGTCCTTCCTAAGCTGCATGAAATCGTCTAATACTAGCCAGAATAATGGCATCACCCGTACTGAAGTAGTCAACCACCAGAAGTCATCCGCATCATTAAAGGATGGAATTGTCGTCCTCCAGAAATCCTACTCACGATAATGCAATGGAATTTAGGCTTTGAGGCCAGTGAGATACGTAAACCCCCCGCCCCTGTTAGCATGGGAAAGTGGCGAGGGTTGACATCTGGTGGTTTTACAGCTTTGAAAGTGCCTCGCTTATAATGAAGAGCGTTTCAATGTTTCACTGTCTCCGGGGACGCTCGAAATGGCGGGGATTACGAGGGCCGTAGTCTTAGGCATTGGAAGGGGTTACTCTCCCTATCCTTTCCCTTTGTTTAACCCCTTCATTTTATCCTGGCAACCACTAGATGACTTCTGTTTAGGAAGAACTGGAGTTAAGGTGTTGGTTTTTGTTGTATCCTTAAGATTCCCGCGTTGTCCGCCCACCTCCCTCGGGTGGGTGCAGAGATCTCTGAGTGAAGTGATGCTGAAGTTACTGTATGTCTGAGATTGTGAAGTGATGTTGAAGTTACTGTATGTCTGAGATCTCTGAGTGAAGTTATGTCTGTGGTGGGCAGTGGAGTAGTTGATCTATTCTGTGTTTGTCATCTCGTAATCACGGGTGGTGGCCGGACCTGAGGCGTGCAAGTGTGACTGGTTGCTCTGGGAAGCGTGTTTTCCGATGGGTTAATCTTGGGAGGTGGAGAGTTTAGGATTGTGTTGTGTGGTGTGTTGTTGATGGTTTGTTAGGTAAGGTGTGTGTTGGTGTATGGAGGTGTGGGTAGGATGTTGACGTATATGTGGCTGAAATAATCGGTAGGTGTTTGTTTCATGTCTGGAGATGGGGGCGAGTGGTGCGTTAGGGCGTAGTGGCCGGGGTGACGTATTGGTAACTATCTTTTGTGATTCCCAGAGGTCCTTCCTAAGCTGAATGTAATCATCTAGGGGTAGCCAGAGTAGATTGAAAGTAATGCCAAGATACTGAAGCCGCTAAAACTGTGGCCCCAAGTCTCCACCCAGTACTGTGGTCGTCCCCCCCCCAAATATCTGTATCTCTGGGAAACAGGGGAGTAGGCTGTTAGGTTAAGGCAAATATTAATATTAGGTAAATATAATATAAGAGGTTTCCACTAGGTCGCTCACAAAGGATGGTTAGCTGCCTCACCCGCTACTCTTTGTAAAAATTTATTTTTTATATTTTCCCCTGTACGATGATGCCTCGTTCACGGTATTCTGGTTAACGCTAGACTATTTTCATCAGCTTAGGAATGACCTGTAGATATGAAGGGGGTATTAACTATTATGTTGAACTTGTTTACTCCAACTGGTCAATTCTAAGCTGCATAAAATAGTCTATTGATAGCCAGAACAAAGTGAGTGATATCTTCGTAGGGTTTAAAGTTGCTACACATGAGAGGTTTCGTCAAATTGAAAACTATAGGTGAGTTTGAGCATGTGATTTGTGTGATACTTTGTGCAATGCTTTCAAGTATGCACACACCATCAAACTTTAAACTCATACTTTCACTGTTAAGGCCGTCTTGGTGGTGTAATGGTTAAGGTGTCTAAAAATCTGTGTGTGATAACCCGGGTTCGAATCCTGGTGGATCACATATATGCTTTCATTAATTTCATTGGAGGTGTTTGGTGTTGTGGTGAAATTAATAAAAAATAGATTATAGTCTATTTTGTATTAATTTCACCACACCACCAAACACCTCCAATGAAATTAATGAAAGCATATAGTGTGCATTATAGTGTGTAATTTAACACAGTAATCTTAAGTTTACTTGTGCACGCTCATAGGCTGGCCTGCACAACTTGTGTTCTGAATGAGTTTGAGTGTTTAATGGTTTGTGCAGACATTTTGAAGGCCTGTAGAAATGGTCACATCAGTCACGCTCAAATTTGTCTGTACAGAGATCAGATGGCAAGCCAAACTGAATGTGTATACATACCAGGCTTTAGAAATGGGAGATGAGAAGTTGGGTTAAATCCTTCGAACCCGATTACCGATTTTAACATTATTCTAGCTAAGCTACCCCTTGGAATTTTGTGTAAGAAATTTAGAAGGACCTTGGTCTTCAACCCTTCAATACGATAACATAATTTTCATTCGTTTACAATTAAAATTTAAATATAAAACTTGCAAAACAAACCAAAGAAATTACCTGATGGTCGCTAGAATAAAAGATATAATGAAGTAGTCTGTTCTGAAGTGTTAAAAGGCAGTTAGCTATATTAATAAAACCAGCATCAAACAAAAATATACGAGCGCAGATTTCTGAATTACCGGGTCGGGAGGGAAGATAGCACAGACGCACCTCCTTGCTTGCTATCACTCTCACCCGCTATAAATAATTATATATATTATTATTATACTCTATATCTTCTATCTATACTATGTAACTAGAACTTCTAAAAATTCACTTCATGGTGTCTATGCAACATATTGTTAAACTGTAACATAGTAGCATAAAGGTCACCAATGCAATCATTATTCCACCATTATAATCATCATAGCAAAGACTATTGCCTCAATATTACTAGACATTAAACCTAAAGGATATTGTCTGCATAGTTGAAATTAAAAAGGTTTACATAAGTGGTGACTTCATCTCTTCTGTACTGGTGTCGTCTTTTTCATTATGATCTGGCAATTATTAGACAATTATTCAACTCAGGAAGGATGTCTATCTATTAAAAGGCTGCAGACTCGCAATTAAGCCTTTAAGATACCACATATCTTTCCTAAGCTACATAAAATCGTCTAGATATAGCTAGAATAAAACTAAAAAAAAGTCACCATTACAGAAGGGGTTAAGACACGGTGCATTATTGCTTTGGCAACTTTATTGTCTTACTTTCCATATTCCTGTGAGAGATCTGGCTGTAGTGTATTGTACAAGTCATTTGTAAACACTATGAGGTCTACTGCTTTAGCTAGGGAAATTGGTGTAAAATGTCCCAACAATTTTGCGAGGGAAGATAATTTATCATATCTTGAAGGCATTTATAAGTAAGTACAATTTGTTTGAAATGTCTCCACTGAGTTAGGAATGATTTAATCATAGCTTCACACTTTATTGTGAAGTAAATTAAAAGATCCATCACTGCATTAGCCTGTGAAGTTACATGGCAAAATAATGGGAAAAGCAACCGAGGCCTAACGAGGTGTAACATACCTTAGTGGATCTTTTTGCTAACCCAGAACCCTTTCTTATAACTTTTCTTCACTGCTTTAGTCAGTAAAATTATTTATTATATCATTGCTTAAACAGGGGAACTATGTATATACAGTATCTAAACTGTATTATCAAGGGAAACTAGTAAAACATAAATAGATCCTTGATTAGTAAATTATATGAACAATTCTGCATACATGTACTGATTTAGCAAGATGATTATAAAAATGTCCACTTTGTTAGGAAAGGGAACTGCCAGTAGGCTACTGCAATTAATAATATTTTCACGGTATTAGTCTGTTGAAGGATGTAAAATGTGTGCAGGGAAAGTACTTAAATATTCTAGTAAAGTTCTTCATCATAATGTTAAGCACCTATGTATTAATTGGAGGGATCTTTTAATCTTTAGCCAGTACACACAGGAATACAAATATCCTCAATCTCTTTCTTGAAGTTGGATTTTAGAAGTTCTAGTTGATTAAAGAGCATCAACCTCTCTAGCACTGTATATAATAGTGTTTTAAGAAGAATTGCAATTATATAACCAAGATTAATTACTTTGAAAGCAGACCCAAATATTCTTCCTATTAATGAAACATAAATTTGGCTAGAGGGATTGGTGTGGCATGGACGGAGATCGGTCGACTAACATCATTCTGGAACCTCGTGTATCCCATACTGGTTGCAGCTATCACTACTTCACTATCACCTATAGTCTATTTGCTGTAAGTAGGCGAGAAATCATGACCTTTAATCTCTGTAACTCAAAAACGACAAGAGTAATTGAGCTAATATTTCTACCATTTGGGAAGGCTGGTGATGGGCTGGTGATGGGCTGGTCTATCAGAGTGAGAACTGAGCGATCTCTGCCATACCCATAGCTTATTCCGACGGTTCCTTTTACTTATGTATTTCCTAGATCTCAAGTGACGGCGTCTTTTCCGTGGATTGACCGCCCAATCTACCAAGATTGGAAGCCAAAGCGTCACATTTTTCCTTTGCCCCTCAACTTTCTCTTCATAATTGCTGAGGGGCACAGGGCCCTGGGTGGGTCTTTGGTTTCCCGGGCGTTTCCGCACTCTCCTCAGCTCCCCGCCATGGAGTGGCTTCGGTCACCCAGGCTTTATTGTGGTAGGCAGGGAGGGTTCTGTGGGGGCGCTCGGTTATGGCCTTGCTCAGGGCCTTGGGGCTGTTCGGCCAGGCAGCTTGGGGAACAACAACAACAACAACAACAACAACAACCATTTGGGAAGGATCAGCCAGAGAATAGGTGTGGAAATTTACAGCCAATTTGCTCTAGCCCTTTTTGAGTCGCAGAGGATAGAAGTCATGAGTTCTCGCCTACTTACAGCGAATAGGAACTAGTAAATACCCTATGTACAGCTGCTGACAGATTTTTATGACCAGATCAAATCATCTATAAAACTTGCAAAATAAACAAACCAAAACTTGGACGAACACAGTAAAAAGACAAAACAACTTATCAAAATTGCTATGTGGAAACAGCGCTTAAGCAAAATAATAATTTATAAATAAAAGAACACAATCCACCACATAGGGTGTACATTACTACATGAGCAAGTTAATCCGTTTCCCAAGCAAACTAATCGCACATATAACAACGCACTATTGTCACGTTCAAGGAATTAGTCCGTCAATAAATACATAAATTTATTAATATATTATTGTTACCTCCACCAACCGTCTTTACTCCTAAACTCAATTAATGAAATCAACAAATACATGTGGCAGTCCAGGGATTCGAACCTAGGATGCTCACACCGACATTCAGTGCATTTATCCATTGCGCTACGAAGACATGATTTGTTCTAAACATCAATATAAATGGATATATTTGCTTAAAGAAAATAGTAAGAGCTCCTGAACAATTGACAGTAGCTGTACAAAGATTTAAATCAGTGGTGCCACATGATTCAATAGTTTTCAGAAAACCATGATATAAAGTGAAAGATACTGTATATGCTGTACTTTCCCTTCCTAGGCTGTATAGTTATGGACAATAGCCTCTCCATTTTATTGACAGACACGATAAACGGACATAAGAACTGAGCTATATATGATTAATAGCCTGATTATCTCAAAGGAAGGGTCATGCTGGATAAAAAAAAAAAAAAAAAATTTTTTTTTTTGTTAAATCATATGTCAACATTTTAGAGACTGGTATGGAACTATATACAGTATAGCATTTCTCCTGGGCAAACTAGGAATGTCGGGGAACGAAGTTAGTTAACTGAAATTGCATTTATTATAGATTTTCAGGAAAACTATTGAATTGTGTTGCATCTTGGAAGCATTAAAGACCATGGATGCCCAACTAATATAATTGAACATTAGAAGTTCCCAGGTTAGTTATTATGATTGAGGGTCCAAGATGGTGTCCGATTGTGAGGTTGGCCGGCCTCTGTCCAGCCGTAGGCAGAGTCGCACTTGTATATTTTTTCCGGCAACTTTGCTCTGGAAGCTTGGGAATTTCGGTAATATAAATACTTCGACCTACTGTAGCAATCTCGACGCCAGTATGATTGTCGACAGAAAATAAGCTTTAAAATGATTGAAGCCGATCGAAAGTGGCCGGAAAAAGCAGCGGTGCAACTCAAGCCGATCGAAAGTGGCCGGAAAAAGCAGCGGTGCAACTCTGCCATTATGGTCTCTATAAATGTAACCAAAGATAAAGGGTGTGAAGGTTCAAATGTGGAAGGTTGTTTTATACGCAGGAACCGTAGTGTATTGTTGTACGGTCGCGCTAATAAGTCATGTCCCAGCTGTCATTACATTTGGCTCGCTCTGTGCTGTATTAATGTCTGTCAGATGTTGAATAGGGTGGGTAAGTGTAGGAACATGTTTTTGTATTTCACTCGATATGAAGAAATGAAGCTTAGATATTGCTGATACCAATTATTGATGAACACATACTTTGTACCGAGACATCTCTTATTAGCGCGACTGTACCGTAGGGCGCTAAAGGGTTACGTCACAGATGTAACCTTCCGTTTTAGAGTTATTCATTTCTTTTGAAGATAGTAGGGTAGGCTGGTTGATTTGTACGTGGTGGGCCTATCGGTATGCGTTATCAGAAAAACAAAATCTTGCAGTAAAGTATTGAGAATATTATATATGGTACGGTATCCAAATTTATCTGAGCTACTGTACTTTCTGATACTAAATATACAACTATTGATATACCTTGACTAATTTTATGCAGATATTATCTCATTGATTTTGCGTACTAAATAGACTTTCTGCGTACAAATTGGCTTAATGTACCCTATAGCCACTAGTTTCTGCGGTGAATTTTATCTGTCCTGTAGACGGCTTACCGGCGTGGCCCGTAAGCCGATATGCTACACCCGAGCTGCACTTTTATCATTGTAGCCCAGTATTTTTTTAATAATTAATTTGTGTACCTTCACTCCAGGTGCTGAAGAGCTTTTTCTTTATTTACCCCTTTGGCACCATGACGCCTTTTTACCTTGGATTCAGGCGAACATTAGACGATTTTATGCAGTTTAAGAAGAACCTGCGCTATTCGGAGGGTTTATTGAGATCGTATTTACCCGTTTCAATCCCAGAGATCGATTGAAAGCTAATGAAAATCGTCTAATGTTTTTTGTTTTTTTGTTTTGTTTTTCATTAGTTTAACCAGACCACCGAGTTTCGATCTGAAACTCTCACAGGGCTGGTCCGAAGGATCGTCTAATGGTAACCAGAATATGATGAAAGTTAGGTCATGGGGCTGAAGGAGTTAACCTCAAATGCTGCGGAACCGCTAGACCACCGAGATGTGTAGCTTCCAATGTAAGTTCTCCTCTTGCTTATGATTTTTCTGCATGGAAATTAAGATAGTACAAGGGAGTTACAAGTGTAGTTCGTTATGCTAGTTATCTCATGTGATTGGCCTACTGATTTATAACTAAAGTCGGCTTCTTTTCTACTGACGGTAAATTACAGTGTTATCCCTTTAATTACTCGGCTATTACGAAGATATTTAAGCGAAATATGTTGTTGATTATGAAAACTTGGCGTTTATATAATGCAGACACATCAGTACGGTAGTAGTTTATATAATGCAGACACATCAGTACGGTAGTAGTTTATATAATGCAGACACATCAGTACGGTAGTAGTTTCATATTTTGCCATTAAGTATTGAGAAATTAGCTGCTAAGGGATTTAATTTACTGTCAGATGAAATGAAACCGACTATAGCGACACTTGTACTTCAATCGTACAGTTTTCTTTACTGCCATTCGCAAAATCCCGGAGAGGAGCGGAACTCATATTGGCGACTGCGCTTAAGGTGGGATCAGCAAGGTTTTAGCAGGCATTATTAACTTGCGGAGTGAGAGTGTCGCCCGTAGTACTAACAGCAGTGGGGAGGTGATGCCAGATTTGTATACTTTGTTAATTTTCTTATTCATTTATTATTTTCTTTCTTCCAAAGATCTCGATCAGGCTTAAGAAAATGCCCCAAGACCCCCCCTTTGAGATATATTTGTACATTGTAACACAATCCACCACATAGGGTGTACACAACTACATGAGCAAGTCAATTTGTTTCCCAAGTAAACTGATCGCACATATAACAATGCACCTCGTCATGTTCAAGGAATTAGTCAATTTGGGAAGTCCGGGACGTTCTGTTTAATTTTACTAAATTCTGCATGAATGAAGAAACTACAATTTATATCAAATTTTATATTAAGCTAAATTTGCAATTTGACAAGATATCAACAAAAGTACAAAAAACATAATCACTCACTACCGATAGTGCTATCGGGTAGGTACCTGTAAGCATAGCATGCTTCAAGTGACCCCTAACAATTACTATGGTAAAAATGTAGAGGGGTCTGTTCCCATCCGATACAATCTGAGGCGGTCATGAAGTGCATTAATTTTCTTACCCCTGTGATGTCAACTACAGTTAAAGTACCAGTTCACTATATCTACTGTATATGGGGCCCATCCACCCAAAACCATGAAAGCTCTTAAAATTGCCAAACTAATGGGGGAATGTCTTAAAATCTCAAAAGCAATTGGGTTAAACATGAGGGAGAAAGTGGTCCAGAAAAAAAATCCCTCCTGAGGAAATCTCCCCTTGAGTATAGGATGCTTTAGCAGCTTATTGTGGCTATCGTTAGACGATTTTATACAGCTTAGGAAGGATCTGTGGGAATTGAAAGGGTAAAGAATATTTCCATCAACCCTCTGACTTCCATATACCCTTCCTAATCTGAATAAAATAGTCTAATAATAGGCAGAAAATAGAAAGGAAGTGTGTCGTTGATCCTCAGAGGGTTAACTACAGTATTGTACATTTTTATAAAACTATTATTAATCAATCTGGTCATAATTTGTAGGAGCAGTTTTTGCGATTCTGAATACATTACGCTTTTCAGTGTGCAGTTGGGTCTGAATACATGATTAGATTGATATCCAGAATTCAATAAATGGATATAAAATCCTAGTCATGTACTTAACCTTTAACTGTCTCGGTGGTGTAATGGTTCAAGTGTTTAAGATCTGTAGGTGGTATCCCAGGTTCGAATCCCGGGAGGAGCACATGCGTTCATAAATTTCATTGGGAGGTGTTTGGGAGCGAAGTTAATTTAGATGAATATTACTAGGACCACTAATATGAACTGGCTATTCCCTCTACGCTGTTTAGTACTACGAGTGTGCGAGGTGAGGTTGGGGATCATCGCCTCTGTATTACCTTCCCTCCTTCCGGACAAGCGGTGCAGTCATATAGGTCTTTTTTTAGGTACGTTTTAAGCAGAGATCTATCAAAATTTTATTGTATTGTATTTATACTTTATGCATATCATCCTTTAATACTTTATTCCCCTTATTGGTTGTGAGTCATGTGTAAGGTAAAGTGGTGATGAATTAGTGTTTAAGTTGTAGCAAAGTCCTCCTTCCTTCCTTCCTAATGGTGGTATCACACGAGCGCATTTTCCGACAATTTTTGATGAGCAAATTTGTTCTCGTAATATTAAAATGTAAAACTTGCAAACTAAACAAACCAAAACTGGGGCTGTTCGGCCAGGCAGCTTGGGGAACAACAACAACAACAACCAAAACTGGGAAGATAAAGGTAAAATAACTTATCTCTTTCGCATTGGAATCGTAAACTAAATCGAAGGTAGATATTGTTAGGTGGTTTAATTCTTATGGAACCTATATTATGAAGCTGCCAGACAACAATTGCTCGTAAAAATTGCCGGGAAAATAGCTCGTGTGTCACCGCCTTTATCCCCGTAGCCCCTTTAGGATGGTGTCAAGTCAAAACGGCCACACTCCCAAATGGCCACAACCAGATAGTCTGTCTCCTAACCTAACCTGAGAAACCTAACGTGGCCTAACGTGGCTAAACCAAAGGCCTAACTTAAAATATACCTAGACGGTTTGGGCCTAGTACAGGTCTCCCTCGATATACGATTGGGTTACGTTCCTGAAAATTTGAGCTTAAACAGAAAAATCGTATGGCGAACCCTAAAATTTATGGAGTAAATGGGGATGCATTCTCGGACCAGACAAAATCCAAACACAATCTCCTAAAAACCTATAATAATAATAATAGCGTAAATTGGGGCATCGGATAGTGAGGAAGACCTGTACTGTGGCCGATGTGGTTGAGGCCGTTTATGAGTGTTGCCGCGTTGACCTGCTCTCCTCCTAAGGCTGCGTTATTTATGTTGGGTATATCCCCCCTCCCATCCCCTCCATCCCCCAAACTAGGTCAACTTAGGTCAGTCTGAAGAAGCTCCCATGGTTATTGATGCTGTAGGCCTGACACTCATTCCTACGTGTTGATCCAATTGACCACTCGTGAGTTTCGTTCTATAAGGAAGTTGGAGCTGTAGATATCGATATTTAGCAGAATTACCAGCTAAAATACGGTCATAGTACATTTATTTACACGTAAAATCAGATTCAACATGCTTGCTATCCATCAGAAACCTACATTACCATTGCATTTCTGTTTGATAGCGATGTTTACCGCTTTAACTTCCTTATAGCCTGAAACTCGCAAGTGGTCAATTAGTATGCATAACCGATACTAATACTACCCACACAAATTAAGTAGCCTAGAGTTAGATTATAGATTTAGTAAATTTAGTGTCAGAATGTACCATAAGTATCGTACATTCTGATAATAATTCTGATAAATTGTTAATCTTGCTGGTAATTTGTTGTAGGTTGCATTTTATGGATTTTGCCTGCTACTTGGATCACTGCATAGAAATTGAATTGTCTACCCTATGTCTCTTATAAGATAGTATGGATACTGTAATTCTTAAGATACACTGTACTTCTTAATGATAGACACTGTACTACTTAAAGATAGATACTGTACTAAAGATACTGTAACTTCTCTTAAAGATAACATGTGATAACACCAAGTGCAATATATCTTATAAAGGATTATATTTAGAAAACTGTACGTAGGCATTCAGATTTTTCAAAAATTTTGTAAACATTAGTGCTGGATTATAGTCTTAACCCCTTGAAGCTCTGACGCGTTTTAGCAGTTTATTTTTGGCGATCATTAGACGATTTTATGCAGCTTAAGAAGGATCCATGGGTATTAAATGGGTAAAGACTCAATCAACCCTCTGACCATTATATCCTTCCTAATCTGAATAAAATAGTCAAATAATAGCCAGAAAAAAAAAGTGCGTCATCGATCCTCAGAGGGTTAAGAAGTAGGTCTTTATATAGTTTCCCTAGGTTGTAGTCTCACCTTCAGCATTCAGAAAGTATTGCTCAAAGCAGCCCCCTTTTTGTGTACTGTATATATATATTTACAGTAATTCCTCACTTAGAGTTGTGTTTATGTTCATGATCAAATGAGACCTTCAGTCGATTATATTTCAGTTTTCACGCGTCTCGGTTAAAAGTTATCATCAGGTAACAACTTTGATTAATAAACTATGTAAAACCATTTAGCCCTTTCAATTGGATGACTCCAAATGGTTTTATGCTAGCTATCCCCTGATAATTTATTCAGCTTAGGAAGTGCTGGTCAGAGTTAGAGGGTTAATATAGTCTTTTAACCCTCTGATTTCTACAGGTCCTTCCTAATCTGAGACTTTAAGTGAGGAGTGCCTGTATACCTGGAGATTTGTTGTCTACGAGGAACGACGGGTTGGGTTAACCCTATCTGGTGCCGTGTTTGGGGGGGGGGGGGGGTTAGTACCATTGGGTCTAATTGTTATGGTTGAGTTGGTTTGATCCAGCCCGTGGCGAGCAATATAATTGTAGTTTGTCCCCCTAGACTTAAAATGTTACTTCCCCAGACCCCTTTCAAGCTAAAACAGGCCCTCTAGATCCCCATAACAGCTAAACAATTTGGTAAAAAAAAAAACCTGCCAATGAGCCGTTTCTCTTTAATTGTAGGTCTGCTACTACTCGCCCAGAAAAAATATCACCTGAATTGGGTAAAATATCTAATGGTAGTTACTAGAGAGGTGAAAATGGTAATTATGAGAGAGTTGAAACTCCTTAAAATCTCCAAACTAAGAGTGAAACAGGTAGGGTCCCAAGAGTCCCGGCTGGCACCAGATAAGGTTAACGTACGGTGCCCCTCGTATATACATGTATAGGTCATGCTAAGCCCCACGGTCTTAGCACTTGGACTTCTTCTTTCTTAAGTGATGTGGAGACAGTGGAACGAGAGAAAAGTGCCTGTCAAGGAAGCAAGCTAGTCGGTTTAACTTCCTCGTGTCATTAAACTAAGTGAATTAAATGCTGCATTTTATTTTCCTATTTTTGTACAGGCAACATCAGAAGTGTACGGAAACCTTGATTGTATGTACAGTATGTATGTATGTATTTACTCAGGCCCATTCTCCATCCCACATTTCAAATGTGCCTTGCCCTTGAAGATTATGGACATTTCGGGCAATAAATATTGCTTTATACGGTAAATTTAACTATTTAATTCATAACGTTACTCTCTGAGGCCCTGAAGAGGGCCACACAGGGCTTGTACAACTTCCAACCGCCTCGCACATTTCTGGTATTAAGGAGCTACCACCTGCAACACAGCAGGGTTTCTCCCAATAAGTATACTCCCAACAGGATGGCCTAGTAGATTGGATTCTGCGTATATTTAAAACACGCAGTGAATTACCTATGATAACACTCTTCAAATCTCTAGTGCTACCGCGGCTTGAATACTGTAGCGTATTAACATCCCCATACAAAGCAGGTGAAATAAATGACAGTGTACAAAGAAATTTCACTTCGCATATAAGTTCGATAAAACAGCTACACTATTGGGATCGTTTAAGAGCACTGAATATGTACTCGCTGGAACGTAGAAGAGAACGTTACCTAATAATATACACGTGAAAATCGCAGAGGGTTTATTACCAAACCTACATACTCCGATAGTCATGAAATTCAGTGATAGGAGAGGCTGGGAATGCAATATCCCCCGGATGAATAACGGGGGTGCTATCACACAGAGGCCCACATCGAGTAAGAGACATGAGGGGCGTCTTTTTAGATAACTTCAAGAGAGCCCTCGATGTCGAACTGCAAAAAGTGCCAGACGAGCCCATCTTAGCAAGGGAGCGGGCTGTCTCTTCAAACAGCCTGCTGCACCGAAACACAACCCACAACGAGGGGCAACGCGCTCCTCGGTGCTGCTAGGAGAGTGGCGAACACAACCTAAGGTACCTAAGGTATTGACTCGTCTGCCACTTGATGCCGTTTAGGAATGTAGATTCCATCTTCCACTAGCAGCAGCATAAGCAGACTCGATCCTGGACCCTCATCATGATTGCTTTGTGTGTCGCCACCTGGTGACCAGCAAATTTAGGTCAGGTGATTACATTAGTGATCTTTACATTAAAATGAATACCAGTTCAAAAGGACCCAATAGTTCTGTCCGATTAAATTTGCCAATAATAAATAGCAGATTTTACATACGAAGGACAGAGGCTGGAGACCATAATGTGGTCATTACAGTAAACTCCCTTTTATCCGAAATTCATATAACCAAAAGTTTCAGTTAACCAAAGTTTTAGATATCCATATTTTTCAATAATTTGCACTTATTTAAGCCTCTGTGGGTGCTTAATTAAGTTAATTGCGTCAATTTAACCCCTCTGAAGTAGACATCGCAAGTTAAGACAACCTAGAAATGGTTTTAAATGCATTGAAAACAGTATATTTGGCCACTGGAGATTTGGCCTCCGTAACACCTAACTAGAAAGGTACAACCCCACCAACATTTTAAATGATCATATTACCAAAGTGAGGTAAGTAAACTGGTGTAAGACTTGAGATAATGAAGAATGATAATTGCATGGGTGTGGAAAACCACATTGATCGTGATATAGGGGCTTAAGCCAACCCCCTCCCTGAATTGGAATGAATGGTTAAAATTTGTCCTGACAGTTTAATTGGAGTGAGCAATTGAATAGACGAGCCCACACATGGATCTAGTGTTACTCGTGTGATAGATGTAAGTGGCTTGAAATGTGACAAACTTGTTGACCTTATTAATAGCATACCTTTGCTCGATGACATCTACGATCAACGGATAGTAACAATAAGGCTTTTAAATGACATTGGTGGGACCTGGCGAGATTATCTCAGTTTCTATTGAGGCCCATATATAGCCATAAGTCAAAATAATTAGGACACACAATAATTGTGGACTTCGACTATTGGGGAGAGCATCTGAAGTGGGACAAATTATCAAATGGGGAAAATTATTTATCTGGGATTCTGGGATCAAGTAAAGCCCTGTCTACACGATCGAGCAGTGTCCGGCGGGCTGTGCCCCTTCACCGGGCAAAGTCTGTTAAACCGAGGCCACCGAGAGTAAAACACGCTTGCGGTGTTGTCCACACGGCAGCCGGGCAGTGATTGGCCAGTCAAAGTCTGCCAGTGGTCAGAGTAGGAGCTCGGCAGGGCTGGGTCAGTGGGTCCGGTATGATCACCATGGTCCCCAACAACAATAATCACAGGACAGTTATATAACCTATGTAGTGTGTTAAATGATTGCAAATAATGCTTACTGTAGGTTAGGAAAATATAGTTTAGTCTGCTGAAATATGTAGGCTATTTATAGTTCAACTGAATCATACGAATACCTATACAAAGATCTGAGAGGCAGGGACAACTTGACGGAAATATTTGAACAAAATTAATTAAAAATGGTAGCAGACTATAAGAACAGTTCTAAAAAGGAGGGAGACTATCGTTAATTTGAGAAAAGAAATATATAAGTAATATGAAAATGTTTAACAAATACAAATAACAATAAGGACACAGCCATCGTTCATTTCATAGAACGAACTCATGGATGGGAGAGTTCGCCAAAAGCAAACAAACAAACAAACAAACAACGGACCCATTCAATATTATTATTATGCTCCTCTATTATATTTTGTAATTATAAGATTAGTCTATGCATTTTTAGGTTTCTTTGTATTTTTAGTTGGCCTACAAGTATTTATTTAATCTAGTTATAGGACTTTTGAACATATGATACTCATGTAGATAAGATAGGGCAGGATGGGATTTTGGCGCAATTTGATCTGAGTGGAACCCTGTCAGGGGTTAATCCTTGTTATATGTGTTGTACGGTGAGTTTCATATTTATTTCTTGGTGAACTTATTTGTGAATATACGAAGGTTTATTTGTGGATTATGTGAATGACTGATTTATTATTTAGGAGCTATAATTGATTACAGTTGTGCTGTGGGAAAACCTTTTGACTCGCTAGTATCCATTCGGCCCCATTCAGCCTACTGTTTTAAGACGTTTACCCCCATCCAGGTGTCTATATTTTCTTGGCGAGCGGTAGCGAGCCATCATATATATATATTGTTTTACAGCAAGCTAAATTTGTAAATTGTTCGATAGAAAAATTTCTCCGGCGAAGCCGGATTTCTCCATACAATGCTGGCTTACTGTCGCTCGCCAGTAAGAAATCGACACCTGGATGGGGATAAACGTCTTAAAAACAGTTGGCTGAATGGGGCCGAATGGATACAAGGCAGATAAAGAGAGAGGAGGAGACAAAGAGATAAAACAAAAACGGTGACCCCCCTTAAAAGGACGGGTTAACCCTTTGATATGTAAATAGTATCTGGTTTAATTACAGGTGTATGTATTAAGCAGGTAATATATTTTGATGATGATACTACAGTTTATTCGCCGTAATTAGGCGAGAAATCATGACTTCTATCCTCTGTAACTCAAAAGGGGCTAGAGCAAATTGGCTGTACATTTCCACATCTATGTTTTGACGGAGTCTTCCCGAATGGTAGAAATAATTATTAGCTCGATTACTCCAGTCGTTTTTGAGTGACAGAGGTTAGAGGTCATGATTTCTCGCGTACTTCCAGCGAATAGACAATACTGTTTGCCAATTCATTATTCCCCACTCACGCTACTTGTAAAAAGCATGATCTGCATTATTCACACTCGAGCTGAAGGGGAGGAAAACCGTTTTTCTGGACCCCCTTCTCCCTAATGTTTAGCCCCACTAGTTTTGAGATTATAAGACGTTCGGTCCATTAGTTTGGCGATTTTAACACCTTTCGCCCCATTTCGTTGTTAATTTTAAGGCCTTTCGTGCCATTTAGGTGTCAATAATTTCCTGGCGAGCGATAGCGAGCCTGCAATTTTAAGAGGAACCGGCCGAAGGCCAGGAAATTTTTCTACCGAAAAATGTACAAATTTATCTTGAAGGGGGATCTAGGGGGTGTTTTTCTAAGCTTGGTGGATGTCTAGGGAGGAAACTAGAAAAATAATGAATACATGCCAAAATCGCCCAAAAAGTGAACCATCGTAATGCAGCACAGAGCGAGTCAAACGTAATGACAACGGGGACGACAGACACGGCATATTTGGCCAACCATACCTAATACATGGAAGGTTACGCCCGTAGTTAATTCACTCGGTACCGTAATAGAAACCATTCACCTTTGGCCCCCATACGATCCCCCCCCCCCCCCCCCCCCCCCTCTACACACACACACACACACACACACACACACACACAATCCAAAGGTTTGTATTCCCTCTATGTACGGTCACGCTAATAAGTCATGTCCCAGCTATCATTATGTTTGGCTCGCTCTGTGCTGTATTAATGTCTGTCAGATGTTGAATAGGGTGGGTAAGTGTAGGAACATGTTTGTATATTTCACTCGATATGAAGAAATGAAGCTTAGATATTGCTGATACCAATTATTGATGAAAACATACTTGGTGCCGAGACATCACTTATTAGCGTGACAGTACACTCGGATACCATAGTCTCTACACATTCGTGGACTTTACCTATTTATAATTATGGGAGTATATATCTCTGGAAACCAATGTAATAATATATTTGTTTAAAAATCAACTACAAAACGATATATAGTATTTTTATGAAAAACTAGTTATATCCAAAAATAATTCCAAACTGTCATAATTGCATAAATAAAAACATATGGGGTCCACGAATTCTAATGTGTGGGCCAGAGACTATGGTATCCGAGTGTACAGTGGCGCTAATAAGTCATGTCTCAGTTGTCATTACGTTCGGCTCGCTCTGTGCTGTATTAATGTCCGTCAGATGTTGAATAGGGTGGGTAAGTGTAGGAACATGGTTGTATATCTCACTCAAAAAGAAGAAATCATGTGTAAATATTGATGATACTAAATATTGAGCAAAACATAATTGGTGCCGAGACATCACTTATTAGGCCGATTGTACAGTCGCGCTGATAAGTCATGTCTCGGCACCAAGTATATGTTTTGTTCAATAATTGGTATCAGCAATATCTTAAGCTTCATTTCTTCATATCGAGTGAAATATACAAACATGTCCCTACACTTACCCACCCTATTCAACATCTGACAGACATTAATACAGCACAGAGCAAGCCAGACGTAATGACAGCTGGAACAAATTCAACATCTGACAGACATTAATACCACACAGAGCAAGCCAAACGTAATGACAGCTGGAACAAATTCAACATCTGACAGACATTAATACAACACAGAGCAAGCCAAACGTAATGACAGGTGGGACATGACTTATTAGCGCGACCGTACAGCAACTGGCAAAAGTATTGTTCGTGAGCTCTTGTGATTTCCTTAACGGGAGATTTCCACCTTGAGGATTTTTTTCTGGACCCCTTTCTCCCTCATGTTTAGCCCCGTTGCTTTTGAGATTCTAAGACGTTCGCCCCATTAGTTTGACGATATTAAGAACCCTCGTCCCATTTAAGTCAATTTTAAGACCATTCGTGCCATTTAGGTGTCGATCTTTTCCTGGCGAGCGATGGCGAGCCTGTAATTTAAGGGGAACCGGCCTACGGCCGGGAAATTTTTCTACCGAAAAATGTACAAATTTATCTTGAAAGGGGGTCTAGGGGGAGTAATTTTAAGCTTGATGGAAGTCTAGGGAATCAACTAAAAACCTCCCCTTAACGGGTCGTTTTTCTGGTCCCCTTTCTCCCTCATGTTTAGCCACATTATTTTTCAGATGTTAAGATGTTTAGTTAGTCGATTTTAAGACCTTTCGCCCCATTTCTTCTTCACCTTTCGTGCTATTTAGGTGTCGATTTGTTTCCCCTGGCGAACGATAGTGAGCCTGTAATGTTGGAAGAAAAATGTACAAATTAATCTAGAAGGGGGATCTAATGGATGTTTTTTTTTTTTAATTTGATGGAGGTCTAGGGAGGAAACTAGAAAAATAATGAATACACGCAAAAATCGCCCAAAAAGTGAACTATCTCCCCTTATAATGCAAATATGTCCATTTAGATTAATGTTCAGATCAAATCATCTATATATTGATAAATACATATGTATGTATTATATAGCTAATTTGATCTGACCGTTAAGGGGAGATTTCCACTTGAGGGACTTTTTTTCTTGACCCCTTTCTCCCTCATGTCTATCCCCATTGCTTTTGAGATTTTAAGACGTTCGCCCCATTAGTTTGGCGATTTTAAGAACTTTCACCCAATTGATGTCACTTTTAAGACCTTTCGTCCCATTTAGGTGTCGATTTTTTCCTGGCGAGCGATAGCGAGCCTGCAATTTAAGAGGAATTGGCCTTCGGCCGGGACATTATTCTACCGAAAAATGTACAAATTTATCTTGAAAGGGGGTCAAGGGGGTGTAATTTCAAGCTTGATGGAAGTCTAGGAAACACCCTAAAAACCTCCCCTTAAGCTAAGTAAGAATCTAGATGGTCTGTAGCCTTGTAATGGGGGTAGATGCCGGTGGTGTACTTTTCTTTATACTCTAGCAACTATTAGACGATTATATATAGCTTAGGAAGGAAGTCTACCCCATTACAAGGCTACAGACCATCTCAATTAGTCCATTTAGCTACCATTATATCCTTACTAAGATTCATAAAATCGTCTGTGTGTAGCTGAAATCAGATAAAAGAGACGTCGCCGGTACATAAGAGGTTAACCCTCTCCGATATATGACGCGATTTTGAGCCGATTAGGGATACTTTATAGCCTTTGTGACCATCAGGGGTATTTAGAAACCTCTAGTTTAGTTACTTCAACCTCTGCAGTTGTCTTTGAGTTAGCTGTGGGCAGAAAACTAATTTTGGAGAGGTAATTATAAGAGTGAGAGAACTCTATTTCTTATTGCTAATCTGGCAACCTCTGCGTCATATGAGTCTGAAGGGGTTAATGTTCACGTAATTATAACTTTCCCTCGACAAGGCCACCTCCCATGTTTGTAAATAGTCTGCCTGTGTGACCCGTACCATTTGAAGCTCTCTATGGGTCACGAGCAATAGAGAGCTTCAAGATCAAATTAGATAGGCATATGGACGAGAGGGGTTGGGTGTGAGAGGGATCTGCCGTGTATGGGCCAATCGGGTTTCTGCAGGATCATCGCTACTACACCTGGGTCTTATGCAGGACTTCTCTTCAGTCTTACTCCAGCCGTGAGGGGGGGAACACACGCGATCAACACTGGTTCAAGTATTTTGTATCGCTAACTATTCCAATGGGGGGGGGGGGGGGGGTGTTACATTTTTGGGTTCACCCCGTTTCACCCCATATTTTTGACGATTTTATACTTTTCGCCCCAATACAAGCAGCCCGCAATTGAGGAGAAACCGGCTATTTGTCCTTGACACTTTCGAAGTATGTCCAATTTATCTTGAAGGATTGGGGTGTGTGGGGGGGGGGGGGGATGTGTGTAATGCTGCTCAAGTTAACCCCTTCTGTACCGACGACGTCTTTTTAATTTTAGGGTAACTATACTTAGACGATTCTGTGCAGCTTAAGGGGAGGTTTTTAGTTGATTTCCTAGACTTCCATCAAGCTTAAAATTACTCCCCCTTGACCACCTTTCAAGATAAATTTGTACATTTTTCGGTAGAAAAATTTCCCGGCCGAAGGCCGGTTCCCCTTAAATTACAGGCTCGCTATCGCTCGCCAGGAAAAAATCGACACCTAAATGGCACGAATGGTCTTAAAATTGACTGAAATGGGGCGAGGGTTCTTAAATCGCCAAACTAATGGGGCAAGTATCTTTAAATCTCACAAGCAATGGGGCTAAACATGAGGGAGAAAGAGGTTCAGAAAAAAATCCTCCAGGTGGAAGTCTCCCCTTAACCCTGGTGCACTATCAAGGGTGCATTTGGGCAACCAACGCATGCGCAAAAACTATTATTTTCATGCCACTCAGCCCTGGCGGGCAATATCTTGCTTGCAAATGAACTGAATTTGCAAGATCATCCAAGATTGTTGAAGCATCTTAGAAATGTTAAGAGCAATGCTACTGATAGTGAAGCTCATGAGATAGTTGCAAATAAACTTGGGCAATAATTACCTCCTAGAATGTCAAGTAAAACTGGTGTATTTTGATGTATGAAATAGTTTACTTATTTATGCTGAAAACACTATTTTGTTTGGAAATGTCAATTTAATTTCATATCATATCATTTTTTTCTCTCACCTTTATATCCCCCCTTCTTTCTCTCCTTTCATTAATTTATATATTTCTCCAGCCATTATTGTCTCTTCTTCCTTCCTTTATCTCTCCCTCAGTTATATCTACCTTTCTTTTCTATTGTTCCCTCCCTCTCTTCTTTCTTCTCTTACTCCTTCAGTCAGTTCCATCTTCCTCATTTGTCCCATCTTTCTCCTTCACCTCTCCATTCATTCTTATCTTCCTGCTGCCTCTATTGTTCTTAATCCTCGCTCTTCATCAGCATAACATATTGTTTTTGCACATGTTTGTTAGGTTGGTTAGAATGGTTAGTGCTTTATTTGTATTATTATGTTTTATATAAAGTACCTAATTATGGAAAATGTGGGTTAATCTGGGCCAGCAAGAGCTATGATAATAATACTTTCACCCCTGCCAAGAAATATCCACAAAAAATTCCACCTAATCTAGGTTAATCAACCTTCTTAACGATATAAGTACTTAGATATGTAAATTAAGATTTATCATTTATCCTAGTCAGAAACAGGGTTTAATTTTATTTTCCTAATGATGGTTTAAGCTCCCCCAGAGACAGAGGTTCTCATTTATTTCAGCAAGGTAAGAATGAAATTTTCTTTCTCTTTTCTTTTACCGAAGTAATAATAACAAATAATTGCTGTTTGGTGAAGAAAACTATACCTGAAATGCTAGGTTTTTCCAGGTTAAATAGGAATGGGAATTATCCCCAGGCTACCTTTAGGATCAACCTTTCCTAGTACCTGGCGCGGGGTGCCGAACCTATGAAGGGAATTTAACACCCCTAAAAACCCCACAGGTTTTGAGAGGCCTTGGGTGGGGGTTCGAACCCTGGTTAGGGGGGGGGTGGGGGGGTGACGCACCACCATCACCACCAGGCCCGCGCGCTAACCCACTGTACTACCACGGACGTACAAAAGTATAGCAACCTTAGTCCGATTTTTAAGAACCACGGTGATAGTCTCTCGAGATGAGTTTATTGGACTTACCATCTACGACTATTTTACGCTATACCTGACGTCAACTCGGGTTAGTATTATTGTGGGTGCGGGACATTTTGAGTGTAATGCCCTCGAAAATGTCCCACAAAGAAATTGAACGAAAGGTCTTATAATCGCCACACTAATTGGCCGAACGTCATAAAATCTGAAAACTAATGGGGCTAAGCATGAGGAAGAAGGGGGACCAGCAAAACGCCCCATCTCCCCTTAACCTTCGGTGGTGGTGTCAATACGGTATATATCTATCTATCTATCTATCTATATATATACCAATTATATATATATAGACGGTCACAGGTGTTGTATACTATCTATAGCCTAGGACACCTGAGAGAGAGAGAGTGAGTGGGATTTTAAGAGGGTGAATTAATTAGGTTATTTTTATTTTTATTTATATTTATGTACTTGTTTATTTATTTTGTTATTTATCACATATATACTGTATATATATATATATATATATATATATATATATATATATATATATAACTGTATATATATATATATATATACAGTATATACTGTATATATATATATATATATATATATATATATATATATATATATAATATACAGTATATATACCGTATATTTCAATGCAGTATACTGTATATATTTTTAGTTTCCTCCCTAGACCTCTATATAATCTCCCCCCCCCCCAACAGTGATGGGGGGGGGGGAATATAGCTAACTTAAAACCCTCTGTTGACTCTATAGCTAAACTAGAACCCTCTTTTAACTCCCCCATAACAGTAATGAGAGGATATAGCTAACCTAGAACCCCCTTTTAACTCCCCCTAACAGTGATATGAGTTATAGCTAACCTAGAACCCTCTCCTGACAGTTATGAGCCTGACACTCAAACGACGGCGGGTGGGTGTGGTTTTCGTGGTGGGCTGTTCCTTCTATTGGTGTATTTGCCTTCTACAAGAATACCGACCTCCAGCTAGCAGGTAACGAGTTTCAGGCTATAAGGAAGTTGGTGCCGTAAACATCGAACAGAAATACAATAATAAAGTAGATGTCTAATGCATAAAATATATGTTGAATTTAGTTGTATGTAATTTATAAATGTACTACAACCGCATTTTAGCTGGTAATTCTGCTAAATATCAATGTAAAAAAATCCAACTTCCTTATAGCCTGAAACTCGCAAGTGGTCAATTCCCTAAGTCGACACTACATAATTTATACCCTTTAAATCACTAAAGTCTGGTTTTTGTTCCAGCTCTAAACATCCTTGTTATTTCCATTATAATAACCCCTTCTGTACCGACGACGTCTTTTTAACTTTATTCTGGCTACTATTAGACCATTTTATTCTATTTAAAAAGACCCTCCAGCAATTAACAGACTTCGAACTATCTCACTTAACCCTTTTTACTAACAGATCCTTCTTGAACTGCAAATTTTTTTCTAAATATAGCTAGAATAAAATTAAATAGACGTCGTCGGGGTTAACAACACCCTCCCACGTTTACTCCCTGAATCCACCCTCTCTCAATCAATATCAAGCTTAATAAAAACATCCCCAAGATCCCCCTTTGAGAAAAGTTTGTACATTTTTGGGTAGAAAAACAATCGCTGCCGAAACACGATTCCATGGAAGTCAGAGGGTTAATTAATTAATGGGGATATAACATGAGGGAGAAGGGGATCCAGAAGAAGCAACTACCTCCCCCCTTATGTTCTAAATTTTCTATGACAGCTCGAGAGAACTAATAAGGGACAGCAGCATTTTTAAAGACTCCCTCGAATGGCTGATGAGGGAATACAACCGTTCCAATAATATCACCTGGGCTCCGGCCAACCAGGAGGGGGTGGTGAAGGTATTGAGGGACAAGCCTTTATACTGGCTCAACCATATGTCTCATGTTTGGGGATCAGAGAAGAGAGCCTGCCGACCACACCATAATATCGGCTTCCTCAAGACTCACAAGGCGGCTTCTTCGGCTATACAGGTGAGGACGCAACTTATAGCATTTTTTTATTTTTTTTTCTATGTGATTGAGGGAGGCAAAAGGCATAACTGCCTATAGCGAGTGCCTCCCCCATAGTTGAAAGAGTGACAGGGCCAAAATCAAGGGACGTTCGAGCCAAAATGCCTGGACACACGGAGTTTGAAGCAATTTAAGTCATAGGAAGCGGGAAAAACTGATTCTGGGAGAGAGTTCCAGAGCTCAGCATGCTCTTACTATAGTCTATTCGCTGTTCGTAGGCAAGAAATCATGACCTTTATCCTTGGTAACTCGAAAAGGTCTAGAGCAAATGGGCTGTAAATGTCCACACCTATTCCCCAACTGACCCTTCCCAATTGGTAGAAATATTAGCTCGATTACTCTAGTCGTTTTAGAGTTACAGAGGTTAGAGGTCATGATTTCTCGCCAATTTACAACGAATAGACTCTAACACCATAAATGACAAACACAGTATTAATGGGCTAGGCCTACTGACACAGATATTTTACATGCCTAATATTATGAGGCAAAAAAAAAAATATGAAATAAAATAAAATAAGATATAATAAAATACAATAATAAGAGAGATCAAAAATACACACACACACACACACAACCAAGTGACGGTTGTGGCGAAAGGCGGCTTTCTAGGGCCTTTCCTAGCTGATGCTGAGAGGATTGGGTTCTAGTCATGTGGTGATGGGCTGGTCTATCAGAGTGAGAGCTGAGCAATCTCTGCCGTACCCATAGCTTACTCTGACTGTTCCTTTAACTTATATATTTTCTAGATCTCAAGTGACGGCATCTCTTCCGTGGATTGACCTCCCAATCTACCAAGATTGGAAGCCAAAGCGTCACATTTTTCCCTTGCCCCTCAACTTTCTCTTCATAATTGCTGAGGGGCACAGGGCCCTGGGTGGGCCTTTGGTTTCCCGGGCGTTTCCGCACCCTCCTCAGCTCCCCGCCATGGAGTGGCTTCGGTCACCCAGGCTTTATTGTGGTCGGCGGGGAGGGTTCTGTGGGGGCACTCGGTTATGGCCTTGGAATTGCTCTGGGCCTTGGGGCTGTTCGGCCAGGCAGCTTGGGGAACAACAACAACAACAACCAAGTGACGGTGTGTTTATCGGTACAAACGAGTACATTTGTGTTGTTTTAAGCCTAAAGATAGCTATCTACATCAAACTTAACCTAACCTCATTCCTGGCGAGCGATAGCGAGCCTGTAATTTTAGAAGGAATCGGGACATATTTATCTTGAAAGGGGGTCTAGGGGGTGTTTTATTGTGCTTAATGAAGGTCTAGATAGGAAACTCATAAAACCCAAAAAACAAGCATTACCCCCATAATGGCTGTTCTTCTTTTCTTTACACCACCAGAACCTGTTTTTCCGGTACGGCCTGAAGCATAACCTGTTGTTCGCCGTGCCCAAGAGGTCCAACTGTTACCTAAGCTGTCTCAAGATGTTCCGGGAGGACATGTTCTGGAAGGCTCCCTGGTCGGTTCTGGGAGTCAACATCTTCGCTATCCATACCCAGTGGAACCATGCTGAGGTGAGAGTTAGTGGCCTGTCTGTCTATCTATCTATCTATCTATCTATCTATCTATCTATCTATCTATCTATCTATCTATCTATCTATCTATCTATCTATCTATCTATCTATCTATCTATCTGTCTGTCTATTTATCTATCTATGTCGTTCACTGTCAAGATGTTCCACGAGGACAGTTTCTGGAAGACTCCGTGGTCGGTACTGGGTGCCAACATCTTCGCTATCCATACCTCGTGAAACCATGCTGGGGTGAGAGTTAGTGGCCTGTCTGTCTGTCTATCTATCTATGTATCTGTCTATCTATTTATTTCGGTCACAGTCTCAAGATATTTCGGGAGCACATGTTCTGGAAGACACCCTTGTCGGTTCTTGTGGTCAACATCTTCGCTATCCATACCCAGTGGAAGTTTGCTGAGGTGAGAGTTTTCTGTGTATCTGTCTGGCTGTCTGTCTATCTATCTATCTGTCTTTCGATATATCTATCTATCTATTTGCGAGCGATAGCGAGCCTGTAATTTTAGGAGAAAAATGTACAAATTTATATTGAAAGAGGGTGTAGGGGGTGTTTTTTTAGAGCTTGATGGAGGTCTAGCGAGGAAACTAAAACATATAATTATATAATAAATAAATACATAGACCAAAAACCAAGCAGTACCCCCTTAAATAATCTTCATGACTGGTGACCCCCCCCCCCCCACCCACCCCTCCGCGGTCACCTGTCATGACGGATATTTAAGGCCTCCTAGGTTACGTGCCACTACCAGTGTTTGTTAGTGACACGACGTATACAGACTAATAGCACTCACAGCAAAGCCACTCCAACAGCTTCCTCTCTCTCCAACACCCCTTCTCCCCTCTCAACACTCTTCGGAAAGTAGATACGAAGTGCCGTTGTAAAGGTTTATCCCTCAATACCTTCACCTGACTTGACCATAATGAAGCTATCTGCAAACCGTTGTCAATAAAGTGCTCCTCCTCAGATGGTGTTTTTATCCATATTGTCTACTTTTCAAGTACTGTACCGCTCAACACAATTGCAATTTTTGTTTTATGTGAGTGAGGGAGGCAAAAGACAGAACGGCCTGTAGCGAGAGCCTCCCCTAGAGTTGAAAGAGTGACCAGGCCAAAATCAAGGGACGTTCGAGCCAAAATGCCTGGAGACACGGAGTTTGAAGCAATTTAAGTCAATTTATATATGTATAAGATAACTAAATAATTCTTTCTCCACCAGATAGCAAAAATCATGCCAGGCGACACCATGTACGTGAGCATTGTCAGAGAATCTGCCGATGTCTTTGAGTCCTACTATAACTATATGGATATGCCCAATGTAAGTTATTGTAATTATCATTGTTATTTTTATTATTATTATTATTATTATTATTATTATTATTATTATTATTATTATTATTAGTTGGAAGAATTTAGACCATGAGAGTTAGAGTTTGAGAGATATGCAGGAAGAAGAATATATTTGAGAGATAAATATATATACTGTATAGGCATATATATATATATATATATATATATATATATATATATATATATATATATATATATATATGCGTGTGGGTGTATTTCTTTATTCCGTAGACGTTCCATATGAGCGCCGAGAAGTACGCCCTGAATAAACCGACCATCACTCACAACAAAGAGGTCGCTGCCGGATACAACCAGATGGTGTACGACTTCGGCCTGCCACGGAAGTACATCTACAACCATACCAAGCTCACGCGAATGGCAAGTATATACAACATGATAAATAATAAACAAGTATAAGCCTAGTACTGTGGCTATCTCTGAGCGATCTCTGCCATACCCATAGCTTACTCTGACTGTTCATTTTACTTATATATTTTCTAGATCTCAAGTGACGGCGTCTCTTCCGTGGATTGACCTTCCAATCTACCAAGATTGGTAGCTAAAGCGTCACATTTTTCCTTTGCCCCTCAACTTTCTCTTCATAATTGCTGAGGGGCACAGGGCCCTGGGTGAGGCTTTTGTTTCCCGGGCGTTTCTGCACCCTCCTCAGCTCCCCGCCATGGAGTGGCTTCGGTCACCCAGGCTTTACTGTGGTCGGCACGGAAGGTTCTGTGGGGGCGCTCGGTTATGGCCTTGGCCTTGCTCGGGGCCTTGGGGCTGTTCGGCCAGGCAGCTTGGGGAACAACAACAACTGTGGCTATTTTGATTTGCTTCCACTAGAGATGGCATACTCTTCTACTTGGACTCTCCTGCACAACTCTCCTTGTATCGAAATTTAGGACTTACTAATGAAAATGTATGACATGTTGTTAATAATGTAAACTTGGAAATAAGATGATATTAAAGTGTCATATTAATTAATTGAGTATCGCGGTTATATTTGCAGCCAAGTAAAATAGAAAGACTATTTGATTTGTTTTGTTATGTATTTCTCTCCTAAAATATATAACATAGCCATTTCATAACCTATGATCGTTTGATTGGTGTTCTTTATATTTAAATCTGAGCGGCTGAGCCCCTGCAGTGGAACCTTTATGTACAGTCGCGCTAATAAGTGATGTCCCGGCACCAATTATGTTTTCATCAATAATTGGTATCAGCAATATCTAAGCTTCATTTCTTCATATCGATTGAAATATACAAACATGTTCCTACTCTTACCCACCCTATTCAACATTTAACAGACATTAATACAGCACAGAGCAATCCAAACGTAGTGACAGCTGGGACATGACTTATTAGTGCGACTGTACATGACACTGAAAATAGGTATACAATCAAATCAAATAAAACTCTAGATCTTGATTTGCCAATCTCTAAGTTATCTATAGAACCAGGATAAGTATATTACATGTTACCCCATTCTACTGTAGGTGCAAATACTATGAATCAGGATATGAGAGAAAGATATTTGGGCCCAAGTAATGAAGTATGGCCTACATTTCCCGTAGACTTTACTGAACTACAGTATTAGCCTATATCTCAAAATGATCGGGTGACACCCCAATAGTAATGCAGAACCGTGATTGTTTTACACTGAAAGGTGTTCACTAAGACTAGAACGTGCGAGAATGAAACTATAATGCCAGCGGCAATATTGCTCCATTGAATTACATGTAGGCTAGGCCTACAGTCGCGCTAATAAGTGATGTCTCGGCACCAAGTATGTTTTGATCAATAATTGGTAACAGCAATATCTAAGCTTCATTTCGTCATATCGAGTGAAGTATGCAAACATGTTCCCACACTTACCTACCCTATTCAACATCTGACAGACATTAATACAACCGAGCAAGCCAAACGTAATGACAGCTGGGACATGACTTATTAGCGCGACTGTACCAACAGTACCGGCACTATATTTCTCCATTAAACTACAGGCATACTCCTTAACCCTTTGAGTAACAGCGATGTGTGTTATACTTTATTCTAGTTATATTTAGACGATAGTATGCAGCTTAGGAAGAATCTATGGTAGTTAAAAGGGTTGATTGATATAGTTTGAAGCCTTATTATCGCTAGAGATCTATCGTGAGCTGAATAGAATCGTCGAAAAGTTGCCAGAATGTGATTAAAAAGACGTCCCTGGTACTCAAGGGGTTAAATTATTATATATTGTATATTTTAAAGTTAAAGGTTATAAAGACAATACAACTATATAAATCCCCTCACTGTCTGTTTGGTGCTGCTGCAGCTGTTGTAATATATGTTGTATTAGACTTCATGAAATTAAAACAAAGATACCATGTCTATTGGCTTAATGTCTTGTGTTGGATCTTGACCGAGTCATAGGGTTATGAAGGTAATACAACTATACAAACCCCTCTGCACTTACATACGTTGAGCCAGGCTGGCACAGTTATATCTGATGATGGTGGTGGACAGTTTTAGAGGAGTTATTGGTGCTGCTGGTTCATCTATTGAGTTGGACCCTGACTGAGTTATAGGGTTATAAAGCTATATAACCCTTCCTTCACCAACAGCTAAGTCTAGCTGACAGACAGTTCCAGCTGGTGATGGTGGTGGAGAGGATGGAGGAGTCACTCGTCCTGTTGGCTCATCTCTTGTGTTGGGACCTGACTGACGTGATCATACTCAAGACTAATTTCAGGAGTACCAAGGTTAGTATAGGTAGCGCCAACGAACTTGACAATAATCTTGACCCCTGACCTCTCTGTAACTCAAAAGGGCCTAGAGCAAACTGGCTGTAAATATCCACACCTATTTCCAGGTGGACTCTTCCCAAATGATAGAAACGTCAGCCTGATTGCTTTCATTAATTTCGATTTATTAGAAGTTAAGGGGTCAAGATTATTGTCAAGTTCGCTGGACGTGCTACCTATAGTTTAACAATATATAGGATTTATCATACGGTAACAGCATAAAGGTGCTGTTTCTACATAGGAAAAAAAATGGAAACAAAACCATTGCGCTTGCAAGAAGTTAATGGATAGAGCATCATTAGTCCACTGTGATCAAATAAACTACATTAAAAAATGCTATAGGAATACTGGAAGTCTAACAAATTCTTTGTTGACGAAGGCCAACCAATAATGAATAAACTCCCTCCTGACATACGACAGAGCCTCTTGGCGGTGTAGGCTACAGTTCGTGTAAACCCCTTTGGTGAGTGAGTAGTCTGACAACGGACTGAAAGAGAGACTATCATGTGCACCTGTCTCTCCTCAGCTCAAAACTAAGCAGGTATTCTACTCCCAAGATAACAGTACTGATCCTTTAGCATCATCTATATCACCACCCCCAAACACACACTTATTCTACACGCTCTCTCTTTCTCTCTGTATGTTTGTATTTCTGTCTCATTCAAACTACGGTATCTCTCCACTGAAACATTTATTCCATACACCCGTCTCTCTCCGCCAGTTCCGAACCCGATTCACCGAAGCAGCTCGTACGATCCTCTTAGACAAACTAGCCCCAGCCTATCTCTCTCTCTCTCTCTCTGTATATTTGTATGCCGATCTCTTTCTATCTTTGGTATCCATCCACTGAAACATTTACTCCATACACCCGTCTCTATCCGCCAGTTCCGAACCCAACTCACCGAAGCAGCCCGTACAATCCTCCAAGACAAACTGGCTCCGGACTATCTGCTCTACCGCCACTTCCTGCACAAATTGGACAGCCTAGTTGATCATTTCGGGAGGGAGCGAATGGCCCAGGAGGTGAAGCGACTGAGAGAGCTGACGGAGAGGCTGGTGGAGAGGTGTGGCTTTAACAGCAGACCCAAAGTAGACCCGAAAAAGGACTACAGCTTGGGATCGAAAAAGGTGATTTACCCTGAGCCAACCGACCCAGATTTACAGCTCTTTGCCATGACGAGGGAATACTTAGAACTGGCATACAAACTTGTGAGATTAATTATCGATCTTCCCTTGAAAATCCCTTCTAGTCTTATTACAATTATTTAATAGCAGTCTCCTTGCCACTCTTGTCAGAGATTATTATACTTCATTCTCCCCAGATGACTCCGCCTTGATCAACAGACTATTGATCACTGTTTAATATTCAGAAGCACGACATCCACCCTTAGTGACCTTACACTATTCATATTCCATGCTACCATTATTCCCTTATTCATCTATACACTTGTATGAATATTATCCTTTTGCAGGTTCTATTCCACATAATTACATACAGTATGTCTGTAATCCTTTATTATCAATGCCATTATTATTGTACCTGCTCTTCACAAATAGTATTCTGTACTATTCCATTAACCCCTTCTGTACCGGCGCTGTCTTTTAAACTTTACTCTGGCTACTATTAGACGATTTTAGTCAGTTAAAAAAGGGCCTCCAGCAATTAACAGGCTTCGAACTATCTCACTACCACAGATCCTTCTTAAACTGCGCAAAATCGTCAAAATATAGATAACATAAAATGAAAAGGACGTCGCGGTATAGAAGGGGTTAATAATGGTAATGGGGATGATGATGATAATGGTGATGATGGTAATGATACAAAAATGGTAATACGGATGATGATGATCGATCATCATCATCCGTATTACCATTCAGTCAGTCGGAGCCGCGGCGGTCGAGTGGTGAGCACGCTCACGTGTGAATCTGCTTGACCTGGGTTCGATCCCAGCCCAGGCGGACATTTAGTGGGTGTTGTAGTATGTCCTAGCATGTTTCACATGCTTGCACCCAATCGGGACTCCTCGACGACGTATACAGACTAATAACACATAACAAAGCCACTCCAACAGCTTCCTCTCTCTCCAACACCCCTTCTCTCCTCTCTACACTCTTCAGAAAAATAGGAAAAGTAGAATGTAGCTACGAGGTGCCGTTTTAAAGTCTTATCCCTCAATACCTTCACCTTCATCATCCCGACTGACACAGTATACTTATATTCCCAACAGGTGGAGAGATATTCATTTAAGGGGAAGGAGAAGGAGTGCGGCCTGTTCGCCATGGAGGAGATTGCCTTCGTTAAACTACTCAGGGACAAACAAAACGCCTTGATGCTAGACACAGAGAAAAAGTATCGGGAGCGCACGATAGGGAAAACTTAAAATTCATTCAAAACATAAATGCTAATTAACTTACTAAACTGCTAAAAAGCTATAAAAAACACACACATTTGAGGATAAATAAAAGCTAATTAATTTAATGATAAATAAATATAAAAACACACATTTGACAATGGGCCTTGATTATTTTTCAGTTATTTCAGGTCAAACTGCTACGCCCATCCTCAAATTATGCTTTTCTTACTATTTCGTGAGTTTCTAATCTACAACTAACAAATTAAAGAATTAATACTGTACAGTATAAGTCTTTCTAGTCCTGAGATATGTCGATTTTGCTTAACCTTTGCAAGATCTGATGACGCATTTCATTTTTGTTGACTATGGTTAGTGTTTAAAATCTGTGTGTGTTAACCCAGGTTCGAATCCCGGTGGATCACATGCTTTCATTAATTTAATTGAAGTGTTTGGTGTTAGAGTGAAATGTATAAAAATAGACTATGTATGTCATGGAAAAGTATATAATCATAATCAACAGTGCAATTGAATGTTGAAAGAGAACAGAGGGCAGTGGGTTACAGGATTTAAATAGGCCGTGTGGTAAGAATATATAAGTAAGCACCGTCCATGTGATATCCATTTATATCTCTCTCCCCTTTTTCCACCCTTTCTCTACACTCTTGCCGCACGGGAGAGAAATGTTAAAGCCTTCAGGGTACATCACACAGTCACACAGGGTACATCACATAGTGCGAGCTAGTCACTAGGAGTAGGCGACAATTCGGACTCGCGGGCCTATTTGCGTTGAAAATCGATGACTCCTAGTGACTCTAGCGACTCCTAGCGACTTCTGTTAGACTCCCACTCGCTCTCGGCGAAAATTGATGACTCCTAGCGATTCCTAGTGACTCCTGTTAGACTCCCACTAGCTCGCACTCCTGACTGTGTGATGTACCCTTACTCTCCTGCCAACATAGCGTGGGAATTGTTGGTTTGTGTTTTTTCTCAGGGCCTATATATGTATTGTAGATTTGTAGTTCACATGAGCAATGTAGGGATATTGTATATAGGATACTGTAGAATTAAGAGTTGTATAATGTAATGACCACAATGAATGGCATAGCAATCTCCTTTAACTTATAATTAGCATTTTAACATTTCTATACAGAAATAATGAGTCGTGTAAGATAAATTTGCTGTATTTTTCCTGTGTCATCCATTTCATTTATGATTAGACTTCTCAAGAATAATGTTCTCTTATGTAATATGATTTTTACTGTCAAGTGGATATAAATAAATTGCTGCTGGTGCCTTAATGATGGAAGATAAAAACTTGGGAGTATGACTATTTCAAGCAGCTCAATCGAGAGCTGGTCCTCCCTGGGTTACCACATACAGATCATAATAATAATAATAATAATAATAATAATAATAATAATAGTTCTTAAAGCCAGCGCATGCTAAGTCAGCTAAGGATAACCCAATAAGGCCGATTAGTCGTATTTCCATTGCGAATCTGCAAGACCCGGGATCAAATCCCAGCTGCCACGGCGGACATTTAGTGGGTGTAGTAGTACGTCCTAACATGTTTCGCATGCTCGCACCCAGTCAGGGGACACCATGACGACGTATACAGATTAAACACACATAACAGAGCCACTCCAACAGCTTCATCTCTCTCCAACACCCCTTGCAGGTTACAGTATATTGTTTATGTTTCACGTATATCGTAAAGGTTGTCCTACGCCAATTCGTTATGTCAAGACTCAGTACCTCACAGACAAGTTTGAGTGGCTTCACACTCCGACATATGCCTATTCAAACCGTCCAACCATTGACACACAGGCTCAGAATAATTTAACATTGTTTTTATACATAATATTCAGTCTGGCGGCCTGTTAAGTGAGAGTGTACCGTGATGGCCTGGGGCGGTATTGTCCGATATAGCCTACGTAATATGATTCTGTTGATAGGTAATGACTTTAGTGTTGCTTTCATATAGTAGCCTATATATAAATGAAGCAATTATAATGGCGATGCCAACTGTAATATTATATACACATAGGAAGAAAGATGGACGTCTTAATTGAGAATGTTGCAGTGTAGGCATAACATATTTGTGGCAGCATTCTATAGGTCTGGCGGGCATGATGTCAAATATTTATTTGTAATCAAGAATTAGTAACTGCTGTTCATCTCTATAGGCCTACTCATTCAATACTATTAATCATGAAGTAGGCCAGTTAGTGTGGAAATAGGACAAACGCAATCATTTACACCTTCATTGCTCGCTCTGCTAGGTCGACCTAGCAACCTCTTTTGGCTGCTCGCTTTGCTAGCCTAGCAGAGCGAGCAGAGTGAGGAAGCAATGTCGTTCCGCTAGCCTAGCAAAGCGCTCGCACGAAGCAATTTTTTGCTCGCTGTCAACGGAACGCGTTGCAGCTATATTTGTCATCCAATAAAAAATTGTTAAGTTAGGCTAATGTCCTTTCAAAGGCGTATAGGCTAGTAAACACTAGGATATACCCGGTCAGAGGTAGGTGATACGCCCGATAACACAACTCTTGCAGAGTTAACTTCAAGGCAAGGTTTTCGTCTCTGAGAAATTGAACCTCTCTCTCCACATCTTCATCCTTTCTTGCAAGGCAAGACAAAGCTGGAGAATATGGGAAGAGGTAGCTCTCTCGTTAATTAACACCAGCCATTTCACTAAGTCACCACACTAAAGCCGGTATCACACGAGCGCTTTTTCCCTCAACACTGGTCTGGCAGCTTATGAGGTCAACATTTGCAATATTTATGCTACCTAAATTCATCCATCATCAGTCTAGTTTCCGATACCAGTGTAAAATAATCCAGAAATGTTGCCAGAAAAATGTTGACCATCGAATGTTGTTTATAATCTCTCGTGTGATACCAGCTTTACTTATCACACATTTAAGATAGGCAGTGACAGCTTTTCTACCCTTGCTTGTGTTTACTGTATTATATGTACGATTTTATGTGTTCCATGTGGTCAAACGGGTTAAGTGAGATAGTTTGAAGCCTGTTAATTGCTAGAGCCTTTGTAAACTGAATAAAATCGTCAAATCTAGCTACCTTTAGACGATGTTATGCAGCCTAAGAAGGATCTGTAGTAGTAAGAAGGGTTAAGTGAGATAGTTTGAAGCCTGTTCATTGCTGGAGGCCCTTTTTAAGCTGAATAAAATCGTCTAATCTAGCTATATTAAGACGATTTTGTGCAGTTTAAGAAGGATTTGTGGTAGTAGTAAAAAGGGTTCAGTGAGATAGTTCGAAGCCTGTTAATTGCTGGAGGTCCTTTGTAAACTGAATAAAATCGTCTAATAGTAGCCAGCATACAATTATAGTTAGACGATTTTATGCAGCTTAAGAAGGATCTGTAGTAGTAAATTTGGGTTAAGTGGATAGTTCGAAGCCTGTTCATTGCTAGAAACCCCTTTTAAACCTCATACAATCGTCTGAACATAGCTAGATTAGACGATTTTATTCAGTTTACAAAGGGCCTCCAGCAATGAAAAGGCTTCGAACTATCTCACTTAACTCTTTTTACTACCACAGATCCTTCTTAAACCGCACAAAATCGTCTAAATATAGCTAGACAAAAAGGTAAAAAGACGTTGCCGGTACAGGGGTTAAATTAATATTAACTAACACAACTATAGCTTTCTGACGCCCATACAACCTTCCTAAGCTGCATAAAAGTATCTAACCATTACTGAAATTAAATATTTCGCTAATTCATGGCCTAATAATCTGATATAACCATATATAGGCTAATATTACATAACCTTGTCTTGATAGCTTAACTCCTGTACGATCGCGCTAAAAAGTCATGTCTCAGCTGGCATTACGTTTGGCTTGCTCTGTGTTGTATTAATGTCTGCCAGATGTTGAAAAGGGTGGTTAAGTGTAGGAACATGTTTGTATATCTCACTGCATATACAGAAATGAAGCTTGGATATTGATGAAAATATACTTGGTGCCGAGACATAATTAGCACGACTGTACCGGTGACGTGTATCTCAATTAATTCTAGCCATATTTAGAAGATTTTGTGCAGTTTAAGAAGGATATGTGGTAGTAAGAAGGGTTAAATGCGATAGTTCAAAGCCTGTTAATTGCTAGGGGACCTTTTTAAACTGAATATAATCGTGTAATAGGGTCCATGATAATGTGAAAGGGCCGTCACCGGTACAGTACAGAAGGGGTTAATGATTAGTGCGCTGAATTTTGGTGTGAGTATCCTAGGTTCAAATCCATATTAATTAATGTGATTACTTTCATTAACCCGTACTGTACCGGCGACGTCTTTTTAATTTTATTCTGGCGACTACTAGTCAGTTGTTCTCAGTTTAGGAAGGATCTCTAGCAATTATAAGGCTTCTAACTATCTCAGTCGACCCTTTTAACTACCACAATTATTTCCTGAACTTCAAAAAATCGTCTAATTATAGCTAGACCAAAATATAACGGACGTCACTGGTACAGAGTCTTAATTAGGTAGCCTATATTTGTAAGTTAATTGGTGGGGTGGTGATGATATGATAATATGCTAAACATGAGGGAGAAGGTGGTCCAGAAAAGCGAGTATTGAAGGGACAGGGGGGACTGAGTTCTTGGGGGAGGGGGAGAGAGGAGAGGAGAGGAGGAGGAAGGAGAAAGGAGAAAGGAAGGGGAGGAACGGAACAACGAAAGAATGCCCATATAAGGCAACGTGGGAGAGAAAGAGGAGGAGGAGGAGGAGGGATTGGGGGAAGGGAAGGGTAGGGTGGGGGGGCGACTGAACAAAGAGAGAGAGAGAGAGAGAGAGAGAGTATCCTGTCGGGGAGGGTATGGTGGGGTGGGGAGATTTAAACGAAAAGCGCGCGCTAAATCTCGTATCCTGTTGGGCGGGGAGGGGGGTGGAGGCGGGAGGCGGAGAGTGGCTCGACCAATGAGAGCGCCACGTCATCACCCATCAGGAGCTCACCGACGTATCTAGGAGGACGGGCAGGTGAGGAGTGAGGACTGGAGGGTCTTTTTCCACCTGGACTCTATAACGACGTGACGTAAGTGTTTTCGTTCCCGATATGGTTATATTTTACGATTTTATACCGAGGGACTTTCTTATCTTTTTATTATCGGACGGTATTATGTATATACGGTGTGCTTGCTTAATCCAGGATCATAATAGCCCGTGAAGTCTTCTCGTATGTGTCCGCGATGTTGATAAGGTCCTTTAATTATTTTATACTCGAGGGACATCATTTTCACCTGTTGGGCTTATGCCATATTTAGCGGTCGACATCTTCATCCCAGCACCTGTCATTCATCAACGTGCTCCATAAACCAGCTAAGTCTTCTCTATATTCACTGGTTGTTATTCAAAATAGATTTAGACTATTATACAGCTTGTGAATTAACATAAAAAAAGGCCAGACGATAAGAGGCTTCTCCTTAGGGCCTAGGCTAATAATGAAACTTCCTTTACTGTCTTCAGAAAACAAATATGGAATGTGCCTGGGTAAATATATAGAAATATACCAATATCCACTATACGATCGTAAGTCTTGACACTGAAGTCCTATTTTAAATTAACTTGCAATGTTTAACTATTTTGGTTTAATAATCCAAAATAATGTCCTTTAGTCCTATTTTAACGTACGTGTCCGCGATTTTGATAAGTTTAGGGTATGTAATTATTGTTTACTATTGGTACTTTTAATCCTTAAAGGGGCCTCTATTCCTGACTTAATTATCTACTTATGGTGTGCTGGCTTAATAATCCTAAACGGTAATCGCCTCTTAAGTCTTATTTTTACGTATGTGTCCGCGATGTTGATAGGAGTATTTAATTATTTCATACTCGAGGGATTGTTAACCCCTTCAGACTCATATGACGCAGAGGTTGCCAGATTAGCAAGAAGAAATAGTTCTCACTCTTATAATTACCTCTCCAAAATTAGTTTTCTGCCCACAGCTAACTCAAGACAACTGCAGAGGTTGAAGTAACTAAACTAAAGGTTTCTAAATACCCCTGATGGTAACAAAGGCTTTAAAGTATCCCTAATCGGCTTAAAATCGCGTCATATACCGGAGAGGGTTAAAGGGGCCTCTATTCTTATGACTATTCTTGATTTACGGTGTCTTCTTTTAAAGTCCGATTTTAACGTATGTGTCCGCGATATTGATAGAGTTATTTAATTTTATACTGGGGACTTTTTAATCCTCCGCTGAAGGCCTATTTTAACGTATGTGAGCGTGGTTAATTTATACTAGAGGGAATATTTTTTCGGAAAGCGTATATTCCTGAAGTTCTCGACTTGCGGTGTGCTGGCTTAAATACTAATTAAGTTTGATCACCTGAAGTGATATTTGAATAAACTTATTACTGAAACTATCCGAATTTGTAGAAGGTAATTAGTTCTTGAATAGGTATAAAGTACTATTTGACATTTTAATTAAAGACATCTGGATCAAGAATTATTGCGCAAGTCGAAGCGTCATTTGTTTACCGAGGTGAAGTTCGAAGCATCTTACCTATAAAGGGCCTCACTCCTCCAACGCCAGCCCAGCCGCCATTACCTCCAACTGTAACGCCATATGCATCTCTCTTTAGCTTGATCATCAGAGCACCTGTCATTAATCAACATGCTCCATTAATCAGCTAAGTATATCTATATTCACTAGTGGCCATTAAAATATGTAACTATGTTATAAGAACCCGTGAATTTACATAAAATGCGAGACGGTACATAGTTTCTCCCTAGGCTAGGCTAATAATGGCCGCCGCCATCACCTCTACCTGTTGTGCCATAGGCTATTTAGCTCTCGAGAGGCTTACCATCCTAGCACCTGTCTTTCATCAACGTGCTCCATTAACCAGCTAAGTGTATATATATTCACTGGTGGCCATTTAAGTAACTATTATAAGAACCCGTGAATTAACATGAAGAGAAGATAACATGTCCACCTTAGCCCCGAACATCGCATTCACCTGTTGTGCCATATTTAAGTTTCTTTACCATCCCAACACCTTTCATTCATAAATATGCTTCACTAACCAGCTAAGTCTATCTATAGTCACTGGTGGCCATTAAATTATATGTAGACTAATATAGAGCCCGTTAATTAACATAAAACAGGTCAGACGCTAAGAGGCTTCTCCTTAATAGGCCTAGGCCTAGCCTAACTTTTTTTTTTTTTTTTTTTTTCCCTGAACTTTATTGTTGGCCAAACCGGTATAGTTATTGGCTAGGCCTAGTTAATTTAATTTATTTGTAATGTATTGCATTTCATTGTTTTATAGGCTAGCCTAGCCTATGTATTTTATGTCCATTGTTACCCGGCATCCAGAGCCATCAATATTTACATGTTTTGTTATACAGTACAAAGTTAATATAACCTACTTCAGAGTTGGAGATGCGTAGACCGTCGCGAATGGCTTAGACTTATGTGTAAAACTTTCAAACAAACTAGGCTAGAAGAACTTACCGTATCAAAATCGCTAGCATATGTGAACAAAAATACTTTAGTAAAATAGTAGGCAAAATAAGGCTAGAAAAAACAAAATTGCCAACTTTTCCAATTTAGCCTAGCCTAGGGGCCGTCAAATTTCTGGAAATGTTTCTCACTAAAATTCAAACGCTACTGTCTAGTCATTAGTGTACAGTCGCGCTAATAAGTGATTTCTCGGCACCAAGTAGGGTTTGATCAATAATTGGTATCCGCAATATGTAAGTTTATTTCTTTATATAGCCTAGAGTGAAATATGCAAAAGTTTTCCAACACGACCGTACCCCAAACCTAATTTCAAAAAGTCGCGGGGGGCGCTGACCCCCTCAACCCATCCTGTATCCAATGGTAACACTCGAATGCAATGATCCTTGCTATATAAAATTACTAAATTAATATATTTACTGAGGCCCATTTCGCATATTTAAATTTGTTTCTGGGGGCGGCAGACTCGAGACCGAGCCCGAATAGGGAAAACCGAGGGTCAATATACAGGAGGCGCTACAATATAGGTAGCAAAATTCTAATGGTAGTTTTGGGTTCCTATCATCATATGCTTCATTTCTATATATTTTTTATACCCGGGAAAGAAAGAAAAAAAATTGGGATTTTTCATTTATTTTCTTGGATTTTTTGTTTTGGTCATTAACCTAACCAGAAAACCTAACCTAACCTAATAGCCCCCAAATACATTTAGGTTAGATTAAGTTAGGTTTTTTGGTTAGGTTAATGCAATTTTGTTTTTTTTTGTTTTTTCCCCCGGGGATAAAAAGTATATAGAAATGAAGCATATGATGATAGGAAGCCACTACTACCATTATAATTTTGCTACCTATATTGTAGCGCCTCCTGTATATTGACCAAACCGAGTAATGCCTCTTCATATGCAACCTGAAAATTTTATATTTTGTAGTAGTCATTACATACATACATAACATTTTAAGACTGAGTGTTCCACACATAAGTGCAGTTTGTCTCTTGTCCTAATGGCGGCGTTCCAGGCAACCCTGTTAAGGGCTGCTTCACTTGTCAAGTTCTTGGATTTGAGATCGGCGCGTATAGTCCGATCCCAGGTCTTCCTCGGTCCACCCCTTGGTGCAGCTCCCTCCACAATCACAGACCTGCATTTTTTCACCCAATTTTGTTCATCCATTCTCTCCACATGTCCATACCATCCCAGTCTACTTGTACGCATCACCTCGCTAATACTCTTTATACCTAAACGTCTCCTCAGCTCAACATTTGTTATTCTATCCTGTAGCCTGGCCCCACACATCCATCTCACCATTCTCATCTCATTACGCTCCATTCTGTTGACATCCTCTACTTTAACGGCCCATGTTTCTGAGGCATACGTCATTGCACTTCTAACACATGAGGCATACACCTTTCCATTCAGGGGGAGAGGCATTCTTTTCATGGTCAGGATTGGCATCAATTCTCTGAACTTCCCCCAGCCACACCTAATTCTACCAACAGTGGCAGCCTCGGCCCCACCACCGGCAGAGATGGTATCTCCTAGGTAACAAAACTTGTTCACCAGCTCCAAAGACTCCTTTCCAAAATACACAGCCACAGGATCATCACTTAACACAAGCTCGCCTTTGCACACTACGCACTCAAATTTCTCTATTTCTGACTTATCCTTCGGCAGGGGCCCCTTTATTCTACTACAGCGCTTACTCCCATGGTGTACCCAACATCGACAGATGCTACATTGAATTGAGTTAACGCCCACTCCCTTTCCACACACTGCACATGGGTATGCACCGCTCTTTTCCACATTGCCTCGTCTCAAACTACAAAGCATAACCTTGGTTTTGTTAATATTGACTCTTAAACCCTTGCTCGCCATGCCCTCTCTCCACTTTCTGAATTTGGCCTCGGCATCCTGCATACGGTCAGCTATTAGGACTAAATCGTCTGCATAAAACAGTTCCAACGGGAGTCCGCCTCTAAAAACTCTAGACAGCGCCTCCAAGACCATAATAAAGAGGAGGGGGCTTAACACTGAACCCTGATGGACTCCAACACGGACTGCGAACTCATCACTCGGTACACCCTTCACCCTCACCGAACTTCGCGAATCCTCATACATCTTCATTATCACACGCACCAGCCACTCTTCCACACCAAGTTTCCTCATAGCCCACTGTACAACATCTCTAGGTACCCTAGCAAAGGCCTTCTCCAGGTCCACAAACACAAAGTAAAGATCCCTGCCTTTTAGTAGGTATCTTTCCTGTATCTGCCTGACTATGAAGATAGCATCGGTTGTACCACGTCCTGGCATAAAACCAAACTGCATATCATCAATAGAGATGCTTTGCCTGATCAAACCCTCAAGGACTCTCTCACAGACCTTCATGATTTGGTCAAGGATTTTCAGGCCCCTATAATTTCCTCTATCTAGCACATCCCCTTTTCCTTTGTATATATTTACTATTACACTTTTGAGCCAATCCTCTGGGATTTTCTCATCTTTAATGATGGTGTTTATCAACTCGGTGACTAAGTTTACACCAATCTCCCCTGAGGCTTTTATCATCTCAGCGACAATGTCGGAGCAACCTGAAGCTTTACCGTCCTTCATTTTATTGATTGCGTCGCTCACTACAGCTGGTGCTATCAAAGGAGGGGGCCCAGATATTGGTTTTTCGATACTAAGCTGTTCCTTATCCCATTCAAACTCTACATTTAGCAATCGTTCATAGTGTACCTTCCATGCTTCTCTGATTTCATTTTCTGCATACACAATCTTCCCATTATCATCTAACACACTTCACCTATAATATCCCTACTGTCATTTTTAACTCGCCTAGCTAGGATGAAGATCCCATTGGGATTGTCAGTGTTACACACTTGTTCGAGGACCAGGTCCTTAATGCGATTTTTAGCATTGTAAATAACTTTTGGCAGTTTGTTTAGCTGCCTGGTATTCCTCCCTGCTGCCTCCTTTCTTCCATGCTTTGAAGCATCTCCTTTTCTCTTTCACAGCATGTTCTACCTCATCGTTCCACCACCAAGAGGTCTTATTCCTGGGATGACCCTTTGTTTTCCCACAGACTTTGTCAGTGGCAGCAGCGATAAGGCTATGCTTAAGAAAGTTCCATTGGCTATTTACATAGTTAGGCCTAGCTTCCTTATTTCTATTAATTTCCTCCAGTTCATTATGAAACCTATCCCTAACTTCCTTGTCCTTCAGCAGTCACACTTTCCTTTTGGGTATGTAAACCTTCTTGCGCTTAGGATCTCTGTATAAGCTCATGTCGCACACAAGTAGCTTATGCTGGGGGATACATTCTTCGCTCGGGATGACCTTTACATCTCTAACTAGTTTCCAGTCTTTCCTGTTAACCAAGAAGTAATCTATCTGGCTACTGGAGACCCCAGAGTTATATGTGATCAGGTTGCTCTGTCTTTTCTTGAACTTTGTGTTGCACACAACCATGTTGAGTGCAACGCAGGACTCTAATATATATTCGCCTTCTAGATTTCTCCTTTCGTAACCAATTCATCCATGTACCCCCTCGTATCCATCTGCAGATGCTCCCACGTGACCATTGAGGTCCCCCCCCCCCCCCACGATAGTTATTTCGTTCTCAGAGAGGCCTGAAATGACACTGACGGTGTCATTCCAGAAGTCCTCTTTTATCTCTTTCTGTAAACCAGCCTGTGGGGCATATGCAGATATCACATTCAAAATTCTTTCACCAACTTTCAACTTCAAAACAATCAGCCTTTCACTAACTCGTAATCTGAAGCACACTTTCCGCCAGCTCTTCAGCCACCAGAACACCCACTCCTCCTTTCGCTTTATCAGTCTCCACACCCATCCAGTATATCCTATATCTTTTCCTCCTTCCGACAATCCACTGTACCCCATGCCTCTTCCAGAGTGTTTCCTAGGTACAGCAGACGTCCACTCGCCTCCTCTCACACATCTCAGCCACTTCATTCGCACGCAGATTCAAACTACAGTAAAAGTCCGTTAATCCGACGACCGATGATTCGAATCTCCCAATAGTCCGAATTTTTCAATTTGAGGCCAAATCCGAATTCACCCGATGGTCCGAATTTCAAGAAGTCCCAAAGTCCCCTTTTTGAGGCATTAGGCCACTCAAATGACACATAATGGAGCACACACATATCATATGTTCATGAATTCACTTTAAAAGTTTACCATTGTCATTGTAGCCTATTATCTACTTCAAAACATTCAGATTAATGGTCAAAGGAAGCTACTGATATAATCGTAAACACCTTCGTCATCTTCTTCTTCCACATCGTCTGCTAGAGAGTTTGTTTTGCTCTTGAACGCATCCTTGGGACGCTCTGATGCGCTACTGGCTTGCACCGCATTTTCTGCAAGCGCATTCAGTCTTGAGCTTGAAAAACGCACCTTTCAAGAAGTCCCAAAGTCCCCTTTTTGAGGCATTAGGCCACTCAAATGACACATAATGGAGCACACACATATCATATGTTCATGAATTCACTTTAAAAAGTTTACCATTGTCATTGTAGCCTATTATCTACTTCAAAACATTCAGATAATGGGTCAAAGGAAGCTACTGATATAATCGTAAACACCTTCGTCTTCTTCTTCTTCCACATCGTCTGCTAGAGAGTTTGTTTTGCTCTTGAAACGCATCCTTGGGACGCTCCGATGCGCTACTGGCTTGCACCGCATTTTCTGCAAGCGCATTCCATCTTGAGCTTGAAAACGCACCTTTGGACGTATTAGTCCTTGAGCTTGAAAACGCACTTTGGATGTTCCGATACGCTACTATTTATAGTTCAGTGATCGGAGCATCCCAAGGGTGCTTTCAAGACAACAATACAAGGGTGCTTTCAATACAATATAATATAACTGAGCACGTCACAAAAGGAAAATCACAAAAGGAAAATTACAAGAACCTCTCAGGGAAGTGCCGTTGTTAAAGGCATTACTTCCCGAACCACATCTGATCTTCAAGAGCAAGAAAAACTCGCTAGTAGACGGAAGAAGAAGAAGACGTTTATATCAGCAGATTCCTTTGACCATTAATCTGAATGTTTTGAAGTAGTTAATAGGCTACAATGACAATGGTAAACTTTTGAAGTGATTTCATGAACATATGATATGTGTGTGTGCACCATTGTGTCATTTGGGTGGCCTAATGTCTCAATGTTTTCGTCATACACAGGTTCATAGGGGTAAAGTCCGATAATCCGAAAAATCCACTAATCCGAACGAGAGCCGGTCCGCTGCCCTTCGGATTAACGGAAGTTTACTGTACCACCATTCACACTAGCAAGTCTGAGTTTGTGGGGGGCATTTGTCATTGTCCTGTGCGGATTTGTTTCATCGGACTTACGTTTATTTTCTTTGATTTTAGTCATAGTTAGGTAGGTTTGGCTGGCAGATGGGCATCACCCCCCCCCCAGAACTCCGGCTCCAGTCTACCCCGGGACCATTCCCAGCACCATCCCCCAAGTGATTACAAGGGGGTAGGATCCAGTGGCCTCGGTACGCCCCACCAGAACCAGCCGCAGGGACGTACCCCGTGCGCGTACACGGCACTACGACTGGCCTGATATTTTTCGCCAAATGACAGGGCAGCCTCCTGGAGCGCTACCACCAGGTTCGGGCCCCTATACTATTGGGCGGAAAGTGCCAGTCCGGGGAAACACTACGTACTGTACGCTCTGCAGCCATTTCGTCCAGGTTGGGCCCAGGGCGCCAGGGCCGGGTCCAGAGGGAGCGACACCCACTGCCAGTGTGCCGCCATTAGGCAACTTGGAGCAAGTACAATGAAGCCCTGTCACAGCACTATCATATAGAGACAATGCCAGCGCCAATAACAAGGCTTCATTGTATAGTGATGGCTACTTGGCCCGCAAGTCTATCACCATCCCCCCTATTAGTCGCCTTGTACGACATTGCTTAAAAAGTATGAAGATTAAGTAATTGAGACTAGATTGAAATTAAGTCTAAAAGAGATTATGGTTAAATTTACTTATTTTGATCAGTGTTAGTGCTGTAATGGATTAGGTAGTTTTGTTCTGGGTGTGGTGTTCCGGGGAGGACCATATGTTTATATTAGTTTATTAAAGTACATTGGGGTTTGTAATTGATTAGTTAAGAACGGGGTGTTACTTACATTTTGTTCCACCACAACCATATTTTTGCTCATTTTTTATACTAAACTTTGGTGTCTACAGCTCCAACTTCTTTTACTTTATAGTCAGAAATTGCTAGTACAGTAGTTTATTACTGTTCTATTAATTATTTATTTATTAGTATTTATATATTATTTCACATATATGCTTTCATTATTTTCATTGGAGGTGTAGTGAAATTATTAAAAAATATATTGGATTTGTAAGTTACCCCTACTTACTCCCAGCAGTGAAGGAGAGACTATGCGGCACGATGGATGTGTCTGAGAACCCGGTAACGGTACAATCTCCACACTTCCACCGGGTGAGTTTTATTTAATGCTAGTTTATTTGTGTATACAGTACAATGAAAAAACTTACAAACTTTATTTGTATTCATTTTTATTATTTTGTTGTCATTGGTAATATATTTATGCTAGTTTGTGTATGTAAAGAAAAAGCCTACAAACTGTATTTTTTATATTTTTTTGTCATTGGTAAAATATTTATGCTAGTTTGAGGAGAAGAGAGCTTACAAACTTTAATTATTATTGGTATTTAGCCCATTCCCCACTTTTACCATTATTTTATTGATTTTTATGTAGAATTTTTTTTTCTTTTTCCAATGGTAAATATATCTTTTAGGTCTGAATTTTGAGCGGTGTGTTTTATCTATCGTAATGGATTAGTTGCATTGTTTACTACCCGTCAAAGTTTGAGAATGTAGATGCGTATTAAGATATAGTAGTATAGTATGTATATGTAAGGCATTAACCTAAGAAACTTAGACCTATAGTTTGTTTTCAGCTGACGGCAAATATAATCCTTTAGTACGACATTTTGATACTGTACAGTAGTTCTGGATAAATATTATCTTGCAAAGTTTTCATACTTGACTAAATTTAATTAAACAAACCTTCATAATAGCAAAGTATTTAAGATATAAAAGTTTAAAACTAACTCAAAATTTACTTTTGAAATTTGTAACTAGCCTACTCTGAGATTAAAACATTATCGAAACTATGACGCACTAAACAAAATCTGTGGAAAAATTAATTTAAATTAATCGGAAATTAAACTTTGAAAACAATGTAGTCGGCTGGAAAGAACGTTTAGTACAATACGTTGGATGCCAAACTAACCCTTACCTACCAGCTATATAAACTTAACTCTTCCTTATTAGCTGGTACGTAACCTTGGTATCCAGTATATACTGTACATGCGGCTTTAGTATGTGGGAAAAGACTAACCTTGACTTAACATGTAGTATTCGCTTACCATGTAGTATCTGTAGTACCGGTATGTGGAATAAAGACTAACCTTGGCTTAACACGTATCGCTTGCCATGTATCTGTAGGCCTAGTATGTGGGATAAAATTCTTAACTATTTTAGACTAACCTTGGCTTAACATGTATCCGCTTACCATGTATCTGTAGTATGTGGGATAAAACTCTAACCGTTAACCAACCTTTTTATATATTACTTATTACGCATCTCCTGAATCAAACTTGGTGCCGGTAGTATACACTGCAACTAATCTATTCGGTCGATAAAATGGACACCCGGACAAAATACTATCCCATTTGTTTTGTAAGTCTGCTTGAATAATAAATTTATATTCTATTTACTCAGGCCCATTCCATAATTGTTCTATTGTTTGTTTTTGTTTTTTCTATTTTTTGTTTCTATTTTATTTATATATTGTTAAATTAAAAAGTGTGGGGAACTGCTTAAGTGAGTGAGGTCTATTGCCAGATTCCCTGATCCCGAAGAGGTGGCCACGAACGAATCCCCTCTATGTACTAGTCTTGTCAGCCGGCTCTTCTCCAGTTGGTGTGTTGGCAGAGACTTGTATTGTCGGACTCTGCCCATCAAGTGGTGCATCCTCAAATTGTAAGTTGTCTATTTGTATTTGTCCACTTTCAGTTGAAGAAACTCATTGGTTGATATTTTGGTTTATACTGCATACATATTATTTATTTTTTCGTTGCTAACTCTCTTCTCCGGGTGGTGTGTTGATGGTTGCTGCCATGCGTGTTGTCAGACTGCCCCGCGGAGGAGTCTTCCCTGCTGACTCTGCCCCTCAAGTGCTGCAGCCTGAAGTTGTAAGTACTGTAGTCTATTTGTAATTGTCCACTTTCAGTTGAAAACTCAAATTGGTTGATATTTAAGTTTATATAAATTTTATTTATTTTTCCTTGCTAACTCTTAAGCTTTAAATTCCCAAGACTCCCTTAGAGGTGAACTTGTGCAGTTTGCATTAGAAAAATGCTATCTTAAAGCAGGTTCCTAAATTGCGGGGTTGCTATCGCACTAACGTTCTCAAGAGTCGCTGTACTTCTGGGCGGAAACCTTTAAATCTAAACTAATGGAGCTAAACATTAGGAAGAAGAGTAGAAGAAAACTAATATTGTACGGTTTTTCATTTGTAGTACCGGTATAATTTTTACTCCTGGCAGAGAAGATAGATAGGCCTACTGCATCATCGGAGTGTAGAAGCTGGTACCCTCGAGTGTTTGAGATCCTAGTCGCTGTCCTCTGTGTGTGTGGATGCTGCTGCCCTGTGTGGACGATGCTGCCCTGTCGTCGGGGACCCGATCTGTTTTGTATGCAGCGTAGGGCATTGAGGCTCTGTGACTGAACATGGGACTCTACCACTCTACAGGACTAATCGGTTAGTATTTTGATAAGTTTGGTATTTTAACTTTAGTGATCCTTGTACAGTTGGCCACATAAGTGATGTTTCTAGTTATGATTTTGATTAATTTTGTCTTTATTGTGTTCGTATACGTTTTGGTTTGTTTATTTTGCAAGTTTTAAATTATAATATGATAGTAAATTAAAATTTAAAACTTGCAAACTAAACAAACCAAAAATGGGACAAGGACAATATAAAGTCAAATTAAATTATAAAAATCGCTATGTGGAAACAACGCTTACTAAAATGAAAATTATTAAATAAAAGAACACAATCCACCACATAGGGTGTACATTACTACATGAGCAAGTTAATCTGTTTCCCAAGCAAACTAATCGCACATATAACAACGCACTATCGTCACGTTAAAGGAAGTAGTCAAGTTTGGGAAGTCCGGGACATTCTGGCAAATTTTACTAAACTCTGCATGAATAAAGAAACTACATGTTAAATGTCAAAATATTATTTAAAATCAAATTTGCAACATGACAAGACCTTAACAATAGTACAAAATACAAATATTGATAAGATATCTATACTATTACAAAATAATATATAAAATACAGTACAGCACTCACTAACGATAGTGCTATCGGGTAGGTACCTGTAAGCATAGCATGCCTCAAGTGACTCCTATCAATAACTACCCTACAAATAACCTACATTTATAGCACAATTAACTAAGGAAATCGCAAAAGTAAGCAATTGATACTATCGACAATGAATACATATAATATAAAGACAAATAATTGCAAAATATGAAGTAACAACAGATTTAAACAGAGTACTCTTTTAACAAGAACAATAAATTTAAAAAATCATCAATATTAATATTAATAATAGAACAAGAAAAAGAAAAAGAAACTATAAATACAGACAAAAAGTAAGCAGAGGTTATACAAGAAACAAAGTTAAAAATGCTTGATTAAAATTATTGATGTCAAATTTTAGAATAGTCACAATAATTGACCCTAAAAAGATTAAATTTATGGAACAATTTACTTGCCTCAAAAGTGCATAAATTAGTAGTAATTTACACCCTATTTGGATAGACAAAAGCACTTGATTTGCAAGTTTTAAATTATAATATGATAGTAAAATGAGTGCATGAATGGAGTAGTAATTTACACCCTATTTGGATAGACAAAAGCACTTGACTAAATCGCTATGTGAAAAAAATGCTTGCGCAAAATAATTAGAAATAAAAACTCAATCCACCACATAGGGTGTACAGTAAATTACTACATGAACAACAAATTAGAGTATAAAATCTTAGGATAGGAAATGGCACGGAATCCATATAATTAATATATTTGTTCTACTTTTATTACAGCGCAAGCAGACCTAGGAGGATGGTACCTGGATTCAACGATGGTCTACCATCTACCGGTACTCTAAAAGACTACAGTCTTCAATGGACTACTACTACAGGACTAGACTAATATTCTCTGCAATGGACTACTGTTTGCGGAACAACTACTACTACCACTACTTCCTTACAAGACTACTAGGCCTATTCGGTTAGTATTTTGTTTATTTTAAGTTTAGCAGTCTTTGTACAGTTGTCCATCAAAGTTATTCCTGGTGATGTTTTTAAGTCTTGATGGTGTAATGGGTAGTGTTTAAAATGTGAATGTGGTAACTGGGTTCGAATCCCGGTGGATCGCATGCTTTCATTAATTTCTTTGAGAAGTGTTTGGTGTTGGAGCGAATTATTAAAGAAATTATCCGTATACTATTGATCTTTATAGCATAAATACGCAGAATTTTGGTGAGAGTATCCTAGGTTCGAATCCTTGGAGTGCCACAAGTTGGTTGGTGAAAAAATATGAATAAGGATTTGAGTAATCTTCAGATAACTACTGTACTGCATAATAAATCTTAATGTGCACATTAAATTTCACTAAGATCACATAAGACCAGAAGTTATTTTGGCAACTGTACATACTGTATTGTAAATATTTTCGTTGTTTAATGTAAAATGGGAAGTTTCTGTGAAAGTAGGCTATTAATTTAGTTTGATTAATATTTGATTAGTTCTTCAACCTTTATCTTGTCGTCCCAGTTTTAGTTAGTTTATTTTGAAAGTTTTACAATTTAAGGAATACTAGTTTTAATGTATTTTATACTTTAAGAAGAGATGTATATAGTTTGGTCCCTAGACCTTGAAGCTTAAAAAGAATACCTTTGTAAAAAATAAAATCTAATATATGGACATAAGGGCGGTTCCCTGTAAATGAGTCCCTATTGGCTGGCAGGAAATCTGGATAAATGGCACAATGAGTCATTATATTGACTATGGGGTAACTGGTCTAAAATTGTCAAAGTAAAGGGGCTATTCATGAGGGAGGAAGGAGTCTACTTAATAAAACACTGAAAAAGGTCAGGAGATCGTATTTAGTGTTGTAATAATAGTAATCTATACTCTGTTTATTATATAGGTGGGCTAGAAATTGTGTTTTATCTATCTAGTTACTGTACCATTCCCCTTCTATCTATTTTATATTTACTTTAGTTGTATAGTTGTGTTGTCTGTAATTAAAAAAGGACGAGCAAATGAGATGTAAATTTTTACCCATTCCCTGGGTGATGGTTTGGAAATAGTATAATTATAGAGGTTAATGTTGATGTTTTGCATAGTTGTTTGGAATCCTGTATAGGTTATTATAGTTACCAGTATAATTATAGAGGTTAATGTTGATGTTTTGCATAGTTGTTTGGAATCCTGTATAGGTTATTATAGTTACCAGTATAATTTGACTTCTTGAGCTGTACTGTAGATGTTGATGGTAAAGAATTAAGATTCATTTCTCATGAAAATAATTATTTTAAGAGTATGAAAGTTTTATTTGTAATTTGAACAGTAACTTTTGAGTTATTTTAAAATGTTAAGACACTTCAAAATTAATAATCAAAACGCCCTAAACAAAATCCATTAACAAAAATACATTTATCAGAAATTATGTTTTGGAAACTAAAACTTATGATCGGACTATAAGTGGCGATCTCAAATGCAAAACCTTGAAAAGTGAAGCAGCCCTAAACAGGGTTGTCTGTAACGCCGCCATTAGGACAAGAGACTGAAACTGCACGTATGTGTGGAGCATTTGGTCTTAAAATGTTATGCATGTATATCCACATCTGAATACCATGGAATCCACTAACCTATTTGTCTACGCTTCACAGCACAAGGATCGTACAGCCAACCAAGACCTTCCCAACGTCTTAAGATTATCTCCAGCTCATCGTCTCAAGAGAAGAACCTTCGCCAAATCAACGTCTAAAGATAAACTTCGCTACTCTCTCCAATCGTCGCTTCTGTCAATAAGGTTGGAGTTTTAGTCTTTTAGATAGGATATATTATGTTATGTTGGATTTATTGGTTGTAAATTAACGGCCCTTGTTGAAATTAGTGTGACAATGTTGGTTAAGAATGATCCGCTCCCCCTCCTCCTCCCTTCCCCCTATAAAAAGTAGAAGTAATAAAGAGATAAATATATAGATAAATATATAGATAATTAAATAGTTAAACTTTCAAAATAAAAAAATTAACTGGGACAAAGCCCATATAAATGGCAAAGAACTAATCAAAATTGGTGTGGAAATAATTCTTCATACAAATTATAAATAAAAACAAATAATTAAATTTACTGAATTTTGGTGTGAGCATCCTAGGTTCGAATCCCTGGACTGCCATATGTATTTGTTAGTTTCAATAATAATTAAACTGAAATTAATGTGCTCTAAAAGTAATTTTGCGTTAACCCTTAAAGATCGGGGGCGGACTTAAGTCCGCCTCCAATTTGCAGCAAATTAGGAGCATTATTAAGGCTTTTAAAGTGTTAAAATAGAGTGCAAATGGCCGGGAGCGCAGCGGGCCAGAAAGCCGACTCGCAGGGCTTACCGCCGCCCACTAACTCTGTTCCCTCTGTTCTCGAGAGGCCGGCAGCGTTGCCAGTAGTGGGAAAAAATATGCCGCTATACGCTAAACTCCCATGTTAGTGGTAACACTGCATGGGAACGAAGAGTGCTACGTAGCTCGTTCTGGTCTCTTTTTGAAGCTTTTAGCGCCTAGTTTTTTGCTGAATAAATTTCTTTTCATGCAGATAGTTGATTTATCATTCAGGAGGGCCTGAATATGCCCAAATAAGTCCAAAACTCCCCGCTAGACAAGGGTTAAAATGGCTGATAGTTTTTTTATAGAATTGGGTTTAAAGTTTGTGAGAAAGTATAAAATATTATTAATGTACTTGATATCTAAAGTGGGCAATAGAGCGAACTTTGGATACTTTATACAGCAATGAAATAAAATTACCGTGCAATGAATTAGAATATTTAAAAGAAGTTTCCCAAATGTTTGGTATTGCATTTTCAAATAAAGTTAAAATTAATATATAAAACTATAAAAGTAACTGTAAAAGTTACTGTTCAAATTAATATAACCAACTCTTAATAATTATCTTAACTCTGTAAACAAAATGTATGTGGAAAAATTAATGTAAATTTATCGGAAATTAAACTTTGAAAAAGACTTATAATATTGAGAGAGAAAATAAACTTGCACCGAATTGGAATATTTTTTTTTTTTAAATAATTGTCCAAAATCTTGGCTATTGCATAAGCAAATTAACAGTAGAAAGTAATCTGTGGTCCCACAGTACTGTAACTTTATCTATATACTCGGTACTTTAACTTTATATATATATACTATCTATATACCGGTACTTTAACTTTATCTATATACATACTCAGTCACAGTCTTGGTGGTGTAATGGTTAAAGTGTCTAAAAATCTGATAGGCTGCTAACCCAGGTTCGAATCCCGGTGGAACACGGATGCTTTTAAAACTTAAAACTTGCATAACAAAGTCAAAGTAATTAATTTAATTAATCCAATATAGATTATGTATAGAGTGGCGTATTTGCTTATATTTTATTACTTAGTTTGCGCTCTAGACCTCAACCTTAAAACCAAGAACCCCTTGTACATTTTTCGATAGAAAAATGTCTTGCTTAGTTTGCTGTTTAAGACTTCACTAAAGGTTTAACTCCTTGAGACTCATGACGCTATGAAACTTATGACCAAAAACTCCTATGACACTATCGCATCATATGGACTTATCTACATGCCTCTCCAATAAGTCCATATGACGCTCTAGCGTCATATGGAGCTCAGTAAGTCCGGTAAGTTAGATGATCTATCGGTTGGTGGCAACCCCAGGTTCCTCCGACAGTTCTAACGTCCAGCAGTGTGGTTTTGACAGTTGTGTGGTGCAGTGGCAATGATACCGGGCGCCCGCCTCCGTGGACTTACTGGAACATAATCTGTCGCAAGGAGTTAAAAAGAAATTGCTCTCAAAGACTTCACTAAAGCTTTAAAAAAAAAAAAAAATTGCGATATAAAAATGTCTCTTTAGCCTTCAATCCAGCTTGAAATAACCCCTTGTACATTTTTCGATAGAAAAATGTCCCGATTTGTATTATAATCTGTGCGCTTGACGGCAACTTGATCATGTACAGTACATGTTCAAGAAAGTATCGGCCGTTAGTACCGGACCTTGAAGGGAGCGCGGCGGATATGATTATTGACGTTGAAAGTCATGGTCTGTCCCATGGTGCCCTGAATCCCCCCCCCCCCCTACCTCCCTCCCTCCCTCTCCATTTTCATTACAATCTCCAAATCCAGCCTAATGTGATATATCCTCTATAAACATGAATGTAGCCAAATGATATGCTTACAGAGTAAACTTTAAAATGATACTAGTGAACAATGTTAGGATACTTAATTAACTGTATGATAGTGGTGGAAGAATAGGTACGGTTACGATGGATTGTAATATTTTGGCATGATTTGATGGCGTAATGGTTAAAGTATGACCTTTCATACTTTACAGTATTAACTTGCTCATGTAGTAATGTACACCCTATGTGGTGGATTGTGTTCTTTTATTTAATAATTTTCATTTTAGTAAGCGTTGTTTCCACATAGCGATTTTGATAATTTAATTTGACTTTATATTGTCCTTGTCCCAATTTTGGTTTGTTTAGTTTGCAAGTTTTACATTTTAATGTTAATTTTCTTGATGGCGTAATGCATAAATGCGCGGAATTTTGGTGAGTATCCTAGGTTCGAATCCTTGGAGTGACTCATGTATTTGCCGATTTCATTGAGTTTAGAAGTAACGTTGGTTGATGAAAAAATATGAATTTATAATTTTGCTTTGACTTCGAAGACACTTTCAAAATAAATTTTTGCATTTTTCGGTAGAAAAATGGCTCGGCCAGAGGGCGGTTTCTCCTAAAGTGTATGAATAATCTGAAAATTGGCAAAAAAAAAAAATTGGCAAATGTCATAATGTTTAACCATCTTTTTAACGGTTTGATTAGTATTTAGCTTGATGCAGTTTTTAACACCATACACTCCCTGCTAAATAGCTGGGCTAGGGTGGGTGCCCTGATGATCGGGGATTTCAGTGAACGGTTATCACAAATTTATAGAAGTGTTCACTAAATTTAAATCCAGACTTTAATTCCTGCTTTATTGTAGTTTTCTTTCAATTTTATTAAGTTTATGAAGGGTGTATGGCATCAAAGAGTATTTGATTCGTACTGATCTTTCCTAAGCTTAATAAAACTGTCTAAGGGTAGCTGTGATCAAAGTAAAATTAAAGTTATTAGAGATAATATCCGAATCTTGCCAAAAATTTAATCCCGTAACCTATCTACTTATCCGGAATGAGAATGGAGGAGTGCCAGAAGGGATCTGCCCCTTGTACAGTACCTGCTACCCTAAAATGGGGATTGAATGCAGTAAGTTAGTTCACATATTGAATATTGGAACCGCGGAGCATACCTCTCGGGCGGGGGAGATGGTTTTTGGGTGGGTGGATTAACTTCAAAATTAAATATAATTTTGGTGTGAGTATCCTAGGTTCGAGTCCTTGGAGTGCCACATGTTTTTCTTGATTTCATTGAGTTTAGAAGTAAAGTTGTTGGTGTAATGGCTTAAGGTGCTTATGTTCTGGGTGTGGTGTCCCGGGTTCGAATCCCGGGAGGATCATATGATGCCATTAGTTTATTAAATTCTGGTTGTGGTGTCCTGGGTTCGAATCCCGGGAGGACCATATGCTTTCATCGGTTTATTAAAGTAAATTTGAGTTTGTAATTGATAAGAATGGAGTGTTACTTATTAGATTTATAAAGATTATTTAAATGGGGTGGTACTTATTAGATTTATTACTTTTATTTTTATTGTTTTGTTAGTATATTCTGGGAGATAGGGGGTGGGATTATGCTAGGAAGGTTAACTTTTAATGTTTTTAGCTGTAGAACTTTTATTTTATTTGTTTTTTGAGTATATTCCGGGCCCACGACTGCAGCCTGAAAACTAGTAAGGTCATTCATAACAGTCTCCTGCTAGTACGCAACAAGATTGTCAATAAGTAGTGATTCTGAAAGTCAGGTCCTGCCCCTGAGGTGCCCGGGATATAGGGATGAACGGAGAGAGAGAGAGTTTGTTTGTGTAGGCTTAGCTTCGGGGTATTAATTGTTCCACTGGTATCATTTATATTCCTTCGGAAGCAATGTTTGGAGAGTCTTGGCTCCCTCGGTATTAAGATGCGCATAAAGTTTATTCGATCTTTATATAACTTCTGTGTTTTAGGAAGGTCTTTGGCAACTCAAATCTACTCAATATATCGTAGCCTTGTCCATAATTCTTTAACGGTCTTTATAGATTATAGCGTAATGCATAAATGTGCAGAATTTCTGTGTCTCCTAGGTTCGAGTCCTTGGAGTGCCACATGTACAGTATTTTTAATTAAATTTACTTTAGTAATATCCTTGGTTAGAGTCCTTGGAGTGTCTCTTGTATTTTTCATTGAGTTTAGAAGTAAAGTTAGTTGGTGAAAAAATATGAATCCATAGATCCTTCCTAAGGTGAATAAAAGCATGTAATGATCGAATAAACTGAACGCTTCCTAATCCTGAAGGTGTTTATTGACTTAAAAGAATTTCCATCCTGGTGTTTTGGAAATATTTTAAGTTTGTAAGGGTTCTGTAAACATTGCTAATGGAGTAAATTTATACAAATCGAACTTGGCAAGGTAAAAGTGAATGGGAGAGCTTTGGTTACTGATTAGAGTTGCTTTCGTTAACTCTCCTAAGTTAAGGAAAGGAATTTATCTGCAGTATCCAAGCTTTAACCTAATTTATTTTACCGACACGGATTTTAATGCACTATTGTAAGTTTTTGATATTTTTTGCTCCATTGGTAAATAAAGAAAAATGAGATGTGAATTGTATATATACCATGTAAGCCCATTATACATTTTGATATGCTGTATTGTTCAATGGATAGGGTTAGGCTGAAAATAGAAGTACCTAGTTGTAGTAGTGACTAGTTATAAATAGTAAAATATGCTAGGAATAAGTTTGGTAAAAGATCTGATAATGATTGGTTCTATATACTGTAGTCTTTAATGTTTTTGTAAATAAGTCTGGCAGCTTAGTTGGAAATTTGAATGGAAAACTTGCAAAAGAAACTAAAACACACATGACTATATGAAGACCAAGTACTTGTCAAAATAGCAATTAGCAATAAAGTTTTAAATCTTATAAAGTAAGAACAAATAATGTTGGCGTAAGTTGAACTCCATTCTAGTTTGTGAGACTAATGGCAAATAAGTTTGCAGTAAAATGTTTGATTTGATGCGGTACTCTCTTCAAGAATATAAAGTACTATATATTATAGTTGCAAATGCAGTATCCCTAAGTGAAGTGTTAGTATAGAACTTTTAAATTAAATGTATAAGTAAAAGATTTACCTAATGGTGTAATGAGTAAATTACGTGAAATAATTAAAAAATACTACGGGAATGGAAGCAAACCTTAATTATCCATTTATAACTTTAGATCCTTCCTAAGCTGAGAAAAAGTGGATTAATGGTCTCTATACATTTTGAAAACTAGTTTAATAGGCTGGAAGGCTAAGAATTCAATAACAAATGTTAGCCTGAAGAAAGTAACTGTTTGTAATTTATATAAAGTCCAGTGAAGTCTAAGAATAGTGTAATCTATATAATTGGGGCTGAAAATGTGACTGATGCTCCGAGGAATTTGCCTATAAAATAAGATACCCTGGCTGACTTCCCAAATGCTAGAAATATTAGCTTTATTACTCTAGTACAGTACCAGTTCTCTGAAAGTAAATTTTTGGGCAGATTATTGTAGATTTCTGTAAAGTCTAATTGGTCGGGATATAGAGCTGTATTTAGGAGTGAGGATTGAAAAATAGTTATACATTTTACGGCATATATCCTTAAAATACTTGGAATCTGAAGGTTATATTTGTTATTTTTGCTTATGGCTCAAACTTTATTATAGCTTATGAGAAGTGTAGTTATTAATACAGTACTGCACCTACAGTATATATGGTAATAAGGATTATCTTTTATGGTACTAGGGAAGACTGATGGAGATAGTGATGCCTTGGTCTATATATAGTACAGTATGATAGTTAGGTTTTACTTATAGGTATAATAAATACGCTTTTAGTTCATAGTTTTATAGAATTACTACTACATTAGGTATAATTAATAGGCTTTTAGTTCATAGTTTTATAGAATTACTACTACATTAGGTATAATTAATAGGCTTTTAGTTCATAGTTTTATAGAATTACTACTACATTAGGTATAATTAATAGGCTTTTAGTTCATAGTTTTATAGAATTACTACTACATTAGGTATAATTAATAGGCTTTTAGTTCATAGTTTTATAGAATTACTACTACATTAGGTATAATTAATAGGCTTTTAGTTCATAGTTTTATAGAATTACTACTACATTAGGTATAATTAATAGGCTTTTAGTGAGTTCATAGTTTTATTGAATGGTTAGTACAATTGGTATAAGTTTAGTTCATACATAGTTTTATAAAATTATTACTACATTTGTAAAGGGCTTATTTGTAATATTTATGATTTATGTATTTATTTTTCTGGTGAACATAGAGCTAAAAATGTCCCTAACACATGGTGTATTAATCCTTTTGGAATGCAATATATTCTTCTATATTCTGGCTTTTTGACAAATTTGAGCAGTTTAACCCTTTCACGCATTTATGACGCAGAGGTTGCCAGATTAGCAATAAGAAATAGTTCTCTTATAAATTACCTCACCAAAATTAGTGTTCTGCCCACACCTAACTCAAAGACAACTGCAGAGGTTGAAGTAACTAAACTAAAGGTTTCTAAATACCCCTGATGGTAACAAAGGCGTTAAAGTATCCCCAATAGGCTCAAAATTGCGTCATATGTCGTAGAGGGTTAAGAGGGACCTTGGAGAATCTAAAGGGCAATGACTAGATCAACCTAACTCCCAGCCCCTACCTAAGCTGAATAAAATGTCCATTGGCCAGAATAAAGGAAGTAATTGTATACTGAAAGTTAAAGGTGCAAGTTCTGTTTGTATAGATGATTAAAGTTTACTTTTTCGAGATGCAGTTGTAGATGATTCATAATTATTCTGATTGAGTTTTAATATTGACAACTTATACTTCAATAGAAAGAAATTCATAACAAAATATGATTGAACAAAATATTGCTTGCAAAATAGACTTGGAAATTAAAGAAATTAAATCTATACTCTGGTATATACCCCATAGTTTGAGTTTGCCGACTTGAGACTGAGCCTGCACGGAGTTTAACTTTTAAATAAATATTTTTGGAATATTTGAGCATTTGTCCAAAGGCTGAAAATTTACAGTAATGAAATTGGGTATTTATGTATATACTCAGGCACATACCCCATAGCTGGGGTTGGCAGACTTGAGATGCCCAAATGGAAATTAAAATATAATTAAATCTTAAGTGTTTGTCAAAATACTTTGCAATTAAAGTAATTAATTTGGGAATTTGTATATACTCCGGCACATACCCCATAGGTGGGGTTGGCCAACTTGAGACAGCAGGAACAATTCTATCTATATACTCCGGCACAATCCCAGTTTTCCTAAAAAAATAAAAATAAAAGTACTAGAAATTTTGCAATATATAAGTTATGTCATTTTTCTATTGTCTACTCAAAGTTGTCTTTATTAATACTGGATATAGAAGTTATGCATATTTTTTTCTACAACTGTATAATACAGTAATGAAATCTTTAATGGAATGATGTTTTAGAATGTGCATTATTTGGTATATGTTTGAAGACTAATTCAGTATTGATTTATGAAGGCAATGTAATTTCCTCTGAAAATATAAGTCCTGGTATATTTAAGAGGAACACTTTATATGCTTTCAAAATTATTGTTTTCACCACCATACACTCCTTGCTCAAGAGCTGGGGTAGGGTGGGTGTCCTGATGATCGGGGACTTAAACAAATGGATACTTAAAATAATCTTTAATATATATACAAAAATGAAAATATATGAAGTAGAAATTATTATACTCTATATACTTTAGATGTTTTCAAGGACTGTCTACTTGACATCACTAAAAGTTTGCACATTCTAAAATTTATTCCGTTGAGATGCTCTTTAGCCATAAATAAGTACATGCTATGGAATCTATTGAACCTATTGGAGAAAAAGTAATTTAGGGTACAGCATAAGATTTGTATGCAGTGTTTTAACGAGTTATAATCTAACGGAGATTAAATATTTATGGAAATGTACTTGTGCATTTTGATATATATTAATGTCCCCTGATTTTTGTGATGGTATTTATATTGATATTTCAAAGAAAATAGACTGCTTACAAATCTGGTTCTGTATTTTAATATATGATAGGCCAACCTTCTTGAAACTAAAAGGCTAGAAGAAATGGGCTGAAAGTTTTCTCCTATTCCCTGGCTGACTCTTCCCAAATTATGAAAATCCCATGCTTGATTCCCTTTGATTGATGTTAATGGTAAAGAATAATTGGGCAATTATAAAAGACTTCTATTATAATTAAGCCAGATATCTTTGCCACTAAGATTAATAATGTGTAATCACTGATTTCTTGGGAAGAGTTGACTAGGAAATAGGTGTGGTAATACAGTTTATTTAATTTAGCCTTAGTTAACCCATTGAGGAATATGAGTCGCTAAGTTAATTTTGGTTACCTGACTATTATATGCAGCTTAGGAAGACTGTTGAGCAATGAGAGGGGTAATAGTAATGTATTAACCCTTGAGGTTGATCTGGTACTTCCTAAGCTGAATATAATTGAATGCTAGCCAATATTCCCAAAGTGCATCATATATTAATTGATTTAGAATTTTGGCCTTTATATATTTACTGCTATAATTACTGAAAGTGATTATCAGCCCCTTGATAAATATGAGTAAGTTAATTCTGGATATTTGATTATTTTAAGTTTCTTTGGCATTTATGCTCTTAATTATTCCTTAAGTGCATAGAATTTCTTTTAGCCAGCATGACTTGTTATTTCTGGCTATTGGATTATTTTATTAAGATTTGGAAGGATCTGGGTCTAATGGAGTTTTATACTTTATTATTCCTAGAAGTTTTCCTGAAGTGCATAAAATTTCTCTTTAGCCAGCATGACTTATTCTTTTATGAAAGGGTTAAAGGTTCATGATTCCATTGGTGTATTTAATTTTGCTTAAGAGTGTACTGTATCATGTAAGCATTGGTTTGGCTGCTTATATAGGTTTAAAACTTTATATCTTGGGTTTGCATATTTAAATGTTGGTTTGTCTATCACTGACTGAAAAAATCTGCCAAAATACCTTAAAGATTTAAAAATAGCTGGTTGATGTAAAGTATTTAAATTGGTAAAAATAGATTATTTTACGATGCATATGCCATTTATGAAAATACATACTTTGTTTGCATGGTAAGTGAAAATATCACTTAACATACAAAGAAAGTAATATTATTTTCATAAATAACATGCATAATAAAAGTAATAAATTTGTTACCATATACAGATATTTTACGAAGATTTGTTTATGGACTGTTTTTATAAATCATTAAAAGTGTACTTGGCTGTTATGTGATAGTTGACCATATTTATATACTGCACACATGATATAAAGTTTAGCAACCTAGAATGAACAGTTTGACAACCAAAGGATCATTATGAACTTGGATATGTTCAACCATCATTACTGAAAGTGCTAAACCAAAGTTCTTTTAAGTAATGTGGTTGAATGTTCTAGAAGCGGTCTTAAAGTCGATGGCAAGTAATGTTTCTCTGACCGTCTTTGGCTGTGTACTGTTTTGTCTGGGTTGCATGTGTTCTTAGTGCATTTCAAACTTAACCTCCATAGCCCATGCTTGTCATGAGTTCTATTAACCCTTTCGGTACTGTCACTATCTGGCTAGCCTCGGATGATTTTAATCAGCTTCGAAAGAATCTCTTTCCTAAGCTGACTAAAATCTTTTGAGGTTAGCCAGAATAAGTAGTGACAGTACTGAAAGGGTTAACTGAGCCAATGACAAGAATGGGTATGTGAGGTTAGGTTTGAAATGCATAGGGTTTTTGGTAAAAGTCTGGGGTCAAGTAGAACGTAGCTCCACAAATTGCCAGCAAGAATCTAGAGATAGAAAAGTTTTTGCAGTGTGAAATGTTTGAGTTTCACCCCATAGACTTTTGACTGATTTCCCCCGGAATTTTGCTAAGTCCAGCCTCTGAGGCTGGACTTAGCAAATTTCTGGGGGTGACTGAAATTTTTCAAAGTCCAGTGGAACTTAGCAAAATTTCAGTGGTGTAAACTTTGGAACATTTAACAAGTCTAGTTCTGATCATATCAGACTGGACTTGTGAAATTTTCCCAAGTTTACACCACTGAAATAATTTGCCGAACATATCTGAACTGAATTTTCCAGAGTCCAGTCTATGACTGGACTTTGAAAATATTTGGTGGTTTGGACTTTGGAAAATTTTGCATGTCCACAGTTCTGATATGTTCGGAGCTCGGACTGGCAAAATTTTGCAAAGTGACAAAGCTAACTGAATGGGATTTAGATATTCAGAGTCCAGCCTTAGGTATGAACCTAAGGTGAACTGTATCCTATTACATGTATTATAATAAAACAATAAAGATATTATGGTATTCAAAACTTTTACTGTATTTCCAAATATTACATGACAGTTATTTGTGATAGAATTACTTAAGTCTTCAAGCACCTTTCAATGGACTACTTATAGTAACTCAACTAGTTTTATCACTTACAAACATTAGGCTTTGGGATTATCAACTACTAAAGTCTATGCCGTTTTAAATTGATAACATTTGCTAACTTTCAATACTTTAGTAATATCACTACAATTATAGATTTTTGAAGCATCTGTGACTGATATACTTTCAAATTTATTACTTTACAACTTATGAATCATTGGACATGAAAAATAACTCTGAAACTGAACAGTTACTAAAAGATTGTACTGTAATTTCTTAACCTTTAAAACTTTGTTATTTCTGTTTCTCAACATTTGGCTTTGCCAAATTATAATTTAAACTTTCAAAATAAACAACCAAAAGTTAGACTACACAAGATAGACTCAAAGGAACTATTCAAAATTGCTACGGAAATAACTTAATAAAATTCCAAACTTCATGGATACAATGGACAACTGGTTCATATCAATAATCATGGACTTAACAAGAATATAAATGTCTGAGTGGAGAGACTGGCACCAGAGTGTACATTCTCATTAAACTGAGTAAAGATAAATAAAAGAAGTCTTCAATTATTGGTAATTAGAAATACAACATAGTAAGGACCTAAGTAAATATGCCATACCTATTATTGCTAAGCAATGTTTCATCAATAAATTAATATTTCAAACTAAGCAAACCAAAACTTGGACAAAGGCAAAATTGCTATGTGGAAACATCAATTATATAGCCTATCATTCATCAGACAAATATTACCATAATCCAAACCAATTATAATGAAACTATCAACATTGTGGAAACTATGCTTGAGCAACAAAATTAAAGGGAAATAAAGCATCAACAGGTAATCTAATTAAGTCCAAGTTTTTTTGAGAAAATATTTTCGATTCTGGGCGAATGGCTGGGCGAAAATGAAATCTGAGACCATGTCTAGAAGCAGCTCGGCGAGAACAATCGAATGGCACCAAGTAGAATTCCCTAGGATTTATAGTTTGGGCTACAGAGGACTTTTAAAGTCCAAAAAACTGTCCCCTGGGCCCTCCAGGAAGGCCCAGTCAAAATCGAAATCCTAAACTAATGGTCCGATTTTAATTCTGTTTGCGCCATTCGATTCAGCTTGCTAAAGTGGACTTATGGTATAAATTTAAACAAAATACGTTCATAAATAACTCGTCTATGGAGTTTTTAAACTTTAAAATAGGCCTAGGGGGCCTAAAAATAGGTCAAAATTAAAAAAATATATACCGTTGAATCCGCAACGGCGAGACGAATCCAAATATTTAATAATATTGACAAGTCAAAATTCGACCAAAATCACCGATTTGCCTGGGCTTAAACCCAAGTTTTTTTGAGAAAATATTTTCGATTCTGGGCGAATGGCTGGGCGAAAATGAAATCTGAGACCATGTCTAGAAGCAGCTACAGAGGACTTTTAAAGTCCAAAAAACGGTCCCCTGGGCCCTCCAGGAAGGCCCAGTCAAAATCGAAATCCTAAACTAATGGTCCGATTTTAATTCTGTTTGCGCCATTCGATTCAGCTTGCTAAAGTGGACTTATGGTATAAATTTAAACAAAATACGTTCATAAATAACTCGTCTATGGAGTTTTTAAACTTTAAAATAGGCCTAGGGGGCCTAAAAATAGGTCAAAATTAAAAAAATATATATACCGTTGAATCCGCAACGGCGAGACGAATCCAAATATGTAATAATATTGACAAGTCAAAATTCGACCAAAATCACCGATTTGCCTGGGCAAAAACCCAAGTTTTTTTGAGAAAATATTTTCGATTCTGGGCGAATGGCTGGGCGAAAATGAAATCTGAGACCATGTCTAGAAGCAGCTCGGCGAGAACAATCGAATGGCACCAAGTAGAATTCCCTAGGACTTATAGTTTGGGCTACAGAGGACTTTTAAAGTCCAAAAAACGGTCCCCCTGGGCCCTCCAGGAAGGCCCAGTCAAAATCGAAATCCTAAACTAATGGTCCGATTTTAATTCTGTTTGCGCCATTCGATTCAGCTTGCTAAAGTGTACTTATGGTATAAATTTAAACAAAATACGTTCATAAATAACTCGTCTATGGAGTTTTTAAACTTTAAAATAGGCCTAGGGGGCCTAAAAATAGGTCAAAATTGAAAAAAAATATACCGTTGAATCCGCAACGGCGAGACGAATCCAAATATTTAATAATATTGACAAGTCAAAATTCGACCAAAATCACCGATTTGCCTGGGCTTAAACCCAAGTTTTTTTGAGAAAATATTTTCGATTCTGGGCGAATGGCTGGGCGAAAATGAAATCTGAGACCATGTCTAGAAGCAGCTCGGCGAGAGCTACAGAGGACTTTTAAAGTCCAAAAAACGGTCCCCTGGGCCCTCCAGGAAGGCCCAGTCAAAATCGAAATCCTAAACTAATGGTCCGATTTTAATTCTGTTTGCGCCATTCGATTCAGCTTGCTAAAGTGGACTTATGGTATAAATTTAAACAAAATACGTTCATAAATAACTCGTCTATGGAGTTTTTAAACTTTAAAATAGGCCTAGGGGGCCTAAAAATAGGTCAAAATTAAAAAAATATATATACCGTTGAATCCGCAACGGCGAGACGAATCCAAATATTTAATAATATTGACAAGTCAAAATTCGACCAAAATCACCGATTTGCCTGGGCTTAAACCCAAGGTTTTTTAGAAAATATTTTCGATTCTGGGCGAATGGCTGGGCGAAAATGAAATCTGAGACCATGTCTAGAAGCAGCTCGGCGAGAACAATCGAATGGCACCAAGTAGAATTCCCTAGGATTTATAGTTTGGGCTACAGAGGACTTTTAAAGTCCAAAAACGGTCCCCTGGGCCCTCCAGGAAGGCCCAGTCAAAATCGAAATCCTAAACTAATGGTCCGATTTTAATTCTGTTTGCGCCATTCGATTCAGCTTGCTAAAGTGTACTTATGGTATAAATTTAAACAAAATACGTTCATAAATAACTCGTCTATGGAGTTTTTAAACTTTAAAATAGGCCTAGGGGGCCTAAAAATAGGTCAAAATTAAAAAAATATATATACCGTTGAATCCGCAACGGCGAGACGAATCCAAATATTTAATAATATTGACAAGTCAAAATTCGACCAAAATCACCGATTTGCCTGGGCTTAAACCCAAGTTTTTTTGAGAAAATATTTTCGATTCTGGGCGAATGGCTGGGCGAAAATGAAATCTGAGACCATGTCTAGAAGCAGCTACAGAGGACTTTTAAAGTCCAAAAAACGGTCCCCTGGGCCCTCCAGGAAGGCCCAGTCAAAATCGAAATCCTAAACTAATGGTCCGATTTTAATTCTGTTTGCGCCATTCGATTCAGCTTGCTAAAGTGGACTTATGGTATAAATTTAAACAAAATACGTTCATAAATAACTCGTCTATGGAGTTTTTAAACTTTAAAATAGGCCTAGGGGGCCTAAAAATAGGTCAAAATTAAAAAAATATATACCGTTGAATCCGCAACGGCGAGACGAATCCAAATATTTAATAATATTGACAAGTCAAAATTCGACCAAAATCACCGATTTGCCTGGGCTTAAACCCAAGTTTTTTTGAGAAAATATTTTCGATTCTGGGCGAATGGCTGGGCGAAAATGAAATCTGAGACCATGTCTAGAAGCAGCTCGGCGAGAACAATCGAATGGCACCAAGTAGAATTCCCTAGGATTTATAGTTTGGGCTACAGAGGACTTTTAAAGTCCAAAAAACGGTCCCCTGGGCCCTCCAGGAAGGCCCAGTCAAAATCGAAATCCTAAACTAATGGTCCGATTTTAATTCTGTTTGCGCCATTCGATTCAGCTTGCTAAAGTGTACTTATGGTATAAATTTAAACAAAATACGTTCATAAATAACTCGTCTATGGAGTTTTTAAACTTTAAAATAGGCCTAGGGGGCCTAAAAATAGGTCAAAATTAAAAAAATATATACCGTTGAATCCGCAACGGCGAGACGAATCCAAATATTTAATAATATTGACAAGTCAAAATTCGACCAAAATCACCGATTTGCCTGGGCTTAAACCCAAGTTTTTTTGAGAAAATATTTTCGATTCTGGGCGAATGGCTGGGCGAAAATGAAATCTGAGACCATGTCTAGAAGCAGCTACAGAGGACTTTTAAAGTCCAAAAAACGGTCCCCTGGGCCCTCCAGGAAGGCCCAGTCAAAATCGAAATCCTAAACTAATGGTCCGATTTTAATTCTGTTTGCGCCATTCGATTCAGCTTGCTAAAGTGTACTTATATAAATTTAAACAAAATACGTTCATAAATAACTCGTCTATGGAGTTTTTAAACTTTAAAATAGGCCTAGGGGGCCTAAAAATAGGTCAAAATTAAAAAAATATATATACCGTTGAATCCGCAACGGCGAGACGAATCCAAATATTTAATAATATTGACAAGTCAAAATTCGACCAAAATCACCGATTTGCCTGGGCTTAAACCCAAGTTTTTTTGAGAAAATATTTTCGATTCTGGGCGAATGGCTGGGCGAAAATGAAATCTGAGACCATGTCTAGAAGCAGCTCGGCGAGAACAATCGAATGGCACCAAGTAGAATTCCCTAGGATTTATAGTTTGGGCTACAGAGGACTTTTAAAGTCCAAAAAACGGTCCCCTGGGCCCTCCAGGAAGGCCCAGTCAAAATCGAAATCCTAAACTAATGGTCCGATTTTAATTCTGTTTGCGCCATTCGATTCAGCTTGCTAAAGTGGACTTATGGTATAAATTTAAACAAAATACGTTCATAAATAACTCGTCTATGGAGTTTTTAAACTTTAAAATAGGCCTAGGGGGCCTAAAAATAGGTCAAAATTAAAAAAATATATATACCGTTGAATCCGCAACGGCGAGACGAATCCAAATATTTAATAATATTGACAAGTCAAAATTCGACCAAAATCACCGATTTGCCTGGGCTTAAATCCAAGTTTTTTTGAGAAAATATTTTCGATTCTGGGCGAATGGCTGGGCGAAAATGAAATCTGAGACCATGTCTAGAAGCAGCTCGGCGAGAACAATCGAATGGCACCAAGTAGAATTCCCTAGGATTTATAGTTTGGGCTACAGAGGACTTTTAAAGTCCAAAAAACGGTCCCCCTGGGCCCTCCAGGAAGGCCCAGTCAAAATCGAAATCCTAAACTAATGGTCCGATTTTAATTCTGTTTGCGCCATTCGATTCAGCTTGCTAAAGTGTACTTATGGTATAAATTTAAACAAAATACGTTCATAAATAACTCGTCTATGGAGTTTTTAAACTTTAAAATAGGCCTAGGGGGCCTAAAAATAGGTCAAAATTAAAAAAATATATATACCGTTGAATCCGCAACGGCGAGACGAATCCAAATATTTAATAATATTGACAAGTCAAAATTCGACCAAAATCACCGATTTGCCTGGGCTTAAACCCAAGTTTTTTTGAGAAAATATTTTCGATTCTGGGCGAATGGCTGGGCGAAAATGAAATCTGAGACCATGTCTAGAAGCAGCTCGGCGAGAACAATCGAATGGCACCAAGTAGAATTCCCTAGGACTTATAGTTTGGGCTACAGAGGACTTTTAAAGTCCAAAAAACGGTCCCCTGGGCCCTCCAGGAAGGCCAAGTCAAATCGAAATCCTAAACTAATGGTCCGATTTTAATTCTGTTTGCGCCATTCGATTCAGCTTGCTAAAGTGGACTTATGGTATAAATTTAAACAAAATACGTTCATAAATAACTCGTCTATGGAGTTTTTAAACTTTAAAATAGGCCTAGGGGGCCTAAAAATAGGTCAAAATTAAAAAAATATATACCGTTGAATCCGCAACGGCGAGACGAATCCAAATATTTAATAATATTGACAAGTCAAAATTCGACCAAAATCACCGATTTGCCTGGGCTTAAATCCAAGTTTTTTTGAGAAAATATTTTCGATTCTGGGCGAATGGCTGGGCGAAAATGAAATCTGAGACCATGTCTAGAAGCAGCTCGGCGAGAACAATCGAATGGCACCAAGTAGAATTCCCTAGGATTTATAGTTTGGGCTACAGAGGACTTTTAAAGTCCAAAAAACGGTCCCCTGGGCCCTCCAGGAAGGCCCAGTCAAAATCGAAATCCTAAACTAATGGTCCGATTTTAATTCTGTTTGCGCCATTCGATTCAGCTTGCTAAAGTGTACTTATGGTATAAATTTAAACAAAATACGTTCATAAATAACTCGTCTATGGAGTTTTTAAACTTTAAAATAGGCCTAGGGGGCCTAAAAATAGGTCAAAATTAAAAAAATATATATACCGTTGAATCCGCAACGGCGAGACGAATCCAAATATTTAATAATATTGACAAGTCAAAATTCGACCAAAATCACCGATTTGCCTGGGCTTAAACCCAAGTTTTTTTGAGAAAATATTTTCGATTCTGGGCGAATGGCTGGGCGAAAATGAAATCTGAGACCATGTCTAGAAGCAGCTACAGAGGACTTTTAAAGTCCAAAAAACGGTCCCCTGGGCCCTCCAGGAAGGCCCAGTCAAAATCGAAATCCTAAACTAATGGTCCGATTTTAATTCTGTTTGCGCCATTCGATTCAGCTTGCTAAAGTGGACTTATGGTATAAATTTAAACAAAATACGTTCATAAATAACTCGTCTATGGAGTTTTTAAACTTTAAAATAGGCCTAGGGGGCCTAAAAATAGGTCAAAATTAAAAAAATATATATACCGTTGAATCCGCAACGGCGAGACGAATCCAAATATTTAATAATATTGACAAGTCAAAATTCGACCAAAATCACCGATTTGCCTGGGCTTAAACCCAAGTTTTTTTGAGAAAATATTTTCGATTCTGGGCGAATGGCTGGGCGAAAATGAAATCTGAGACCATGTCTAGAAGCAGCTCGGCGAGAACAATCGAATGGCACCAAGTAGAATTCCCTAGGATTATAGTTTGGGCTACAGAGGACTTTTAAAGTCCAAAAAACGGTCCCCTGGGCCCTCCAGGAAGGCCCAGTCAAAATCGAAATCCTAAACTAATGGTCCGATTTTAATTCTGTTTGCGCCATTCGATTCAGCTTGCTAAAGTGTACTTATGGTATAAATTTAAACAAAATACGTTCATAAATAACTCGTCTATGGAGTTTTTAAACTTTAAAATAGGCCTAGGGGGCCTAAAAATAGGTCAAAATTTAAAAAATATATACCGTTGAATCCGCAACGGCGAGACGAATCCAAATATTAATATTGACAAGTCAAAATTCGACCAAAATCACCGATTTGCCTGGGCTTAAACCCAAGTTTTTTTGAGAAAATATTTTCGATTCTGGGCGAATGGCTGGGCGAAAATGAAATCTGAGACCATGTCTAGAAGCAGCTCGGCGAGAACAATCGAATGGCACCAAGTACTACAGAGGACTTTTAAAGTCCAAAAAACGGTCCCCTGGGCCCTCCAGGAAGGCCCAGTCAAAATCGAAATCCTAAACTAATGGTCCGATTTTAATTCTGTTTGCGCCATTCGATTCAGCTTGCTAAAGTGGACTTATGGTATAAATTTAAACAAAATACGTTCATAAATAACTCGTCTATGGAGTTTTTAAACTTTAAAATAGGCCTAGGGGGCCTAAAAATAGGTCAAAATTAAAAAATATATATACCGTTGAATCCGCAACGGCGAGACGAATCCAAATATTTAATAATATTGACAAGTCAAAATTCGACCAAAATCACCGATTTGCCTGGGCTTAAACCCAAGTTTTTTTGAGAAAATATTTTCGATTCTGGGCGAATGGCTGGGCGAAAATGAAATCTGAGACCATGTCTAGAAGCAGCTCGGCGAGAACAATCGAATGGCACCAAGTAGAATTCCCTAGGATTTATAGTTTGGGCTACAGAGGACTTTTAAAGTCCAAAAAACGGTCCCCTGGGCCCTCCAGGAAGGCCCAGTCAAAATCGAAATCCTAAACTAATGGTCCGATTTTAATTCTGTTTGCGCCATTCGATTCAGCTTGCTAAAGTGTACTTATGGTATAAATTTAAACAAAATACGTTCATAAATAACTCGTCTATGGAGTTTTTAAACTTTAAAATAGGCCTAGGGGGCCTAAAAATAGGTCAAAATTAAAAAATATATATACCGTTGAATCCGCAACGGCGAGACGAATCCAAATATTTAATAATATTGACAAGTCAAAATTCGACCAAAATCACCGATTTGCCTGGGCTTAAATCCAAGTTTTTTTGAGAAAATATTTTCGATTCTGGGCGAATGGCTGGGCGAAAATGAAATCTGAGACCATGTCTAGAAGCAGCTCGGCGAGAACAATCGAATGGCACCAAGTAGAATTCCCTAGGATTTATAGTTTGGGCTACAGAGGACTTTTAAAGTCCAAAAAACGGTCCCCTGGGCCCTCCAGGAAGGCCCAGTCAAAATCGAAATCCTAAACTAATGGTCCGATTTTAATTCTGTTTGCGCCATTCGATTCAGCTTGCTAAAGTGTACTTATGGTATAAATTTAAACAAAATACGTTCATAAATAACTCGTCTATGGAGTTTTTAAACTTTAAAATAGGCCTAGGGGGCCTAAAAATAGGTCAAAATTAAAAAATATATATACCGTTGAATCCGCAACGGCGAGACGAATCCAAATATTTAATAATATTGACAAGTCAAAATTCGACCAAAATCACCGATTTGCCTGGGCTTAAACCCACGGTTTTTGAGAAAAATATTTTCAATTCTGGCCGAATGGCTGGGCGAAAATGAAATCTGAGACCATGTCTAGAAGCAGCTCGGCGAGACAATCGAATGGCACCAAGTAGAATTCCCTAGGATTTATAGTTTGGGCTACAGAGGACTTTTAAAGTCCAAAAAACGGTCCCCTGGGCCCTCCAGGAAGGCCCAGTCAAAATCGAAATCCTAAACTAATGGTCCGATTTTAATTCTGTTTGCGCCATTCGATTCAGCTTGCTAAAGTGGACTTATGGTATAAATTTAAACAAAATACGTTCATAAATAACTCGTCTATGGAGTTTTTAAACTTTAAAATAGGCCTAGGGGGCCTAAAAATAGGTCAAAATTAAAAAATATATATACCGTTGAATCCGCAACGGCGAGACGAATCCAAATATTTAATAATATTGACAAGTCAAAATTCGACCAAAATCACCGATTTGCCTGGGCTTAAATCCAAGTTTTTTTGAGAAAATATTTTCGATTCTGGGCGAATGGCTGGGCGAAAATGAAATCTGAGACCATGTCTAGAAGCAGCTCGGCGAGAACAATCGAATGGCACCAAGTAGAATTCCCTAGGATTTATAGTTTGGGCTACAGAGGACTTTTAAAGTCCAAAAAACGGTCCCCTGGGCCCTCCAGGAAGGCCCAGTCAAAATCGAAATCCTAAACTAATGGTCCGATTTTAATTCTGTTTGCGCCATTCGATTCAGCTTGCTAAAGTGTACTTATGGTATAAATTTAAACAAAATACGTTCATAAATAACTCGTCTATGGAGTTTTTAAACTTTAAAATAGGCCTAGGGGGCCTAAAAATAGGTCAAAATTAAAAAAATATATATACCGTTGAATCCGCAACGGCGAGACGAATCCAAATATGTAATAATATTGACAAGTCAAAATTCGACCAAAATCACCGATTTGCCTGGGCTTAAACCCAAGTTTTTTTGAGAAAATATTTTCGATTCTGGGCGAATGGCTGGGCGAAAATGAAATCTGAGACCATGTCTAGAAGCAGCGCTACAGAGGACTTTTAAAGTCCAAAAAACGGTCCCCTGGGCCCTCCAGGAAGGCCCAGTCAAAATCGAAATCCTAAACTAATGGTCCGATTTTAATTCTGTTTGCGCCATTCGATTCAGCTTGCTAAAGTGTACTTATGGTATAAATTTAAACAAAATACGTTCATAAATAACTCGTCTATGGAGTTTTTAAACTTTAAAATAGGCCTAGGGGGCCTAAAAATAGGTCAAAATTAAAAAATATATATACCGTTGAATCCGCAACGGCGAGACGAATCCAAATATTTAATAATATTGACAAGTCAAAATTCGACCAAAATCACCGATTTGCCTGGGCTTAAACCCAAGTTTTTTTGAGAAAATATTTTCGATTCTGGGCGAATGGCTGGGCGAAAATGAAATCTGAGACCATGTCTAGAAGCAGCTACAGAGGACTTTTAAAGTCCAAAAAACGGTCCCCTGGGCCCTCCAGGAAGGCCCAGTCAAAATCGAAATCCTAAACTAATGGTCCGATTTTAATTCTGTTTGCGCCATTCGATTCAGCTTGCTAAAGTGGACTTATGGTATAAATTTAAACAAAATACGTTCATAAATAACTCGTCTATGGAGTTTTTAAACTTTAAAATAGGCCTAGGGGGCCTAAAAATAGGTCAAAATTAAAAAAAATATATACCGTTGAATCCGCAACGGCGAGACGAATCCAAATATTTAATAATATTGACAAGTCAAAATTCGACCAAAATCACCGATTTGCCTGGGCTTAAACCCAAGTTTTTTTGAGAAAATATTTTCGATTCTGGGCGAATGGCTGGGCGAAAATGAAATCTGAGACCATGTCTAGAAGCAGCTCGGCGAGAACAATCGAATGGCACCAAGTAGAATTCCCTAGGATTTATAGTTTGGGCTACAGAGGACTTTTAAAGTCCAAAAAACGGTCCCCTGGGCCCTCCAGGAAGGCCCAGTCAAAATCGAAATCCTAAACTAATGGTCCGATTTTAATTCTGTTTGCGCCATTCGATTCAGCTTGCTAAAGTGTACTTATGGTATAAATTTAAACAAAATACGTTCATAAATAACTCGTCTATGGAGTTTTTAAACTTTAAAATAGGCCTAGGGGGCCTAAAAATAGGTCAAAATTAAAAAATATATATACCGTTGAATCCGCAACGGCGAGACGAATCCAAATATTTAATAATATTGACAAGTCAAAATTCGACCAAAATCACCGATTTGCCTGGGCTTAAACCCAAGTTTTTTTGAGAAAATATTTTCGATTCTGGGCGAATGGCTGGGCGAAAATGAAATCTGAGACCATGTCTAGAAGCAGCTCGGCGAGAACAATCGAATGGCACCAAGTAGAATTCCTAGGATTTATAGTTTGGGCTACAGAGGACTTTTAAAGTCCAAAAAACGGTCCCCTGGGCCCTCCAGGAAGGCCCAGTCAAAATCGAAATCCTAAACTAATGGTCCGATTTTAATTCTGTTTGCGCCATTCGATTCAGCTTGCTAAAGTGTACTTATGGTATAAATTTAAACAAAATACGTTCATAAATAACTCGTCTATGGAGTTTTTAAACTTTAAAATAGGCCTAGGGGGCCTAAAAAATAGGTCACAATTAAAAAAATATATATACCATTGAATTCGCAACGGCGAGACGAATCCAAATATGTAATAATATTGACAAGTCAAAATTCGACCAAAATCACCGATTTGCCTGGGCTTAAAACCCAAGTTTTTTTGAGAAAAAATATTATCGATTCTGGGCAAATGGCCGGGCGAAAATGAAATCTGAGACCATGTCTAGAAGCAGCTCGGCGAGAACAATCGAATGGGACCAAGTAGAATTCCCTAGGATTTATAGTTTGGGCTACAGAGGACTTTTAAAGTCCAAAAAACGGTCCCCTGGGCCCTCCAGGAAGGCCCAGTCAAAATCGAAATCCTAAACTAATGGTCCGATTTTAATTCTGTTTGCGCCATTCGATTCAGCTTGCTAAAGTGTACTTATGGTATAAATTTAAACAAAATACGTTCATAAATAACTCGTCTATGGAGTTTTTAAACTTTAAAATAGGCCTAGGGGGCCTAAAAATAGGTCAAAATTAAAAAAATATATATACCGTTGAATCCGCAACGGCGAGACGAATCCAAATATTTAATAATATTGACAAGTCAAAATTCGACCAAAATCACCGATTTGCCTGGGCTTAAAAACCCAAGTTTTTTTGAGAAAATATTTTCGATTCTGGGCGAATGGCTGGGCGAAAATGAAATCTGAGACCATGTCTAGAAGCAGCTCGCCGAGAAACATCGAATGGCACCAAGTAGAATTCCCTAGGATTTATAGTTTGGGCTACAGAGGACTTTTAAAGTCCAAAAAACGGTCCCCTGGGCCCTCCAGGAAGGCCCAGTCAAAATCGAAATCCTAAACTAATGGTCCGATTTTAATTCTGTTTGCGCCATTCGATTCAGCTTGCTAAAGTGGACTTATGGTATAAATTTAAACAAAATACGTTCATAAATAACTCGTCTATGGAGTTTTTAAACTTTAAAATAGGCCTAGGGGGGCCTAAAAATAGGTCAAAATTAAAAAATATATATACCGTTGAATCCGCAACGGCGAGACGAATCCAAATATGTAATAATATTGACAAGTCAAAATTCGACCAAAATCACCGATTTGCCTGGGCTTAAACCCAAGGTTTTTGACCCAAGGTTTTTGAGATAAATATTTTCGATTCTGGGCGAATGGCTGGGTGAAAATGAAATCTAAGACCATGTCTAGAAGCAGCTACAGAGGACTTTTAAAGTCCAAAAAACGGTCCCCTGGGCCCTCCAGGAAGGCCCAGTCAAAATCGAAATCCTAAACTAATGGTCCGATTTTAATTCTGTTTGCGCCATTCGATTCAGCTTGCTAAAGTGGACTTATGGTATAAATTTAAACAAAATACGTTCATAAATAACTCGTCTATGGAGTTTTTAAACTTTAAAATAGGCCTAGGGGCCTAAAAATAGGTCAAAATTAAAAAATATATACCGTTGAATCCGCAACGGCGAGACGAATCCAAATATTTAATAATATTGACAAGTCAAAATTCGACCAAAATCACCGATTTGCCTGGGCTTAAACCCAAGTTTTTTTGAGAAAATATTTTCGATTCTGGGCGAATGGCTGGGCGAAAATGAAATCTGAGACCATGTCTAGAAGCAGCTCGGCGAGAACAATCGAATGGCACCAAGTAGAATTCCCTAGGATTTATAGTTTGGGCTACAGAGGACTTTTAAAGTCCAAAAAAACGGTCCCCTGGGCCCTCCAGGAAGGCCCAGTCAAAATCGAAATCCTAAACTAATGGTCCGATTTTAATTCTGTTTGCGCCATTCGATTCAGCTTGCTAAAGTGGACTTATGGTATAAATTTAAACAAAATACGTTCATAAATAACTCGTCTATGGAGTTTTTAAACTTTAAAATAGGCCTAGGGGGCCTAAAAATAGGTCAAAATTAAAAAAATATATATATCGTTGAATCCGCAACGGCGAGACGAATCCAAATATTTAATAATATTGACAAGTCAAAATTCAACCAAAATCACCGATTTGCCTGGGCTTAAATCCAAGTTTTTTGAGAATCATATTTTCGATTCTTGGCGAATGTCTGGGCTAAAATGAAA
>CM064576.1:34350493-34482993 GCA_032716605.1 Paralithodes platypus
GTCTAGCTCTCTATCATAATTCCCAGCACGGTTCTGTTCCACCTGGCATAACGCTGCCATATCTATAGCTCTCTATCATAATTCCCAGCACGGTTCTGTTCCACCTGGCATACCGCTGCCATATATAGTCTAGCTCTCTATCATAATTCCCAGCACGGTTCTGTTCCACCTGGCATACCGCTGCCATATATAGTCTAGCTCTCTATCATAATTCCCAGCACGGTTCTGTTCCACCTGGCATACCACTGCCATATAGTCTAGCTCTCTATCATAATTCCCAGCACGGTTCTGTTCCACCTGGCATACCGCTGCCATATATAGTCTAGCTCTCTATCATAATTCCCAGCACGGTTCTGTTCCACCTGGCATACCGCTGCCATATATAGTCTAGCTCTCTATCATAATTCCCAGCACGGTTCTGTTCCACCTGGCATACCGCTGCCATATATAGTCTAGCTCTATCATAATTCCCAGCACGGGTTCTGTTCCACCTGGCATACCGCTGCCATATATAGTCTAGCTCTCTATCATAATTCCCAGCACGGTTTCTGTTTCCACCTGGCATACCGCTGCCATATATAGTCTAGCTCTCTATCATTAATTGCCCAGCACGGTTCTGTTCCACCTGGCATACCGCTGCCATATATAGTCTAGCTCTCTATCAGAATTCCCAGCACGGTTTCTGTTCCACCTGGCATACCGCTGCCATATATAGTCTAGCTCTCTATCATAATTGCCCAGCACGGTTCTGTTCCACCTGGCATACCACTGCCATATAGTCTAGCTCTCTATCATAATTCCCAGCACGGTTCTGTTCCACCTGGCATACCGCTGCCATATATAGTCTAGCTCTCTATCATAATTCCCAGCACGGTTCTGTTCCACCTGGCATACCGCTGCCCATATAGTCTAGCTCTCTATCATAATTCCCAGCACGGTTCTGTTCCACCTGGCATACCACTGCCATATAGTCTAGCTCTCTATCATAATTCCCAGCACGGTTCTGTTCCACCTGGCATACCGCTGCCATATATAGTCTAGCTCTCTATCATAATTCCCAGCACGGTTCTGTTCCACCTGGCATAACCGCTGCCATATATAGTCTAGCTCTCTATCATAATTCCCAGCACGGTTCTGTTCCACCTGGCATACCGCTGCCATATATAGTCTAGCTCTCTATCATAATTCCCAGCACGGTTCTGTTCCACCTGGCATACCGCTGCCATATATAGTCTAGCTCTCTATCATAATTCCCAGCACAGTTCTGTTCCACCTGGCATACCGCTGCCATATATAGTCTAGCTCTCTATCATAATTGCCAGCACGGTTCTGTTCCACCTGGCATACCGCTGCCATATATAGTCTAGCTCTCTATCATAATTCCCAGCACGGTTCTGTTCCACCTGGCATACCGCTGCCATATATAGTCTAGCTCTCTATCATAATTCCCAGCACGGTTCTGTTCCACCTGACATACCGCTGCCATATATAGTCTAGCTCTCTATCATACTTCCCAGGACGGTTCTGTCCCACCTGGCATACCGCTGCCATATATAGTCTAGCTCTCTATCATAATTCCCAGCACGGTTCTGTTCCACCTGGCATACCGCTGCCATATATAGTACAAAGGAGTACAAAGGAAATCAAGCAACAACAGATCTAGTGACCCTTCTAGGTTGCTTGTCCTCCAAAACACTGAGGATCAAGTGTCCAAACAGTGGTTTAGAGTGGGTAAGGGAACAGTGGAAAGGGGAATACTGCCCTGGAACTAATGTCCGTGGCAGGATTAGGAAGTTAGTAGGGGACAGATGGGTTAGTAACTGAGGGGGGGATAAAATAAAGTTATTCATTTACAAACGCAGTCAGTCGCGGGTTTGATGCGAGATATTTGTCTAGGCGGAGTTTAAATGAATCAACGGTGATGCAGTCTATAACGTTGAGGGGAAGCCCATTCCACAAGTTGACAACTCGATTGAAGAAGAAATTCTTAGATTCGTGTGAGTTAAAGATTTACCAATAATTTTGCAACCGTTTCCCCGCGTGTAATTAGATTGGTCGATAGTGAAGTACTTACTACAGTTCATATTGTCGATGCCTTTGATGATTTTGAACACTTGAATTAAGTCACCTCTTAATCTGCGCTGGGTTAAAGGAAATAGATTTAATTCTCTAAGACGCTCTTCGTATGGTTTGTTCTTTAGGCTAGGTATCATTTTGGTAACTCTACGTTGAACTCGTTCAGCTTGTTTATATCTTTTTGGTAATAAGGGCACCAGGATTGAACGCAGTATTCCAGAAGAGGGCGGACTAAAATGAATTGTAAAGGGTTAGGATAACTTCTTTGGATTTATGCTCAAATGACCTGCCTATAAAGCCAATTATTTTGTTTGCCTTCTTAACAACTTCTGAACATTGTTGACTCGGTTTTAGGTTACTCGATATTGTTACTCCCAGATCGGTTTCTCTGTTTACATTCTTAAGCTGAGTGCCATTCATTCGAATAGTTTGCTTTCTCATTTAGGTATCGATATGTAGTACTTTACATTTATCCGCATTGAAACTCATTTGCCAAATTTGGGCCCAACATGACCCATTTATCTAGATTGTGTTGCATATCGTCAACTTGTTCTTTTGAGAGTACGCTATTTGCAATTTTTGTATCGTCAGCAAATTTTGAGATTGTACAGGTGAGACCCTCATCTATGTCGTTGATGTAAATTAGAAAGAGAATTGGTCCTAGTACCGATCCCTGGGGTACCCCGCTACTTACATTGGTCCATTTTGATGCCTTACCGTTTATGACTACTCTTTGCTTTCTGTCGCTGAGCCAATTTTCTATCCATTTCAACACACCGTCTTGTATTCCATGCGCTTTTAGTTTTAGCAGTAAACGTTTGTGGGGAACTTTGTCAAAGGCCTTTTGAAAATCAAGGTATATAATATCTACAGCTTTACTCTCATCGTAGAGGTTGAGGATATCGTGGAAGAAGTCTAAGAGGTTTTGTTAAACAGGAACGTTTTTACGAAAGCCGTGTTGAGGTATCTTTAAGTATGTTATTTTCCTCTAAGTGATTTACGAGTCTGTCTCGTATGGAACCGTTTCTAGCATTTTACATACAACTGAGGTTAAGCTAATTGGACGATAGTTACTGGGTAGGGATTTGCTGCCTTTTTTGAATATCGGTGTTACGTTGGCTAGCTTCCACTGATCGGGCGCTAGTTCCAGGACTGCAAGGATTTATTGAATAGTAATGTCAGTGGTTTAGAGAGCTCATCCTTAGCTTCCTTTAGAACTCTAGGCGAGATTGTATCAGGTCCAGGCGTGTTATTTACCTTGAGTTTATCTAAACAAATCAATACTTCTCTCTCTGTAACGGTGATATTGCTTAGAACATCTGAATTATCAATCTGAATCGGCGATGGTGTAGGGATATCACTGAGGTCTTCTGTTGTAAAAACTGATGCAAAGAAGGTATTGAGGGCATTACTCATTTGTTCTTCGTCTTTGGTGTATTCTCCATTTTCATCGACTAACGGTCCAACAGTTGAAGTAACAACTTTTTTTCTTTCTGATATAACTATAGAATTCTTTCGGGTTTGTTTTACTTTGATTCGCAATATGTAACTCTAAGGTCTTTTTACTTTGCTTAATTAACTTTTTGGCTTTGCGTCGCTAGCTCTACAAATTTCAAGCCGTTCTTCGTGATTTTGTGAGGATTTTAATCTATCATTAGCACATTTTTTAGCAAGCAGTTTGAAATATCTTTATTCCACCATTTGGGCTTATTATTATGGCCTGGACGCCGAGTTTTTGATGGTATGCAGTCTTGCACTGCTTTTAGGTAAGTGGCTTTGAATAACTTCCAAGATGTATTTATGTCGTTATTGTGAATTAAAAAGCTCCAGTCAGTTTCTTTAAACATAGCTCTAAGTTTATGGAAGTTTGCTTTCTTGAAATTCGGGACTTTTTCGATGCTTACTATTTGGTTCGTTACTTAGTAAACTTTAAAGTGAAAGTTATCGTACGATGGTCGCTGTTACTGAATTCATCAACAACATTCAAATTCTCTATTAATTCTTCTTTTGTTGCAAGTACAATGTCAAGAACGTTATTACCACGGGTCGGCGTTCCAAACAAATTGATAAAGCGAACTCTCTTGCAAGTTCGTATACAAGTCATGTCCGGAGTGTGAAGTAAGAGTATCGCCCCCCTTGGTCACAGGTAAATTAAAGTCACCAAAAATTACGGTATCTTGTGAGTTACTTACATCTGCAATTTGTTCGTAAATTTCTCGGTCAGTTTGCACTGATTGAGCTGGAGGTCTGTATATTAATGCAAGTATTATTTTGGTACCTTTATTATTCTTTATTAGCACAAAAGATGCGTCGACGTTCACAATTTGAGGTTTTGACAAGAGGGTAGGGTTAAGACTTTCTTTGATATAAAGTAAAACGCCACCTCCATTTCGATTTATTCGGCTTTTCTCAAACATTACATAACCGGGAAGTGAATACTCTGCTAAAAAGTCTCTATCTTCTGTATTGAGCCAAGATTCTGTTATGCCAATCACATCATAATTTTCTGTAAACACTAGCTCCTCTAAATCTGAAAATTTATTGAAAATTTATTGCGTATGCTACGAGCGTTTGCATAGAAAACCTTTAAATTTGTTATTTTAGAACTCACGGAACGCTCTTTAATAATATTTTTGGTTCTTGTCGGATCTACATTTATGTTCATGGCTGGGCTGTCCTCGGTCCTCGCTGTCTTCGGTCCTTATCGCTGGTGGTCCTCGGTTGCCTCTGTTTTTTTCTTGGCGTTGGATGATTTATGTCACTGCTGCTTCTTCTCGGATGGCGTTTTTTGATCCATGGCTGCGGACTGCTTCGTGTAGGAGACGACCCATGCGTGCTGAACCCACAGGGTTTAGATGAGTGCCACCCTTGCGGAACAGAGTAGGCTGGTTGTAGAAGTTGTCCCAGAGGTTGATGAATTCAACTTCTTCCCTCAGACACAAATGTTTTAGTCGGCTATTTGTGCTGAAAGCGCTGTCGTAGAATTTGTCAGGTGCGTCGATCTTGGGGAGAATGCCTGAGATGATGATATTCCTTGACTTGTTTTTGTAGTGCTGGATCATCTTGCGATATTTCTCCATCAACTCTTCGGATCTGGTGCGCATGACGTCATTTGAACCAGCATGGATGACAAAAAAAGGGTATTTTCATTTGCATCCTTTGTGGTATCTTCGAAGGCTTCCACAATGTCGTCCAGTCCAGCTCCTGGGATGCAAAATCTTTTTCGTTGATTTGGGACTCTGTCGCAGAACTCTTCGACCTGTCCTCGTAGGATGGAATCCCCCACGAGCCTGGTCTCTTCTGGTTCGTCTTCCATCTCTACCAATATCTCAAATCTGTTGGACATTGTGACTGGTAGATGAGACCTTTTCTGCGTTGGCCGTGCACCATTCCTCACTGGTGTAAATCCGGAAACCTGTGGTGGCGGGACTCTACGTACAGGTCGGGGAGAGGAGTGGTTAGAACGGGGGCGAGGGGTTGGTACTGTTCGTGCTAGCAGGCTTCTTGCACGAGGAGTGGGGGAGAGACTAAGGTGAACAGGGCGGCTGTCCTGGTTTGATGTCGGCTCAGGTTCATCAGAAGCATCTGCTGCAGTGTCTATAGTCTAGCTCTCTATCATAATTCCCAGCACGGTTCTGTTCCACCTGGCATACCGCTGCTGATAGTCTAGCTCTCTATCATAATTCCCAGCACGGTTCTGTTCCACCTGGCATACCGCTGCCATATATAGTCTAGCTCTCTATCATAATTCCCAGCACGGTTCTGTTCCACCTGGCATACCGCTGCCATATATAGTCTAGCTCTCTATCATAATTGCCAGCACGGTTCTGTTCCACTGGCATACCGCTGCCATATATAGGTCTAGCTCTCTATCATAATTCCCAGCACGGTTCTGTTCCACCTGGCATACCGCTGCCATATATAGTCTAGCTCTCTATCATAATTCCCAGCACGGTTCTGTTCCACCTGGCATACCGCTGCCATATATAGTCTAGCTCTCTATCATAAATTACCCGCACGGTTCTGTTCCACCTGGCATACCGCTGCCATATATAGTCGAGCTCACTATCATAATTCCCAGCACGGTTCTGTTCACCTGGCATACCGCTGCCATATATAGTCTAGCTCTCTATCATAATTCCCAGCACGGTTCTGTTCCACCTGGCATACCACTGCCATATAGTCTAGCTCTCTATCATAATTCCCAGCACGGTTCTGTTCACCTGGCATAACGCTGCCATATATAGTATAGCTCTCTATCATAATTCCCAGCACGGTTCTGTTTCCACTGGCATACCGCTGCCCTATATAGTCTAGCTCTCTATCATAATTACCAGCACGGTTCTGTTCCACCTGGCATACCGCTTGCCATAATAGTCTAGCTCTCTATCATAATTCCCAGCACGGTTCTGTTCCACCTGGCATACCGCTGCCATATATAGTCTAGCTCTCTATCATAATTTCCCAGCACGTTCTGTTCCACCTGGCATACGCTGCCATATATAGGAGCTCTCTCTCATAATTCAGCACGGTTCTGTTCCACCTGGCATACCGCTGCCATATAGTCTAGCTCTCTATCATAATTCCCAGCACGGTTTCTGTTCCACCTGGCATACCGCTGCCATAATAGTCTAGCTCTCTATCATAATTCCCAGCACGGTTTCTGTTCCACCTGGCATACCGCTGCCATATAGTCTAAGCTCTCTATCATAATTCCCAGCACGGTTCTGTTCCACTGGCATACCGCTGGCATATATAGTCTACCTCTCTATCATAATTCCCCGCACGGTTCTGTTCGACCTGGCATACCGCTGCCATATATAGACTAGCTCTCTATCATAATACCCAGCACGGTTCTGTTCCACCTGGCATACCACTGCCATATGTCTAGCTCTCTATCATAATCCCATACGGTTCTTCCACCTGGCATACCGCTGCCATATATAGTCTAGCTCTCTATCATAATTCCAGCCCGGTTCTGTTCCACCTGGCATAAACGCTGCCATATATAGTCTAGCTCTCTATCATAATCCAGCCGTTCTGTTCCACCTGGCATCCCACTGGCATATAGTCTACCACTCTATCAGAATTCCCAGCAGGGTTGTGTTTCTCCTGGCAAACCGCTGCCATATATAGTCTAGCTCTCTATCATAATTCCCAGCCCGGTTCTGTTCACCTGGCATAGCGCTGCCATAATAGTCTAGCTCTCTATCATAATTCCCAGCACGGTTTAGTTACACCTGGCATACCTGCCATATTCTAGATCTCTATCATAATTCCAGCACGGTTCTGTTCCACCTGGCATACCGCTGCCATATATATCTAGCTCTCTATCATAATTCCCAGCACGGTTCTGTTCCACTGGCATACCGCTGCCATAATAGTCTATCTCTCTATCATAATTCCCAGCACGGTTCTGTTCCACCTGGCATACCGCTGCCATATATAGTCTAGCTCTCTATCATAATTCCCAGCACGGTTCTGTTCCACCTGGCATACCACTGCCATATAGTCTAGCTCTCTATCATAATTCCCAGCACGGTTCTGTTCCACCTGGCATACCGCTGCCATATATAGTCTAGCTCCATCATAATTCCCAGCACGGTTCTGTTCCACCTGGCATACCGCTGCCATATATAGTCTAGCTCTCTATCATAATTCCCAGCACGGTTCTGTTCCACCTGGCATACCGCTGCCATATATAGTCTAGCTCTCTATCATAATTGCATTTAATGGGTTTCTCAATTAACTAGTGTTAATATTATAGTATATTTATTTCATTATTAGAACTATCATAAGGTATTTTTTGTTGTTCAAAACACATATTCTCTCTCTCTCTCTAGGGAGTGTCGTCCCATGCAATATGTGTCAAATCTATGTTTACTTTGCTTATACCTACTGTAGAGATAAAAGATTTGTTGCCAATCAACTACACACACACACACATTCATGCACACACAAACTCGTATACACACACACACACACGTTCACATACAACCATACACATACACACACACACACACACACACACACACACGTCTCGCTATTCTATCGCTACTATAATAATCAGTGTTCCTCAGAGCTTCCCCAGTGTATACCACCTCCTTTACGTAGGGCACGTGGTACCCGTCTTGCAACTCAATCCCACCCCTACTCTGTGCAACTCTCCAACCCGAGAGTGAAACGTTACTCTCAAACTTTCTTCTACTCAACAGCTGAGCTCTGGAACTCTCTCCCAGAATCAGTCTTTCCCTCTTCCTATGACTTAAATTGCTTCAAACTCCGTGTGTCCAGGCATTTTGGCTCGAACGTCCCTTGATTTTGGCCCTGTCACTCTTTCAACTATGGGGGAGGCATTCGCTATAGGCAGTTCTGCCTTTTGCCTCCCTCAATCACATAGAAAAAACAAAAACAAAAACAAGAAACATAGCCTACAAACATACATACATACACAGAGAGAATCACACTCTCTCTCTCTCTCTCACACACACACACACACACACACACGTACACATACAAACATACACACACACATATAATCACACACACACACACACACATACAAATATGAACCCAAATTTGACAGCTTAATTACGTGAGTCGAAAGTAATCCAATCACATTTACTCCCTTTTAATAAATACTGATTATGCACTCGCGCTGCTAGTAGTCTCTCTCTCTCTCTCTCTCTCTCTCTCTAACTGTGTGTGTGTGTTTGTGTGTCTCTAATTCTTCAACCTTTCTTCATTGTGTCATTCTTCGTTGTACTCTCTACCAGAAATCTATGGCCATTCTGTAAGGACACCAACATTGAACAGCATAATCGTCAAGTGATAGCCAGAATAAACTGTCAAAACGCGTCACGATCCTCAAAGGGTTAATAAAGTGGGTGATATCAAGTTCTGTTTCCCACATCAGCCGCCAGCTCATTAGTAGGTGTGTTGTATATATGGGCGGTATAGGGATCTAGCTCCCCTCAGGGTGTAGGGGTTATGACCAGCTACCCAATCAATAAGGTCTAACTCCTACGCTTACCCCCCCCCCACCCCCTTCACACATATACATACATTACATGTATATTAAACATTGCTTGTAACATACACACACATATAGACAGAGAGATACACATATACTGTATACATATCCTTCACAATATTATAACATTCACTCCGCTATATCGCCACCAACTGGAATGGATCCCCCTTCTAACTTCCTAACTCCTTCTCATCTATACCTCCTCACCCCTCCTATCTCCTACCCCTTCCCTCCCCTTACACATCCCCACTTTCACCCACCCCCCTTCTAACCTCCTACACCCCTCCCTCCACCCGCCCCCTTCCCCCATCCTATCTCCTACACCTCCCCTCTACCCCCTTTCTCCCCACACAGCCAGCTTCACACCCTCATCCCCTCCTCCTCCTTCACCCCCCCTCCCCCCCCCCCCCCCACGTTCCCCGGCTTGTGTCCTCCCCATTTCCAACTACACCCACTTCCCGAGTTTCCAGAATACCTTACAGGACTTTCCAGACTTAAGACCCCTGCCTCCCCCCCCCCCCCCACTTCCTCTTCTTCCTACACCTCCTCCTTCTCCTCTTCTTCCTCTTCCACTTCCTCCTCCTTCTCCTCTTTCTTTTACTACTCCTCCTCCTCTTCCTTTACTTCCTCCTATTCCTCTTCCTCTTCTTCTTTTTCCTCTGACTCTAAAGGGGAAAGACTGGAAGAGAAAAGACGAAGGAGAAAAGACTGGAAGAGGAAAATACTGGAAGGGGAACAGACTGGAAGGGGAACAGACTGTTTTAGGGGAGGCACTCGTACAGGCAACCTGCCCCCCTTTGTTTCCTTCATACACAGAAACAAAAATATATATATACTATATACTGTATATAAATATATATATATATATATATATATAAAGATATATACCGGTATATATATATATATTTAATATATATATATTATATATATATATATATAATATATATATATATATATAGAGAGAGAGAGAGAGAGAGAGAATAAGAGTAAGAGTGAGTGTAGGAAAGAGACTTTTCAATAAAATGTGACCATTCAGGTGACCGTTTTCGAGGGCACCAGACCGAATTGGACCATTTTCCGGACAGTTGGTCGTCAATAGGGAGGGGGTGGGGGTCAAGTGAGGGGGGGACAGGGGGGGGGGGACTATTGGGGAAACAGGGTGAATTGAGTCTGACGATTTAGATTTGCTATGTGTATGTGTTATATATATATATATATCGCTACTACCATAATCAGTGTTCCTCAGAGCTCTCTCATTGTATACCACCTCCTGTACCCGTCTTGCAAAACAATCCCACCCCAACTCAGTATATATCTACTGAAAAATGTACAAATTTAACTGGAAGAGATCTTGGGGATGTAATTGTAAGCATGATGGAGATCTAAAGAGGAAAACAAATAATAATAAAATAATAAATGAAATAATCGACCATAAAATAAACCCTCGCCCCCTTAACCTAACCTAACATTATAATAATAAACAAAATATGACTGGAGATGAAAATTCTACCTAGCACAAAAGAACACTAGCATCCAACAATCACAATTCCTTTATTTTATTATTTGTTTCATGTACTACTTTTATTTTTATTTTTTAGTTTAGTTACTCCATTTTATAATTGCAAACGAAGAGAAAATGGGAATCTTTTGTAAGGATTTTTGGGAGTAAATGAAAGCTATTACAGATTTATTTTTTATTCTGTTGACGTTCATGGTAATTGATTTCGATGCTGAAGCAATCAGGGTCTGTGCGTTTGTGATTGTGTGTGTGTGTGTGTGTGTGTGTGTGTGTGTGTGTGCTCAAGCATTTGTCGGTTCGAGAGTCCAAAATTCGTTATATGTGTATGTTTGTGTATTAAAGTAGATTCAGCTGACAGTTTAAGGGGAGCTGGTCGATATTTCTGGTCCCCTTCATCCTCATGTTTGGCCCTATTAGTTTTCAGATTTTCAGACATTCGGCCCGTTAGTTTGGCGATTTTAAGACCTTTCACCCCATTTATTTATCAATATTTAGACCTTTCGTGCCATTTAGGTGTCGTTTTTTTTCCTGGCGAGCGATAGCGAGCCTGTAATTTAGGAGCGGGACATTTTTCTACCGAAAAATTTGCAGATTTTTATATCATTTTTTTTTTTTTTTTTTTTTTTTTTTTTTTTAAGGTTTGATGGGGGTCTAGGAAGCAAACTAAAAATCTCCCCTTTTCAAAGACAGTTTTTATATTGTTTCGAGAGAGAGAAATACTATTGAATCCTTGTGTGAGGCTACAGAAATTGTTATTCCCAGTCGGTTACGTGCGAGGTTTCTATTTCCACTCAGAACAAAAAATGGATAGAACCTTTCTATTGGGAGAATCAATGCGAGTTCTAAGCGAGAAAGATAAATAGGAAGTGTTAACCCATTTAACCCAGGGACGTCCTTTTCATCACATTCTGGCAACCATCAACCGATTCTACTCAGCTTAGGAAGGACCTCTAGCAATAATAACGCTTCCAACTATCCTAACCAACTCTTTTAACTACCACAGATCCTTCCTAAGCTGCGTATTATAATTATTGTTGTTATTATTATTACAGCCTGGCCACAACTGTAACAAGGTCGTACATGCTCCCCAAAGACGCCTCTGCTAATAATGTACCTGGGCCTTAATTAGATTTTAGGGATGTCGCAGTTTCTGACGGGCCACATTAGTGACTGGGAGTGGGGCGCTACATCAGTGACTCAAAGGGATAAATTGATGACACGGAGTACGGTACGGCTAAATCAGTGACTCGTTTGATTGATCTCTGAATTAATGACTCAGATGGATGAGGCTAAATTAGTGACTCAGAGAATAGAGCTAAATTGGTGACTCAAATTATTGGTGTAAAAGAACTAATCGAAGGATGAGGTCTAAATTAGTGACTCATAGGCTAGGGCTAAATTAGTGACTCAGAAGGTTGAGCTAAATTCGTGACTTTATTATTATTTCCATGCCGGCGAGAACCTGACTCAACCCCCATCTTAATTACTCAGCGATTTAAAAGGTTTCTATAGCCAGGCAAGGTGTTAATTGTTAAAACATGTCTATAATAATATGATGCAGAGACAGAGTAGTTCGTTCCATTAAGTATCGATAAATCAACTGTCAGGTCAACCCTTTGAAGATTAGGACATATTTTGATAGTTATTCTGGGCATAACTATCACAAAACTCTCTCTTTCTCTATCTCTCCCTCTATCTCTCTATCTATCTATCTCTCTCTCTCTCTCTCTCTTAAACCATCCTACCTGACTTACAAATGAGACTGGAAACTCGCCTAATGTGAACGGATTCGGTGTGTGGAGAGAGAGAGAGAGAGAGAGAGAGAGAGAGAGAGAGAGAGAGAGAGAGAGAGAGAGAGAGAGAGAGAGAGAGAGAGAGATAGACTTACATAGATACACTGGCCACACAGACCTTACGATCCCTGCGAGGTGGTCAGGACATAATTCTAGTAGAGATAGCTAACCCGAGAGTAAGGGACAGTGGAAGGAAAGGATATAAAAGGAGAGAGAGAGAGAGAGAGAGAGAGAGAGAGAGAGAGAGAGAGAGAGAGAGAGAGAGAGAGAGAGAGAGAGAGAGAGAGAGAGAGAGAGAGAGAGAGAGAGAGAGAGAGAGAGAGAGAGAGAGAGAGAGAGAGAGAGAGAGAGAGAGAGAGAGAGGGGGGGGGGGGGTGGAGATACATAGAAGTTGCCAGATTCGTCGGCAGATTTATCACCATAATGGGTTGTTAAAGGATCATTAAGCACTTATAGGAGATCTACTCGTTCTTCCCCCTTCTAAATTCGGCCCTCTCACTCCCCCCCCCCCCCTATCCACCCCCTGAACCACTCACCCCACCCCCGTCAACCTCCCATCACCCCATTAACTGCCACCTCTCTAACCACCCCCTTCAACCTACCCTACCCTCCCAGATCTACTTATTTTTCCCCCTTCTCAACTCGCCCCTCGCAATCTCCAGTCCCACACCCCACCAACTGTCCCCCCTCCCTCTACCCACCCCCTTAACATCCCACCATCCTCCCAATCCCCCTACCGTATGCCTGGTCATCGCTGGATCATGAGTGTAATAGGTGGACCAATCCGCTAATAGACCCGCCAAATCCCGAAGGTTTACCCTCTTCAACTTCCCCCTCCCCTCCCCAACTTTTCTCTGTACCCGTTCATTCCCCCCTCCCCCACCTCGACTTTTATCTGTACCCGTTCATCCCCCCCACCCCAGCAACTGTCCTCCCCCCACACCTCCTCGCCTTCCCCTTCCTTCCACTGCCACTCCCCTCAACCTACCCCCACCTTATGAACTTTACACGTTCCCATACCACCTCACCCTTCACCTGCCGCCACCCTACCCACTCCCCCTAACTTCCCCCCACATCTCTCCCCTCCTTCAACTTCCCCCACCCTCCCCACTCCCCTCAACCTCCCACCACCCTCAATCCCTCCCCCATATGCCTGGTCATCGCTGGATCATGACTCTAATAGGTGGACCAATCCGCTAATAGACCCACCAAATCCCAAGGCTTCCCGACAAACAGGGCGCTAAGAGAGATTCAGTTTTTCCCTCTATCTTTTGCATAGGTATATGAAGGGTCGGTGAGTTGAAGAGACAGCAGTTCCGGGGTACAGTCACTCTAAAAAAAATCGTGGACCTCAAGTATATCTCTGGAAACTAATTTTAGATTATAATTTATTATACATCAACTACAAAACTCTATGTATTATTTATTGAAAATCAAGTTCCACATGAAAATTAATCCAGAAAGCTATAATTGCATAATGAAAAAAATAAAACAGCGAGTCCACGGATGTTTATAAGTGACTTTACGTGAACAAGATTATATATAGGCCTATACAGTATATACAGTATATATATATATATCAACTGCACAAAAATATATAACAGTGCCAGAGAAGATAAAGAGGAAAGATAGGAAAGTTCAGAGAGGAAGCAAAAATGTGATAAAGTAGGAAAAGAGTAGAGGACAGGCCAGAAGGGAGAGAGAGGCCGCCATAAGGTCCAAATTCCCGGGTTATACTGAGGGAAACTCGCCCATAACGACACCCATTACTTCAACACAATGAGAAACAGCACAGGTGAGAATTAACCAAAGTGTCGCTGATAGATGGTGGCTGTGGTGGTGGTGATGATTGTGGTGGTGGTGGTGGTGGTGGTGGTTGTGGTTGTGGTGATGGTGGTGGTGGTGGTGGTGGTGGTAGTTGTGGCTGTGGTGATGTTGATGGTGTTCACGTGAAGGTGCCTAGTACAGTATCTACTTTTTGAAGAGTGCTGAGAGGAGAGAAGGGGTGTTGGAGAGAGAGGAAGTTATTGGAGTGGCTTTGTTGTCTGTGTTATTAGTCTGTATACGTCTTCGAGGTGTCCCCCGACTGAGTGCGAGCATATGAAACACACTAGAATGTACTACCACACCCGCCTTTTGGAATAATAAATTTTATTGCGACAGATTGACAATGTGTAGAATAAAATCACGACCATATTTGGAATCCTGACACCATGGGGAGCTCATTGATATAAGGTAAAATTAATGTGGGCCCATATCTTAGGCCACAGGAGCAATTCAAAATAATAATAAAGGTCTTTTTTCAAGTTCTTTTCCAAGATCTGACAAAATCAATTGTACAAAATAAAAACCCCAATCGAAATTCTGATGCTACTGATGGATGCAGGGGGTTGTAAAATGAGCTTATTCCATACATTGTTTTCATTGACCTAGGTTGATTTCCCATTTTGTTAACAATCTTTGAACAGTTGCCAAGGGCACAAAACAAAATTCAAAAAATAAAATATCATATGCTGTTGGAATTGTAACGTCGTGAAGAATCCAAATATATTGGGAACAAAAATATTCCAAAATAACCCGACAACCTGCAAAATTTCGCCCACACAATTTAAACCGCGACTACATTTGGAATCCTGACAGCATGGGGAGACCATTGATATAATGTAAAATATGTTTGGGTCCACCACTAGATAATTATATACTTATGAGAGAGAGAGAGAGAGAGAGAGAGAGAGAGAGAGAGAGAGAGAGAGAGAGAGAGAGAGAGAGAGAGAGAGAGAGAGAGAGAGAGGAGTGTGTGTGTGTGTGGGGGGGGGGGGGGACATATACCGTTCATACATAATTCATGAAAGTAGAAGTTTTATGGGTACCCTTAAAAAGTATGCCTAATGCACACACACACACACACACAGAAGAGGGGTCTTAGCCTTTGATCAAGTAGTCTACGGTATAGGGAATTAGGAGTTTGCATTATTCTGACCAAAACTCTATATTATGAATTATCAGCAACCACACACGCATTTCTTTTCAGTTTCCTGGCTATTTGTTGATGATATTATTCAGATTAGCAAGGGTATATGCCAGTCAGAGGGTTAATTAAAATAGTCTTCACCCTTTAGTCTCTCAGATCCTTCCTAAGCTGTTTAAAAGCGTCTGATAGGCAGAATAAACTGTCAAAACGCGTCATGATCCTCAAAGGGTAATATTCAGCCTACCTTTATTACTTTATATATATATATACCCGGTATATATATATATATATATATATATATATATATATATATATATATATATATATATATATATATAGACAGACATGCAAACAGTCAGTATCGCCAACTAAGAAATATCAGACAAAGTAGTGAAAATCAATAGAAGTGAGAGAGGTTGGCAACACTTTTGTTTACGTGACCAGGCTGGCCGCTGATTGGCTGACACTTGACGCTATAAAACCAGCAGTAAAATGGCTATAAGAGGCAGAGCACCCGCGTTGAGAGAGAGAGAGAGAGAGAGAGAGAGAGAGAGAGAGAGAGAGAGAGAGAGAGAGAGAGAGAGAGAGAGAGAGAGAGAGAGAGAGAGAGAGAGAGAGAGAGAGAGGGGGGTAAATATGATAAAAGGCGTTTTCAGGGATAGAATGAAGGAAATAGTAACATAAAGATGACATTTCTTTAAGAGGGGATGGATGGGTGTGTAGATTTGCTTGTGTATATATCTTCTATTTTTTAGTTACCTCCCTAGACCTCCATCAAACTTAAAAAAAACATCCATTGTATCCCCATTCTAGATTAATTTGTAAATTTTTCGGTAAGTTCTTCCAAAAAATCGACACCTAAATAGCACGAAAGGTTTTAATATTGACAACGAAATGGGGCGAAAGGTGTTAAGATCGACAAACTAATGGGGCAAACATCTTAAAATCTGAAAACTAATGGGGCTAAACATGAGGGAGAAGGGGACCTAGAAAATTACCCATCTCCCCTTAATCTCTCTAGTTTCTCATAAATCGCTAAATTTAAATATTTATCACAAAATACGGAGTTCTCGGCAGCGAAACGAAAGGCAAATAAATAAGAGAAATACGTGAAGGATTCCCTGATATTTCATCCTTCCGAACCATCCATCACTTTAATGACTTCGGGACCCGGCCAAGTCTTTTCTATTTTATTCTAGCTAGGCTATATTTAGACGATTTTGTGCAGCTTAAGAAGGATCTGACGTTCGGCTGGTATGTGTAATCACTACCTGAACCAAATATAATTAGATATAGGATAATTAGCTCTATCTCACTCTCTCACGCACTCTCTTTCACTCTCTCTCCATTAAGGGGCTGATGACGAGAATCTTAAGAAGGGTATGAAAGAAGATTTGAGAGAGAGAGAGAGAGAGAGAGAGAGAGAGAGAGAGAGAGAGAGAGAGAGAGAGAGAGAGAGAGAGAGAGAGAGAGAGAGAGAAAGGGGAGGAAGATATGAGCGAGTGAGACAAACACAGACAGACAGACCAACACAGACAGACAGACAGACATAGGGAAGGACAGACAGACAGAAAGAAGGACAGGCAGACAGATAGACAGACCAAGAGGAACAAACACAGGTACCACAGAACACAGGAACCAACACCATAAACAAACCACAGAAAACGACCACCACAACCATACGAAAGGGTAACTAATATATCCAAGAACGCAAAGAAAACATGACCAAATTCAACCTATACAAGACCACTAAACAGCTACACCAGTTATAAGCAAAGCATCGAAGTAGGCGAATAATGCACACACAAAATAGATAGATAGATAGATAGATAGATAGAATAGGGTAACAACAAAAATAGGAGCCCAGACGGAAGGCGGACAGGAAACAGTGCGGAAATTGACGTCAAGGATTGTGTCGGTGTGTGGGTCTGGGCGTGGGTGGGTGTCAAATTGTGCGGATGTGGGTGGGTGTCAAAGTGTGTGGGTGTGTGTGAGTGTCGGTGATCAATGTGTGTGTGTGTGTGTGTGTGTGTGTGTGTGTGTGTGTGTGTGTGTGTGTGTGTGTGTGTGTGTGTGTGTGTGTGTGTGTGTGTGTGTGTGTGTGTGTGTGTGTGTGTGTGTGTGTGTGTGTGTGACATACGTTTATCTAATCCCATAGTACATACCTAAAACAAATATATATATATTACAAAAACAAAACAAATAATCCATTACAAGCAGTGCACAGTCACGGACAAAAAACGGCGCCCCTTTCTTGGTTCTAAACTAAACGCAAGCCGATGGATAATATGTCTCTACCCCTTCAATTCCTACAGGGCCTTCCTAAGCTCAATAAAATCATCTCATGTAATCCAGAGTGTTGCGAAAAAAGGGTCGTGCTACTCAAAGGATGTATATACTGTACTGCAGAAGCGTAGGCGAAAATAGACTTACGAACGAACTTATAACTTTCGGAAGAACAACCAATTTAAACGCGAGTAAACCCCACGAGAGAACAAACTTCTGCGTAGGATGCAGAACAATTTAGGCACACACCTAGTAACATATACTCTCTCTCTCTCTCACTACAAAAGGGTGAAAGGCTAGGACGAAGGATTTTGATATGGATGACATGGATGAACCGACAGGGAATGGAATGAATTGGAAGAGAGATGAGAAGAGAAAAAAAAGGAGGGATGGTAGGAGGAAGAGGAAATCCGTAGAATAGGAGAGAGAGAGAGAGAGAGAGAGAGAGAGAGAGAGAGAGAGAGAGAGAGAGAGAGAGAGAGAGAGAGGGGGGGGGGAAGGTAAGTAAGGAAATGAAAGAAGAAAACATAAACCCCATAAAACACTCTGCACCGAAACTCGTAAAACAGTCTCTCACTCCCTCTCTCTCTTGCTCACTTGTATGGAAAGCCAGATATTTGAAAAACTATAGAAATAGTACCTCTCTCCCTCCCATCTCTCTCTCTCTCTCTCTCTCTCTCTCGGGCCATGCAGAATTTGAGCGTTTAATTCAGACTAACAGGACAGCCACAACCCTCCTTGCTTTAAAATATGGTGGCCCCAGTACTGCCTGGAGAGAGAGAGAGAGAGAGAGAGAGGGAGAGAGATTTTGTTTGATTCTTTATTGAGATAGTATAAATACATAACATTACATAATTATACATTGTCTCAAAAGGGCAAAGGTGATTATACATTCCTTTACATATAGCCAATGTATTATACAAAAACATTAAATATAAATCTTAGAATCACAGAGAGAGAGAGAGAGAGAGAGAGAGAGAGAGAGAGAGAGAGAGAGAGAGAGAGAGAGAGAGAGAGAGAGAGAGAGAGAGAGAGAGAGAGAGAGAGAGAACTTCCATCACTTCACAGTCAGGGGAAAAAGAAAATAAATAAAAAATGGGCCGAAATTCCCGGGGCAACTATTCCAAACCCCGTAACACAGAAGGGGCCTCACACCTATAGCCTTTAGTACATCTATCTATCTATCTATCTATCTATCTATCTATCTATCTGTCTTTCTGTCTGTCTGTCTTTCTATCCACCTTCCTTAGCTGAATTAAATCGTCAAATATTTGCCAGAATATAATTATATGAATTTCACCGGTACTGAAGGGGTTAAGTCGTTACCACCTCGCTGAGACTGGGCGCCCCGATGTTGTTATTGTTGTTGTTCCCCAGACTTTCTGGCCTAACAGTCCCGAGTCTGGTAGACCGAAGCCGCTCCAGATGCTCAGGACCCCGAAGGGGCCAGGGTGAGATGAGATATGTCTCTGAGAGGGCAGCGGGGGAGGGGATCATTAGCCCAAGGGCTTGCACTCCTGAGCCAATGCCCCCACCGTCCGCAGGCCCCCTTGCAGTGCCCCTCAATCGGGCTAGTTAGTTAAAATAGGACTTCAGAGGCTATCAACCCTACTGGAATATTAAGCCAGCGCACTGTAAGTCAAGAGGAGCCGCTATTCGGGAACCCCAGTCCCTTCAAGTCCCCAATCAGGCGATCTCGCCAGCACCTAGGAGGAAAAGTAGTGCAGTAAAAGTGACAGACCGAGCGGCCCTGTTTGTGCGGTCAGTGTCGCTACGTAACTCCCCGGCAGTGTTTTATCTCCGTGTTTGCTTGAGGGAGGTGGTCGGGGGGTTTACGACACACGCGAGTTTTACGGCACTTCAGAGCCATCACGGAGTTGGTTTTATGTCACGACCCCTTTGTTCTCTACTCTCTCTCTCTCTCTCTCACACACACAAACACACTCACACATTCTCTCTATCTCTCTCTCACACACACACTCACACATTCTCTCTCTCTCTCATTTACTCTCTAACTCTCTCTCTCACCCACACACACACACTCTCTCTCCGTGTTCTTTTAGCTGCCTGTGTTAATTGAGTTGTAGGGTAAACTGACATCTCCCATAGCTCCAGCTGGGATTATTCTTTATTCTTCCTCAATAATGGTAGGGCAGGGAGAAATATACCAGAGAGAGAGAGAGCTAGATAGATATATAGACAGATAAGTATTTTTATCAATATATCTATCTATCTTTAAATAAAGGAAGAAAGAAGGAGTATATATATGTTTGTGTTCAGGAATATGTGTGTGTGTATGTATTCCCATGTGTATTTCCGTATGTACAGTATGTGTACAAATGTGTGTATGTGTTTCTTTATGTGTGCTTTTGTCTCTATACGTTTGGGTGCGTGTGTAAATATGTGTACGTGTGTGTTTTACACTGCCTTTGTCTCTATACGAATGTGTGTCTGTATGTATGTATGTGTGCGTGTGTGTCCTAGGCTGTTTCTTCCAAGTGTTTCTATACGTTTGTGCGCATGTGTATAATGTCAGTGCGTGTATGTGTGTGTGTGTGTGTGTGTGTGTGTGTGTGTGTGTGTGTGTATGTATTTACCTAATTGTGGTATACAGGAGTTGAGCTTTTTAGGCTCGTATTGTCCCGCTTCCTGAGTTACAATTATCTAACTTTGCCTTAAAAATGTGTGTGTGTATGTGTGCGTGTATGTACTTTCTCCCTCTCTCTCTCTCTCTCTCTCTCCCAGGTGTTATTGTGTGTTGCCAAGGGGGCATAAATAGGGTGTTGAACGTGTCCTAAACAACTCCACTCTGCAGCCTCAACAGCGGTTCATTCCAACACCATTCCCAGTCCACGAGCCAACTTACCACCCCTCCTCTCTCTCTCTCTCTCTCTCTCATGTATAATTCCTTCCCAAAACGAAGATTGTGAAACGTTACCTTATATATATATATATATATATATATATATATAAATAAAACTCAATGGAATAATGAGTCCTGTCAGCCAATACACTAAGCTATGATACAGAAACAAATAACTCAAATGTTAGAGGCAAATAGAAATAAAAATGAGTATATCATTGTATGGTGATGATAAAAATATCTAATCATCCTTTTCGGCCATAATATCCATCCTTATGAATTCCCACCAGACGATATATGATGATGATGATGATGATGATGATGATGATGGCTAAAGCCAAGTAGGAAAGTAGAGTAATTTGGATAGAGGAATATAGAGTAAGTTGAGAAATGAGGAGTAAAGTAAAAGATATCAAAAGTACTTGCCTAACAGTGCCCCCCCCCCCCCCCCCCCCTACTATATAGAGTCTTGGGTGTATACTTACGGTAGGCCGCGACGACGAGGTGAGGTAGATAAATAAATGCAGTAACTGGGAGAGAAGGTAAAGGGGAGATGGGCGTTTTTCTGCTCCCCCTTCTTCCTCATGTTTAGCCTCATTAGTTTTCAGATTTGATGACGTTCGTCCCATTAGTTTGTGGATTTTAAAACTTTCGTCCCATTTCTATATCTATATCAAGATCTTTCGTGCCATCTAGATGTTGATTTTTTCCTGACGAGCAATAGCGAGCCGGTAATTTTTAAGTGAAATCGGCCTTCGGCCAGGACTGTTTCTATCGAAAAATGTACAAATTTATCTTGAAGAGGATCTATGGAGTGTTTGTTTAAGCTTGATGAAGGTCTAGCGAGGAAACTAAAACATTATATGAATATATTAATAGATAGACCACACAAATAACCAGTCCCCTTAAACTATAACTATTGGTGGGGTGGTAGTTATGGGGGGGGGGGATGTTCACTGTCCAGATATTGTTAGTTAGTTCAAATAGGACTTCAGAGGCTATCAATTCTTCTGGATTATTGAGCCAGCACACTGTAAGTGCAACAAAAGCGTCAGGACTGGAGCCATCGAGAACTCCAGTCCCTTCCAGATAGTGTGTAGAGTAACTGGGACAGGAAGGGGACAAAGACTGAGGTGATGGTTCTTTTCTTCAAATACAGACTCTCAAGAATCTATTTAATAATGTTATATATATATATCTAATGTTATCCATAAAGTTTTACTTCGTGTTTATCTAATCCAATAGATCATAATCAATTAAATACAGTAGGACAAGGAAAATTTAATGAATTCAAGCTGAAACCAGGTATCATCTGAATCAAACAGCTTCACCAAATCGTGTGTGGAGTCATTGGGTGCTCGGTAAGTCGGACCAATGCCAACTTATGCAAAGAATTGAGTTTAACTTGATTTTAATGTCACGATTTGTGTTTAATATTTGTAGACGAATATGGAATCTGTATGCTCTAAAGTTAGTTAGTTAAAATAGGACTTCAGAGACCATCCAATCCTTCTGGATTATTAAGCCAGCACATTACGTCAAGACTGGAGCCTCTTTTCGAGAACTCCAGTGCCTTGTTAGAAATAGGCGAGGTGCACGAATATTTATGAGTGGGCAAGAGACTATGGCATGCGAGTGTACTTTCTCTTTTATCTTCTACCGTCTACACTCGGATACCATAAATTGCCCACTCATAAATATTCGTGGACTTCATCTATTTCTAACTATGGAAGTATATCACTGGAAACCAATTTATGAATAACATTTTCTACGCATCAACTACAAAAATATATATACTATTTATTGATAAGCAAGTTCTAACCAAAAATCAATCCTGATAGTTATAGTTGCATAAAGGAAAACATCGGGGGTCCAGGAATTCTTATGAGTGGGCTAGACACCATGGTATTCGAGTGTACAAATGTCGAGTAAATGTTTCTCTCTCTAGATTTCACACCAAATATCATGAATGTTTTCGACTATTAATTGTGACTGTACCCGAAATTCCCAAACAACAGAAACAGCAGAATTCCCAAACTCCGAAGCAGTATTCCTGTTCCAACACCTAGAATGATTAACGACACCTCGGCGAATATGACCATTAATGCTTCGAACCTCCGCGAAGCACCGAACCAAAGAACCCCTTGTCGCTTAAATCGAAAATCCCCTTCGATGGCCCCAGATCTTCGGCCTTATGAATCGGAGTGGCTTAGCATTCTCCTGCCAACGTGTTTCGGATCTGGGCTTGGCAATTTATCATCCCCGAGACATTCCGTAATTGAAATCAAATAGTTTGTGTAGATTTTGTTATTTTATTTTGGTGTGGGGGGTGAAAAATTATAGGGCGAGATTGTTGGAATTCAGGGCGCGTATATTTTGGTTGGTTAATGGGGGTAATAGAATGTGTGTGTGTGTGTAGATATAATATTAATTATGGTTTTAGAGTAAGCTTACACCCACACACACACACACACATTAACTTCATCATTATTACTATTATTAGTTTTACTATAATTGATACTATCATATTATATTATAAGTATAATTTTCATTTATACTATTATTAATAATTATAATAATAGTAAAAATACTAATTATTGAAAATTTTATTCTTATTCTTAGTTATTATTATTATTACTTTTGGAGTAAGGGGTCGGGCGCAAGTTGGACTAGATAATAGTCCATCAGGCGCCTGGCCCGGGGAGACGATTAATATGAAGGGTGTGCCTGGAAGTGTGGTGGGAGGGCTTGTGGCTTTGGCTCCGCTGCATGTCTGCCTGCCGAAATCGGAACCTCTCCGGGTGGTCAGGGGCCGGGGGAGTGCTGGAGCGACCTTGGTAACCCTGGTCTCTGGGTCTTCTCCTGGGTGACCTGGATGTGTGAGAGTTTGTGTTTTTTATCTGTGTTTATTTTTTGTTTTATGTTGTTTTTGTGTTTTCCCTGTTCTTGCTCTGTCTCGAGTCGGCTACCCCCAAAATGGGGATTGGGCCTGAGCATATAGATAGATAGATAGATAGATAGATTATTATTACTATTATTATTATTATAATCAGTTGCTGTTTTTGTTTCAAAAATGGCGGTTTTGAGATATAAAAGAGCACATTATTACTATTATCTCTCTCTCTCTCTCTCTCTCTCCCCTTCCTCCTCTCTTTAACTACTCTTATCATTCGCTCTAAAAAGAACAATAAACCTTATCTTTGATAGGGAGGACGGAGAGGGGGGGGGGTCATTATTATTCTTTTAATATTTTTCTTCAGCATTATCAACTTGAAAGAAACTGCTAAGAGTAATTTTTCAAAATAGTAGACTAAAAATAACGATACTACTAATAATAATAATAATAATAATAATAATAATAATAATAATACAAATAATAATAAGAATAATAATGACAATGATAATAAAAATTATAATTTTAGGAGTAAAAACGACAGAAGAAAAGCCGATAGGAGTACTACGAGAGGCAACCAATCAGAAACCAAGATTGGAGGTTGAGAGGCTTCAGATTGAGGGTGGTATCGGTGTCCGTGAGCTCTGCGCTGATTGGCTGGCTACGACTAGGCAACGCAGAGCACTTGCCCAATCAACTGCTACGCCCCAAAACCCCGAGCATTGCACGGACACCTTTAGATCAAGATAATTTGTCAATTACTAGTTTGTTCGTGGCGGAGCTTCACAGAAAGGTGCATTTCCTGGGTATTATTATGACAAGAATAGTACGACAACCCGCAGATATGCAGAGAAGGAATGGCGGACCAGTAAACAGTGTTGTGAAAACACCTGTGCGGCAACAGCTTATCAGTTTGCAGTGCAACTTTTGGTGCCGCCTATAACCTCAGGAGGAGCGGCTAAGAGACAAGGGACTTGAGTTCTTGAGAAGGGGCTCCAGTCCTGACGCTATTGTTGACTTACAGTGTACTGGCTTAATAATCCAGAAGGGTTGATAGTCTCTGAATACCTATTTTATCTAACTAGCTAAAAGGCAATCAAGTCACCAAGACCCGACCAGAAAACACCTGTAAAGAAGGTCCGGTTGGCCTAAACCCGGCAGTGAAGTATTGGCACAAGGCAGTAATAAGCAGCAAAGCCGAGCCTGGTAACGAGAACAGAAGGAAATCGCAACTGTAAACAGACACAGTGCCCCAAATCCAGCGCTTGCAGCCAAGTTTCCAGAAACCTGTGATTGCATAGCATCGGTGCATACTTACTCTGCAGCATTGTACCAGAAGAGAGACGGGAATCTATTGCAGTACACCGAGGACGAGTTGAGCCGCACGACATTCCCCTGAGAACGAGCGACCTCGTGGAGTAGAGAGAAGCTAAAGTGCCTGACAGAACGTGACGAATGCAGCTGCCCAGATATATTTCTACTTTCGGATCCTATGGGTCCACAAAAGATATAAAACAAAGGAAATAGTTGTTATAACAAGAAGAAAATATACGGAGGTTTGTTTAACCTTATTTTGTAAGAAAGAAAACTTAGACAAAGATACGAAATAAAAAATACTAATATATATGATAATAATGATGTAGAGCGTTGAGTTATTATTTTAGCTATACACATATAGGCTACACTGGGTATTTATTGAGACAGTCTTTGAATGAATGACGAAAAGTTAGTATGATTGGATTGCGATCTCTACCTATATCTTTGAAGAAAAAAAACAGGAGTTAGGCAAACTGTAACATCCAAACTAGAGTACTGCACAAATTACTACAGAAATTATTCATGCCTACTGAACCTATTTCATTTGAGTGGAGGAGTTGTGCAATACTAAGACAGCATGAGGCTTTATTTTGTCTATATTGTTAAGGGAGACAAAATGCGAAACTGCCTGTGACGATTGCCTCCCCCCAGAGTTGAAAGTGATAAGCCCACAATCAAGGAATATACGAGCCAAAATGCCTTGCTAAAGTTACAAATATTTTATTTATACGATTTTCTTTTTTTAATTTCTACGAGAATAAATTGAGAATAGAAATGTTCTGTATACAATTGTCTGTCTTTCATCAATATCATCACTTAAGTTAACCCTTTCTGTACCGGTGACATCCTTTACATTATATGCTGGCACCTATTAGATGGTTATATTCAGCTTAGGAACGATGTCTACCAATCAAAAGGCAACAGACTTTCTCAATTAATCCTTTTAGCTAGCCTATATCCCTATTAGACGATTATATTCAGCTTAGGAAGGATATCTACCAATCAAAAGGCAACAGACTTTCTCAATTAATCCTTTTAGCTAGCCTATATCCCTATTAGACGATTATATTCAGCTTAGTAAGGATATCTACCAATCAAAAGGCAACAGACTTTCTCAATTAATCCTTTTAGCTAGCCTATATCCCTATTAGACGATTATATTCAGCTTAGGAAGGATATCTACCAATCAAAAGGCTACAGACTATCTCAAATAATCCATTGAGCTAGCCTACATCCTTCCTAAGGGACAAATGAATGAATGAATGAATGGATGGATGAATGAATGAATGGATGGATATATGAATGAATAGATGGATATATGAATGAATAGATGGATGAATGATGATGGAGGGAAATAATGAATGGATGACAGGAGAGAATGAACGTAAGAATATATTAATTAATAATGGATAGAACACAAAAAAGTAAGACCGAAACAATGAATGAATGAATGAAGGAAGGAAGGAAGGAAGGAAGGAAAGAAAGAATGCAGGAAGAAAGAAAGAACGAAAGAAAGAAAGGAAGGAAGGAAAGGAGGGAGGAAGGAAAGGAGGGAGGGAGGAAGATAGGAAGGAAGTAAAGAAGAAAGAACAGACAGAGGAAGGACGTAAGAAGAAAGAAAGAAAGAAAGGAAGGAAGGAAGGAAGGAAGGAAGAAAAAAGAAAGGAAGGAAGGAAGGCAGGAAAGGCTAGTCGATGCTTCTCAAATCCTGTTCCCCAGATGATGAAATCCAGGTCCAATTCGGAATCCAATCCCCCTTCGACGGTGGTGAAAAAGAGGAGAGACGAATAAAAAAAGAGAGAGAGAGAGAGAGAGAGAGAGAGAGAGAGAGAGAGAGAGAGAGAGAAAATTAAAATACAATAATAGGAAGAAAGGGTAGGAAAATTAAGTGAGAGAGGGTGAGAGATAAATTGACAAGGAAAATGTATTAAAAGGAAGAAGAAAGGGAAGGAAAATTAAGAGAGAGATGACAGTGGTTGTGATTCATTATTTATCTTTCTGGTACTCAATCAGTCCTTATAGTGACAGCATAATACATGTATAACGTACCAGTAAAGTAAATTATATATTAACCCCTTCTGTACCGGTGACATCTTTTTCGTTATATCCTAGCTATATTTAGACGATTTTATGAAGCTTAAGTCATTCATTCATCCATCCATCCATCCAATCATTCATCCCTTTATTCATTGTCAGTCATTCAGCTATACTTTCACTAAGTTACAAATTGGATAGCTCCCAGGTTAGAGATTAAATAGGATTTGTTAACACTAGCTAATCCGACGGTATGGGGTTAGCGTGTGTGTTTTTGTTGTTTTTTAAATCCCGCCACCCTCCAAGACCGCGTTCAAACGAAAAAACGCTCTCCCACGAACTTCGATACCCTCTCTCTCTCTCTCTCGCAGACAAACCCTTGAGGATAACCAACCTAGAAGAGCCCCCATGGATGTCATTTCAGATTGGGCACCACGGGATCACAAGAATATCGGCTCTCTCTCTCTCTCTCTCTCATAGTACAAGACAACATAATAATCTTTACGTCCTTAGAACTAGAACCGACGTTCTCTGAAAGTATTGGGGCCTACACTGTAAAAAAAAAATCTGTAAAATGTACAGAGAATTTCTGGCAATTAGGCTGCCAAACATTCTTTGTACAATTTACAGCATTGTGTATAATGATTTACAAAAATAACAGTGCAATTTACAAACTGACTTGTAATTATTTAGATATAATCTGTTAATTTTTACAGAAAATCTTGTAATAATGGAAAAAATTATCTGTAAAAAATAACAATATATCTGTTAAATTTACATTTCAATTGTCTATTCAACAGTGTTTCTGTCAACGTTTTTACAGAATAATTACTTATATTATACAGATGTTTGGCAGCCAAATTGCCAGATATTGTTCCGTAAATTTTACAGAATCTAGTACGCCTATTGTTACACTTATATTTGTTCATTCTTGGTAACCTAGTTCTACCAAAGCAAGATATGTCAGAATGAACACACACACACCGTAGGCCTATATATACAATATATATATATATATATATATATATATATATATATATATATATATATATATATATATATATATATATATATATATACTTTCAAGTAAAATACCGTTAAGAGAGGTGTAGCGGAGTGGTCATAAAAATGGACATGTGAAACGGAAAATTCACCATCTACCCATGTAGGAATATGGTGCAAAACCGAATTAGTGTATAGGTTAATAGCCTATGCATTACCGGGACCTTTGATTAGTAATATTCCTTACATAAATACAATATATCTGCAACACATGAATAATAACGTCATATAATCATAATTCGTGTTTATAACTGACCAAAATTGTGTATTATAACCTACAACGCAACCTTACCTTGTGTCACGCAAAGGCTGTAGGCTACAAATATAGCAGAACAAAATTATGATTATGGTAGCCTGTTACGTAACGTAGTAAACATTGCCTAAAACCCAGCTAGGCACCAACACATTATAAACATGTACAATTTTATACAGTCATAAACTAACTTGCACTGTCATTCATTCAATATCCAATTAAATATCAATAAGGTTGCTTAATTCGGTTATACCGGTACCTGTTGGAAAATAAACACAGGGTATTGTACAATAGCCTACAGTACTACTACTTTTGTTTAGCCTAGCATTAAAAAAAAAAAAAAAAAAAAAAAAAAAAATATATATATATATATATATATATATATATATATATATATATATATATATATATATATATATATATATATATATATATATATATATATATATATATATACGCTAGATAGGCTAATCGAGTTAGTTGCCTCGGCATATGGAAGCATGGGAAGGCGATTAATTCACGTCCACACCCTCTCAGGGATTACAGCGTATGGCAATTAGATAGATAGATAGATCAATAGACATTAATCATATGCCATGGTAAGGTATATCTTTTAGTTTTCTACCAAATGTTAAGCAATTGTATTCAGCTGATGAAATGAAACTCTGGACAAAGGGTATTTAAGCCTAGGCCTATAGGCTAAGCAAAATTTTCGAGAAACACATACCGGTACATTAGGTATTTTGTGTACTAGGCCTAGGCTACTGTTGTTAAAGTTAGACGTGTTTACTCAGTTTAAGAGAGCTCTCGTATTCCGAGTATTAACCTATACCTTATTACAAATGTAAAATGTGCATACAATATTACCAACAAGCCTTACAAGGGCTCAACAACTAATAGTGTCTTACCAGTTACGACATTCAACAGCGAGATGCACCAAATCACACTGCTTATTGTCCGTCACATATTTCCTAGCGATAATACTGAGCATTTCCACAGCCCATCACGATTAATAAGGTTGTGGTAATAACTGAGGTAAGGAATAATGTGTGTGGAACTGGTAATGAGAAAAACTATCGCACGAAAATACTGCCTGGTTGCCTCCCAGAAACAAGCCCAGCTAGTACTCAAGGTGTTTTCCCGCCAAAACGTCATGTGACTCACAGCTCGTATATAATCGCCACACATATAGTTTATTGATACAACACTTTTATTTTGTCAAAATTAATTCCAATGATTTATAAGGAAGAATGTTCATGAAACATAACCTGAAAAAGATGCTTGACAAGTGTCATATATAAATAAAGGTAATAGAAGTATCCGGCAACTCTAGTGATAAATTATTGCTTCGTTTTCTAGATACATTGCAAGGTTAAAAATGGAGTTTTACCATTGTCAAAAAGGTGGTATAGGCCTAAGTATAGGTGGTTTGTGTTCACTCTTAAGAGGTGGTATTCAAAGTGCTTGAGCCTACTGTAGGCATACTCATGTACGAAATTAATTAGCCTAAATTAATGAATAGGCTATTCTGTGCTAACATGTGATACTCCCGTGGATTCGAACCCATGACACCGTGACCACACACAATGAAAGCACATTTACATATAGCATATTGCGTTGGGTATAGTATAAACGAAGTCGCTAGGTAGGGCGATGCCACACAAGCGAAATTTACGGCAATTTCCGATAAGCAATTTTGTTCTCGTCATATTTGGAAACTAGGCCTAGACTGAACTTTTGAAGGTAGCCTAGGCTATGCTAGGTGGCTGATTTATGATAGGCTAAGACTTGAATTTTGGTCATCACAATTGCCTGTATAAAAATTTAACTCGTGGGACACCGGCTAAATACAGCCATCAAACACTTACTGTAGGAGTGTAGAATCATCACTCGGCAGGACAAAAGGCTGAAGGATCTACCGAAATGTCTCCCGCTTTGCCACCGACCTCCAGTAGGCTAGGCTATATCTTGAATCTTGAAAAGGCACTGTAGGCTAGACGAGAGGACGCCCATATCCACAGTAATGTATGTGCTCGTTGATCACAAGGCCATATATCCGCAAATTCTGTGACAGGAGTCCTAACGTGGTGAAGTAGAACAGATGCTCAGCAGGTGCCCAGCTGATCACGGTGGCGTACAAATCCTCGGATGTCTGCACACACAACTGGGTGGATGGTTCTTTTGTGGTTACTCCGAACATAATAATAACTGAATGCAGAAGGTTGATAATAATAACAATGATAATTATAACAATAAAAATAATAATAATGTAATAAGTTATAGTAATTAATATATGTTAGCTAAGATAATTAATGAATAGCTATATAACATTACATCCCCCTTTCACAGTAACTTGAATTATGGGTAATTAATTGAGAAACAATATTTTGTCCTTGTTAACAGAATTTAAGAATGTATGCCTATATTACACATACAAACAGCAAAGAGGAAACAGCCTAGGAAACAATGATCATCATACTTATTCATAATTACGTATCTATTATATTGAGTTATAGGCTACTGTATTATCAGTATTTATACTGGCAGTGACAATTATAGTTCCCTAAAGGACTGTTTTTTTTAATACTCTACAACATTGGTCAATCTTAAATAATAGCACTTCCTCTCTAGGAAAAAAAAACATAGCCTATAATTATGTTCTTGAGGAATAAACAGAAATAACTACAACAATCCAACCTTTTTTTAAGTATGGGCATAGGCAATCAAAAAAGTAAATCCTCAATTCAACTAATAGTAAGTGAACAAAAAACAAGAAAAAACAAACAATTGACAGTACAGTATATATATATATCTGAATGCATTTACTCCTATCCTTACTGTAGGGTGGAACACAAAATAATTATCTTTTATAGGGCATGCATGATGTATACATAATTATGTTACACACTGGTACTGTTGATTTGTTTTGTTTTTTCATATATATTATTCTAATGATTCACTTTTACAGAGCAGCGATCCGCCTTCACTCTTTCCTATAGCCTACACTAACACTGTTTTTCTATGCCTTCAATTCAATCACCATACAATATGTTTGCATAGCATCCAAGATACAGTAGCCTATAGTTTTTTTTAGGTTCATGCGCACCGGTTTCACTGTTTTACGGCCGTACCTAGTAGCCTACTGTATTGGTTTTCTACAAAATCTCTTTTCCTTGGTGAAACGTCCTCAGACTGTGACAATGATGACTTCTGTGGCGTGTTATTGGGAAGACGTTTTGGTCCTGGAGTTTCTGGTGTTTTTTTCCTTGTAGACATGATCTTCATGGGCATGGTGAAGTGCTGCCGCTGTATCATCTTTGTGGTGATCTGAATGTTTGTTTTTCGGGCTATGTTCCCAGCTCTCGTTCGGTGGGGTGGTTTCTTGTATATGTCTCCTATTACGCCGCATTAATACTCCACTGGGCGTCTGTATGATGTATGATCGCGGTTCTAGGCACTGGCTATGAATTCTTGCAGGGGTCCATTTTCTTGTGTGATCCTGGATACGTAGCCTACATCTTGCCCTGGCGAGAGAGACTGTAGATCCTTAGCGTGCTTGTCGTAATAGTAGGCTATTTCTGATTGTCTTGTCTTTGTTTTAACTGGTGGTATATATCTTCTTTCATTTTTGGTCTTGTCCTAATTAGTAGGTTTCCTCTAGGTATTCTGCTGTACAGTATTTGGGATGGACTTGGAAGTGTGTGGTCTATAGGAGTTGTTCTTAGACATAGCAGAGCCATATATGGGTCATTTTTGCTGGCATATATAACATTACAACCATTATATGAACAAATGTTAAATATTTAGTGAACTTAATTTATATCAGTGCATAGGCTGCTACAGTTCATAAAGAACAAAGATGGTATATAGTCAGTATTTCTTCAGTTATTCAACACCATGGTTTTACAGTCAATGCCTGTAATATAAAATACAGATATTATATGTATTTTAAGTTTACTGTGAATTCTCTGTTGATAAACACACGTCGCTCTGGTATTCAAAGGGTTAATTACCCCTTCTCTACCTGTGATGTACTTTCCATTATATTCTGGCAACTATTAGACGATTTTATTGAGCTTAGGAAGGACTTACACCCATCAAAAGGCTACCAACTACCTCAATCCTTTTACCTACCACATATCCTTCCTAAGCCTTATAACATTTTCTAAAAATAACTGAAATTAAGGGAGCCCACCTCGATATTTTTTCTCTTTCTCTCCCTTGTCTTGTATCCATTCGCCCCCATTCAGCCTACTGTTTTAAGACGTTTACCCCCATCCAGGTGTCAATATTTTCATGGCGAGTGGTAGCAAGCCAGCATATATATAGTTTTGTTTTGACAGCAAGCTAAATTTGTAAATTTTTCGATAGAAAAATGTGTCCGGCGAAGCCGATTTCTCCATACAATGCTGGCTCGCGGAATAAATGGATGGAGATAAACGTCTTAAAACAGTTGGCTGAATGGGGCCGAATGGATACAAGCCAGGGAAAGATAGAAAAGGAGAAAAAGGTATAAACTAAAACAGTGACCCCCCCCCCCCCCTTAACCCTGTCTGTGCCACCGGATGGGTCTTATCAGTAGAGCACATATTTCCTCTGGGCTGGGGAGATAAGCTGTATTATTATTATTATTATTATTATTATTAATAGTAGTAGTAGTAGTAGTAGTAGTAGTAGGTATATTGACAATTTACCTTTCTATCCTTATATTAAACGGGTATATAACTGTCAATATAGGCAACAGTACTTCTTAATAAGGCGATATTATTATAAACAATGTACATACATTTGTCACACCCATATTTACACAGTTAAACCATCAAGGGTACAATGCCATACAACATACCATCAACAATGCCATCTATAATCCCTGGGTATACTTATAGTAATTTACCTTTCTCTCCTTATTAGATGGTTATATTAACCCCTTGAGGATTATGACGCATATTGACAGTTTATCCTGGCTATCATTAGACGATTGTATATAGCTTAGGAATGATCTGTGGGCATTACAGGGGTATATACCATCCCAATTAACTCTTTAGCTCCCACATGTTCTACATAATGAATAATAATTTACATATATATATACTATATCTATCTATATATATATATATATATATATATATATATATATATATATATATATATATATAGAGAGAGAGAGAGAGAGAGAGAGAGAGAGAGAGAGAGAGAAGAATAATATACATGCAGTGTATACGTACAAATCTTCCCCCCGTGAGTGACGTCACGGATGGATGTATTAGCTCCTCCCTGTGTATGACGTTACTATCATAACACGGGCTCTGATTGGTGGTTGTATGTATGCCGTCACTATTACCACACGGGCTCTGATTGGTGGTTATATGTATGACGTCACTATCTACACGGGCACTGATTGGTGGTTATATCTGCGGGGGTGATACTATAGTCCATTCGTCACAAGTTGGCCAGAAATCGTGACTCCTAACCTCTGTAGCTCATAAAAGGCTAGAGAAAATGGGCTGTAAATTTCCACACCTAATCCCTGGCTGACTCTTCCCAAATGGTAGAAATATTAGCTTGATTACCCTAGTCGTTCTTGAGATTTAGAGGTTAGTGGTGTGTGTGTGTGTGTGGGTGGGTGTGTGTGTGGGTAGGTCAGATCAACGGGGATTTAATCCTTTTGCAGCCAACTCTTCCGACTTCCGTCACACCTCGCCCCTAATGTTCCCCGGACCATACACACACACGTACACACATACATATAAACACATTCACATACATAATATATAATAGCCTAGCCCCAGCCAGGATCTGTACCATTGTCTTTCTGGTAGCCACAAAGATGACAACCCAAGTTCTAACAACCAAGGTGGTCGTCATGGCAACCATCTGTTATCTTCTGTTGCTGTTCACTTCACAGTCTGTTGCCGCCACCGTTATTGACTGTCCCAACGGTACCGGTAACGTCACCAACGGAGGAGTCACTCTCTGCAACGCCCCACTAACTCGGTGCCATAACGTCTGTGCGGTTGGGACCTGCAGAAGGCTGGTGCAGAAGGTGTGGGGTAAAGATTGGCACAGGGGATGTGTCTGTGAAAAGTCCACAGAAACAATCAAGCCCATCACTCCCCCACGGTAACAGCTGATCTACACCACTACCACGGTAACAGCTGATCTACACCACTACCACGGTAACAGCTGATCTACACCACTACCACGGTAACAGCTGATCTACACCACTACCACGGTAACAGCTGATCTACACCACCACCACGGTAACAGCTGATCTACACCACTACCACGGTAACAGCTGATCTACACCACCACCACGGTAACAGCTGATCTACACCACTACCACGGTAACAGCTGATCTACACCACCACCACGGTAACAGCTGATCTACACCACTACACGGTAACAGCTGATCTACACACACCACCATGGTAACAGCTGATCTACACCACCACCATGGTAACAGCTGATCTACACCACCACCATGGTAACAGCTGATCTACACCACCACCATGGTAACAGCTGATCTACACCACTACCACAGTAACAGCTGATCTACACCACTACCACGGTAACAGCTGATCTACACCACTACTACGGTAACAGCTGATCTACACCACCACCATGGTAACAGCTGATCTACACCACCACCATGGTAACAGCTGATCTACACCACTACCACAGTAACAGCTGATCTACACCACTACCACGGTAACAGCTGATCTACACCACTCCAAGATATATTTCACTGCAAGGAAACTTTATATAATATAATGATTAATGTGTTTTCATTAATTTCAATGGAGGTGTTTGGTGGTGTGGTGAAATTAATAAAACATAGATTATATATTATTTATTTAGTGTATTATTTATTATTGTATTAAATCTTAGTATTATGTTTATGAGCATAATAAAAACCGAGATATATTAACGGAGGTTTTTGTTTTTCTGGACCCCCTTCTACCTCATGTTTAGCCCCATTAGTTTTGAAATTCTAAGACTTAATTTGCTCCATTGTCTTGCCAATATTTAGACTTTTCGTGTCATTCAGGCGTCGATTATTTCCTGGCAAGCGATAGCGAGCCTGTAATTATGGAAGAACTGGGACAATCCTCTGCCGAAAAATGTACAAATTTATCTGGAAGGGAGATCATGGGTATGTTTATTTAAGCGTCATGGATGTCGAGGGAGGAAACTATAATAAATATTAATATATCTATCTATCTATTGCCTGACGCCGTGATCCCCGAAAGGGTGGCCACGAACGAACCGCCCCCATGCACCTCTGTCCCCAGTCAGTCGACGCCCCACTTCCCAACCAGCACCGCCTTCATCCATATACTTCCTCACTCCATCCTTCCACCTCTGTTTCGGTCTACCTCTCCCTTTCTGTCCTTCCACCTCGCTCTCGTACACCTTCTTAGTAATTCTCTTGCTTCCCATACGTTCCATATGGCCGAACCATATCAAGGTGTTCCTTTTCACACTTTCCAGCACATCTACCTCCACACCACACCTCCTTCTCACTTCCTCATTCAGCTGTCTATCCTTCCATGTAACTCCGCACGCACTTCTAAAGTAACTAATTTCCACCCCTCTTACTATATATATTAATATATAAATATATATAAATAAATATATAAATACATATACCGGTATAAGCCCTTCCCCTCCTAACCTGTTCTGTACCGGTAGCGTCCTTTTAACTTTATTATGGCTACTATTAGACCATTTTATTCAGTTTAAAACGGCCTCCAGCAATTAACAGGCTTCGAACTGTCTCACTTAACCCTTTTTACTACCACAGATCCTTGTTAAACTGCTCACAATTGTCTAAATATAGCTAGAATAAAATTAAAAATATGTCGTAGGTACAGAAGGAGTTAAAGGAAAGCCACATATTTCACTTTTTTTTTTCTATGTGGATGAGGGAGACAAAAGGCAAAAACTCCTGTGACGAGTGCCTTGCCCAGAGTTGAAAGAGTGACATGACCAAAATCAAGGAACGTTCGAGCCAAAATGTCTGGACACACAGAGTTTGAAGCAATTTAAGTCATAGGATGAGGAAAAGATGGATTCAGGGAGAGTTCCAGAGCTCAGCTGTTGAATAGAAGAAAGATTAGGAGTATCGTTTCACTCTTGAGTTGGAGAGTTGCACAGAGTAGGGGTAGGATTGTGTTGCAAGACGGGTACTATGTACCCTATGTAGAGAAGGTGGTATACACTGGGAGAGCTCTGAGGAACACTGATTATTGTAGTAGCGATAGAATAGCGAGAGAGAGATGCAACATTGCGGCGAAGAGAGAGAGATTGCAGAGAGTCGGTGAGTGGACGGGAGTTAATGATACGAAATGCTTTCCTTTCTACTCTGTCTAGAAGTGCTGTGTGAGAGGATCCTCCCCACACATGTGAACAATACTCAATACAAGGACGCACTGTGCCCCTATACAGAGCAAGAAGCAGTGCAGGGGTAAAGTACTCCTTGAGGTGGTTGAGCACTCCCAGCTTCTGGGAGGCCGCCTTAGTAAGACTGGTAATATGGTCCTTCCAAGAGAGAGCCGAAGAGAAAGAAACACCGAAAATATTGAGATAAGATGAAGGGTTGATTTTTGTATTGTTGAAGAATAAGGGATAGTCCTCTGGTAGTTCACGACGGGTAGATAGATGGAGAAATTGGGTTTTGGAAGCAATAAAAGCAACAAGTTATTCTCAGCCCCAATTGGAAATAATAGTTAGATCAGAAGATAAGTGTTGTATGGCTTCATTACGTTTGTTTGTTTTGCTGGCTAAATAATCAAATAAGGTTGATTGCCTCTGATGTCCTATTTTAACTAACTAACTGTTTTCTTGTATTACCCTGAAGATGTCTTGAAAGAGTAGACGAAAGCTTGGTGTTCCAATGTTTCATTTTTCCTAGCGAGATTTAATACAAACATACACACACAAATACACATACACACACACACACATACGTATACAGTATATATATATATATATATATATATATATATATATATATATACTGTAAATATATATATATATATAATTATATATATATAATTATATATACAGTATATATATATACAGTATATATATATATATATATATATATATATATATATATATATATATATATATATATATATACCGGTATATATACTGTATGTGTATACAGATATATATATATATTATATATATATATATATATATATATATATATATATATATATATATATATATATATATATATATATATATATATATATATATATATATAATCACAAATAATTTTAAATCCATATAGGAGAAAAACATATTTCAGTTTAATATCCATAGATATTTATTCTTCTGTTAAATAGAGCAATAAATTAAGTAATACATAATCAAGCTGACATATTGAACAATAAATTAACCAATAAATAATGGAGCAAATAAATAGAACAATATACTGTATAGACTAATCAATAAATAACACATTGACTAATAAATAAAACTATTCAAAACATCACAGTCGGTTTCATCAAGGAGTGTTTTTTATATTTATGTATCAGACAGCTGAGCAGAGTGTTATTCCAAGTGATATTATAGTTAACCCTTTCAGAATATGATATAATTTTCTTATAATTATATTCAGGCAAGGTATTTTTAGTTTGCCCCTTGGAGTAATACACTAAACTGCCTCCCCAGACCCCCTTCAACCTGAGAAGCACCACTCATACCCCTAGGAAAATATATACATTTTTCGGTATGTAATTTTCTTAGTATGTACATTTTTCGGTATGTAATCTTTCCAGCTTGTTGATTGTTGATGACGGCGTAGTATAAGAAGAGGATGATGGGAGAGTTGAGTAGATCAGCTGTTACCGTGGTAGTGGTGTAGATCAGCTGTTCCCATGGTAGTGGTGTAGATCAGCTGTTACCGTGGTAGTGGTGTAGATCAGCTGTTACTGTGGTAGTGGTGTAGATCAGCTGTTACCGTGGTAGTGGTGTAGATCAGCTGTTCCCATGGTAGTGGTGTAGATCAGCTGTTACCGTGGTAGTGGTGTAGATCAGCTGTTCCCATGGTAGTGGTGTAGATCAGCTGTTACCGTGGTAGTGGTAGTGGTGTAGATCAGCTGTTACCGTGGTAGTGGTGTAGATCAGCTGTTACCATGGTAGTGGTGTAGATCAGCTGTTACCGTGGTAGTGGTGTAGATCAGCTGTTACTGTGGTAGTGGTGTAGATCAGCTGTTACCGTGGTAGTGGTGTAGATCAGCTGTTACCGTGGTAGTGGTGTAGATCAGCTGTTACCGTGGTAGTGGTGTAGATCAGCTGTTACCTTGGTAGTGGTGTAGATCAGCTGTTACCGTGGTAGTGGTGTAGATCAGCTGTTACCGTGGTAGTGGTGTAGATCAGCTGTTACCGTGGTAGTGGTGTAGATCAGTTGTTACCGTAGTAGTGGTGTAGATCAGCTGTTACTGTGGTAGTGGTGTAGATCAGCTGTTACCGTGGTAGTGGTGTAGATCAGTTGTTACCGTGGTAGTGGTGTAGATCAGCTGTTATCGTGGTAGTGGTGTAGATCAGCTGTTACCGTGGTAGTGGTGTAGATCAGCTGTTACCGTGGTAGTGGTGTAGATCAGCTGTTACCATGGTAGTGGTGTAGATCAGTTGTTACCGTGGGAGAGTGATGGGCTTGATTGTTTCTGTGGACTTTTCACAGACACATCCCCTGTGCCAACTTTTACCCCACACCTTCTGCACCAGCCTTCTGCAGGTTCCAACCGCACAGACGTTATGGCACCGAGTTAGTGGGGCGTTGCAGAGAGTGACTCCTCCGTTGGTGACGCTACCGGTACCGTTGGGACAGTCAATAACAGTGGCGGCAACAGACTGTGAAGTGAATAACAACAGAAGATAACAGATGGTTGCCATGACGACCACCTTGGTTGTTAGAACTTGGGTTGTCATCTTTGTGGCTACCAAAAAGACAATGGTTCAGATCCTGGCGGGGCTTGGCTATATATATGTACGTGGGTGTGTACGTGTTTTCGTCCGGGTAACATTAGGGGTAAGGTGGGACGGAGCCGGAAGTGCAAAGATGACCTGATGACGGATATTCGCTACTCTCTGGCGTCACTACGGTGGCACACAGAGCAGGGTTGCCAAATCAAGTCCGCTAGATAGCATATATATATATATATATATATATATATATATATATATATATATATATATATATATATATATATATATATATATATATATACAGTATATATATATATATATATATATATATATATATATATATATATATATATATATATATATATATACAGTATATATATAGCCTACAGTATATATACAGTTTATATAATAGTTTTATACAGTATATATTCATTTAGTTTTTAGTTTCCTCGCTAGACCTTCATCAAGCAAAAAAAAAAAAAAAAAAAACTCCCTAGACCTCCCTCTCCCCCCCCCCCCTCCTTTTCAAGGCAAATTTGTACATTTTTCGATAGAAAAATATCCCAGCCTTCGGCCGCTTTCTCATAAAAATACAGTCTCGCTATCGCTCGCCAGGAAATAATCGACACCTAAATGGCACGAAAGGTCTTGATATTGCTATTGAAATGGGAGGAAAGGTTATAAAATAAAAATAAATAATGGGGCTAACGTCTTAAAATCTGAAAGGTAATGGGGCTAAACATGAGGAAAAAGGGGGAGCAGGAATACGACCCATCTCCCTTTAACATATTACTGAAATTATATATATTATATATATATATATATATATATTATATATATATATATATATATATATATATATATATATATATATTATATTATATATATACATATATATATATATATATATATAAATATATTATAAATATATTATAAATATATTATAAATATATATATACCGGATATATATATATATATATAATATATATATATATATATATATATATATATATAATATATATATATATATATATATATATATATATATATCAGTATATGCAGTGATCTTTTTTATTATAAATATAATTATACCTGGAATTGAATTTGGAAAGATATTAATATTTTCCTGTCTTCATACAGGACGCAATTGGCCGAGTAATGAAACACATCCTGGATCCTGTAGCTGTACGTGTCCCTTGCGAGGCTGTTTACGTGTGAGGGGGGTTATATTTAGGTAGGGGGGGGGGGGTGACGGACTTGGGCTCGGTCGTCTATAGGGAGAGTGTTACCCATTGTATAGTGTACAGTACCTACCTCTCTTTTGTTCTCGCTCTTGCTCGCTCTCGCTCTCTCTCTCTCACTCTCACTCTCACTCACTCACTCTCACTCTCTCTCTCTCTCTCTCTGCAAGCTCTTCTAAAAGGACAATTCCCCTTCACAGATGAAACAAAAACGAAGAGAGATGAACACTATCATACAGGAAATATTAACGCAAAAACCGCATGAAATATAGATAGTGTGCGAATATAGGTGCGAGTTTACCTGTACCGTGTGTGTGTGTGTGTGTGTTACGGTATCATGTTTGTGACGTCACGGGCCAACAGTTTATTTATATCATATATATATATATATATATATATATATATATATATATATATATTATTATGTTCTCTCCACTAACCAACTTTACTCCTAAACTCGATTAATGAAATTAACAAACACATGTGGCAGTCCGGGGATTCGAACCCAGAACGCTCACACCGAAAATCAACACACTTATGCATTGCACCACGAAGATATATATATATATATATATATATATATATATATATATATATATATATATATATATATATATATATATATATATATATATATATATATATATATATATATATATATATATATATATATATATATATATATATCTATATATATCATATATATATATATATATAATATATATATATATATATATATATAATAAATTAATAAATACATAGATAATTACAAAACAATCAAAAAAATTAAACTCATGTACACGAAGATTAATATAAAAACCCATCTATATCGAGCTAGGATAATTAGGCCGAGATAAAGGTGTGAAGTTTACCTGTCCTGTGTATTTCCCTCCCGTGGATGACCCATACAAAGTGTACACCTGCATAATCCCCACCTCGCTTTTTTTTTCTCTCTTTCTCTCCCTCTCTCTTTGGCTTTTATCCATTTGGCCCCATTCAGCCTACTGTTTTAAGACGTTTACCCCCATCCAGGTGTCAATATTTTCCGGGAGCCAGCATATATATATTTTTGTTTTGACAGCAAGCTAAATTTGTACATTTTTCGATAGAAGGAATTATGTAGACTTTTGTTGGGAAAATATAACCTGAATTTTCCCTCGTGTAAATTCCCTCAGTGCTACGGATATTACTCTAAGGCGACATTAATTCCCTCAGTGCTACGGATATTACTCTAAGGCGATATTAATTGATTGCAGTGATTGTATTAACCACTGCTGTACGGGCGTCGTCTTTTTTTATCTTCTAGCTATATTTAGGCGCTTATGTGCAGCTTAAGAAGGATCTGTGGTAATAAAAAGGGCTAAGTGAGATTGATCGAAGTCTGTTAATTGATGGAGGCCCTTTTTTAAATTAATAAAATCGTCTAACATAAGACAGAATAAAGTCAAAAGGACGTCGCCGGTACAGAATGGGTTAAGGGGAGATGGACGTATAGATTTGCTTATTGTTTTATCTTTTTATTATTTTTTAGTTTCCTCCCTAGACCTCCATCAAGCTTATAATAACACCCCCTAGACCCCATTTCAAGATAAATGTGTACACAATATATTATATATATATATAATATTATATATATATATATATATATATATATATATATATATATATATATATATCCTATATATACAGATATACTTCCATAATTATAAATAGGTGAAGTTCGCGAATATTTACGAGTGGGCTAGAGACTATGGTATCCGAGTGTACATTGAGATAATTCCAAATTACTCCCCCACAGTAGAATATGGCTTAGTTCCCCCACCCCCGGAAACAGAAGCCTTATGCCCCCCCCCCCCCCCCCCCTGACCAACGATCCCCCCGGTATGGCTTTTAATCCGCTTGTTTGGCTTCACCGATCACAACTTTTTCCCTCCAAGATAATTATTCCGCGGCAAGCCATTTGCTCTCTCTGGTACGGCCAAGAACCATAATACCTGCACAGTGCACACCCACGATGAGAGAGGGGGTTGGGCACCACTTGGACTAGATAATAGTCCATCAGGCGCCTGGCCTGGGGAGCCGGTATATATGAAGAGTCATGCCTGGATGCGAGATGGGCGGGCAATGTGGTGGTAAAGCTTCGCTGCATGTTTCCCCTACAACCGTATTTTACCTGGTAATTCTTCTAAATATCGATGTCTACAGCTCCAACTTCCTTATAGCCATGAACATCTCCGGGAGGTCTGGGACCTGGAAATCTTTTGCTGGAGACCCCAAATAGGCCCTGGGTCTCTGGGTCTTCTCCTGGGCGACCTAGATGTGTGTGAATTTCTTGTTTTTTTCAATTTTATGTTGTGTTCTGTTGTCCCTGTTCGGGCTCTGTCTCGAGTCAGCCAAGCCCAGCTATGGGGTATGTGGCTGAGTACACATGCATACATGCATACACACAACAATAACTAATGAATTACATAAATTTAATATATAAATAAATAAATACATAAAACAAAGAAAATCTATAAAATAAAATATACGGAAGATAAAACAAATACAGAAGAAAAATGGGGGGGGGGCACTTGTTACAGGCAGATTTACCTTTTGTCTCCTTCATACATATATAAAATGACAGAATAATAGAATTAAAATAAAGAAATGCGTCCTCCTATCTTGATAGGGTTAACACTCTCACTCACTCACTTTCACTCTCTCTCACTCACTCACTCTCTCTCATTCTCACTCTCACACACACACACACACTCTCTCTCTCTTTCTCTCTCTCACCCTCACTCTCACACACTCTCTCTTTCTCTCTCTAGATTATTATCATTATTATTACTCTCTCAATCTCACTCACTCTCTCTCTATCTCAACCTCTCTCTCTCTCCCTCACCACCGCCGCTCATCTCCCTTCGGTGAATTACGGGGTAAATTGCCTTGACGACCGTAATGGCTGGATCCCAGGGTGCCGGCGACAGCTGAAGGCTACGGTAGAGAGAGAGTGTGTGAGTGTGTGTGTGTGTGTGTGAGAGAGAGTGAGAGTGAGAGTGAGGATGAGAGAGTGTGAGTGAGTGTGTGTATGTATGATAGAGTGTGAGAGTGAGAGTGTACAAAGGATTACAAACAGTACAAAGGAAATCAAGCAACAACAGGTCTAGTGACCCCTCTAGGGCCTAGCCCACTCATAAATATTCGTTGATTTCACCTTCGTCTTTGGAGACGAATTCATTCATACAATTTTCCATAAATCAACTACAAAACTATATATGCTGTTTATTGAAAAGCAAGTTGTATCCCAAAATCAATCCAGATAGTTATAATTGCATAAAGAAAAACATAGGAGGAAGTTGGAGCTGTATAGACATCGATATTCAACAGAAATGCAATAATAATGTAGATTTATGATGGATAGAAAGTATGTTGAATTTGATCGTATGTGTTTATATGCACTACAACCGTAATTTAGCTGGTATATTCTTCTAAATATAGATATATACAGCTCCAACTTTCTTATAGCCTGAAACTCGCAAGTGGTTAATTCACGGAGGGAGGGAGAAGGCTGGGCAGTCTCCTCACACTCTATGGCTGGAATATAAACAAGTGGACAGTTGTGACGTCCCATCTAGGGTTGTAAATTAGGATAACCTAGATAATGTGCAGTGGCCCCCAGGTACACTCGGATGCCATAGTCTGTAGCCCACTCGTAAGAATCCGTGGAACTCTTCTTTATGCAATTATAACTATCTAAATTGATTTTTAGATCGAACTTGCTTACTAATGTTGTATATACAATTGTGTATATTTAGAATCAAAGTTTAAAAGTCGTCGTGGTGCTGAAGGGGTTAAATGAACAAATGTATAATTGGGTGTAACCTTCTTCGTGTTCCCAAGTGTGCAGGCGTCCAAGCAGCTACTGTCAATAGAGGGGCGGTGACTCTCCCCATAGAGGCCTCGGGGGAGATGAGGCCAGCGCTGCATTTCCTAGGCAATTTCCGGCCCCAAAATCCCCCCCGCCCCCCTCCTCCATCCAGCTCCAGCCCCCCTCCACCCAATTTCACTTGCAAAAGAAATTCCTATAATCGGCATATTGAGCGCGAAATCCCCCCTCCCTAAAAATTAACATATATATATATATATATATAGTGTATATACTGTATATATATATATATATTAATAAATACTGGTGAGATATGTCGAGATTTGGTAACATAAATACAGAAAAAGAAAAAAAGAAAAAAGATACTGTATTGTGTTAACCTCTTCTCCTCCTCCTCCCCCCCCCCCCCCCCCCCCCCCCCCCTCCCCCCCCCCCTCACTCCCAGTAGTGTGGTGAGTTGACCAGGTTACACACACACACACACACACACTGATTTACCTATACACCATCTATGCTACACCTACCTCCCCCCCCCCCTCTCTCTCTCTCTCTCTCTCTCTCTCTCTCTCTCTCTCTCTCTCTCTCTCTCTCTCTCTCTCTCTCTCACCATTGTCCCGTGCTAAGGCTGCAACTGACACACTCATTATAACTAACAATGATGTCCCCCCCAAGCCTATCTTTCAGTTTTAACATTTTGACAGTTTATTTTTACCTAGCATTAGACGATTTTATACAATTTAGGAAGGATCTGTGGGAATTACAAGGGTGAAGACTGTCTCACTTAGCATTCCGACTTCCATACACCCTTCCTAATCTGAATAAAATCGTCTAATATTACCGAGAAAACAGAAAAGCAAAGCGTCATCGGATTTTGAATTGGTAAATGTATACATTGTGCTATGTGCTTTCACCTAAGAGAACACAGCCTATATCACCATAGCGTGTTATATTACCCCCATCAACCACCCCTCAAACCTCCATCACCCCCTCCCTTAATCCTTCATCAATCACCCCTAAAACACCCATCTCTCCCTCCCCTAATCCCCCATCAACCACCCAACAAACACCCATGTCTCCCTCCCCTCAAACCCCCATCAACCACCCCCACAATTCCTCCCCTTAAACCCCCATCACCCCCTCCCTCAAATTCCTATATACCCCCCCCCCCCTCACAATTCCATCAACCACCCTCAATACCCATCCCCCTATCCCTCAAACCCCCTTAAACCACCCCCTTCAAACCCTCATAAACCTACCCACCCCCAAACCCCATGAACCAACTCTCAACTCTCCATAAACCCCCCACAATTCCACTCCTTCAACCCCCACCAACCACCCCTCAAACCCCAACCCCCTCTTCCTCAAGCCCCAATAAACCACCCCTCAAATTCCCATCACCCCCTCCCTCAAACCCCTATAAACCAACCCCACAATCCCCATTAACAATCCCTCAAAACCCCATCACCCCTTCCCTCAAATCATCCTCCACCACCCCCAACCCATCAACCCCACCCCACCCCCCACCTTTCAACCAGCCACCCCTGAAAACTGAATAATATGATTTACATGTTATCACCTTAGCCCAGCCCAGCCTTCCATATTCCCCAAGTCCCCATACGACTTTGTAATGGCGGCTGTGGGTGCTTCCTTTTCCCCAAGTCTATCATGGCCAGTTATCTTAACCCTTACAGTACCGGCGACGTCTTTTTGTATATATATTTCAGCTGCATTTAGAGGATGTTATGAAACTTAGGAAGGATATAGTATAGTATAGTAATGGGGACAATGAACCTTTTGTCATATACGTAATCTGAAGGGGGACGGAATTATTTTGTAATTTAGTGACACCAAAAAATAATAACCTTGCTAACCTGAGCAGTGCCGGATACCTCTGTTTGGAAACAAATAAAACTATGATAAACCCCAATTTTTTCCATAAATATTTATTGCACCATCTACCCCATAACAGCCAGCACCAGTCACCACAACCACCACCAAAATCTACCTTTCCTTCGAGTTTTCATCTTGTGGTGCCATTTGTGTGAAGGAATCTCGTCCACTCTTAGGTTGGCATCCTTATTACCCACCTGGTCATCCGAAGAGAACACAGGTGAGCTGAAGTGACTGTTTTTGTTGATATTTACATTGGTATTAGGCAAGTGAAAGTTGTTGTTTTTCGGTGAGCTGTAGTGACTGTTTCTGTTGATATTTTCATTACTTTTAGACAAGTGAATGCTGTTGATATTCTGGTATCTGTGGGGCCACTTCTTAAACCATACCTTCTCCTGTCTCCTTGTGGCATCATCCGTGTGTTTTGGGTTTTCTGAATAGGAGACATAGGAACTGTGTTGACTGTCTCTGCTAATATCTAAATAATTGGTAGGTAGATCACTATTGCCATTATTATCATTCTGGAGTATTTCCTCTGACCCTACCCTAAGCACACTGAGTTTGTTGCCATCTAAACGACTGTTAGGAAATAGAACATTGCTATTGTTGTCATTATGGGGCCTTTCCTTATACCACAACCTATCCATACTGTGTGTTTTGCTACCTAATTCATTATTTGGTAATTGAATATTGCTTTGTTTTTCATGTTGGAGCCCTTTTTTAAACCAGACTCCATCCATCCTCCTCTTGGCATCCTCCATGAGCTCCCTGGCTGCCTGGTTCGCCGAGGATGCAATGTTGGAGATGAGCTGACCGTTGCCAAGGCTGTTGAGGCCGCTGTTAACCGCATCAATGTTGTCGTTAATGGTGTTGCCCACGTCGAAGTTGATGATGGAGCCGAGTATGGAGGCCCCTGGTGGTGGTTCCTGGTCCGGGCATACGGGGCGCCACACCAACTGACGTACCCAACCACTCTCAAACGATTGGTCCAGGCCGCAGAACTCATACCTGTTCCAGAGAAGGAGAGAGAGGAATGATTCTGCTTAAGCCGGTATCACACGAGCGCTTTTATAGTCAACATTCGATGGTCAACATTTTTTCTGGCAACATTTCTGGAATATTTTGCACTGGTATCGGAAACTAGACATATGGTAGATGAATTTAGGCAACCGAAATATGTTAAATGTTGACCTCATAAGCTGCCAGACCAGTGTTAAGGATAATTGTTGAGGGAAAAAGCGCTCGTGTGATACCAGCTTTAGTGACCAGAATGGCATGGTTCTCAAAAGACATTATCTAAACTGTGAATCTCTCATTCAATAATCAACACAGGTGACATAGGTTAGGATTCTCTCCCTGGACATCAGTATTGTGGTATTGCTATGACAACTATTTACCTTTCATGATACCCTCAACAATTTTCCATTATCCACCTTTTCTACTTCTCAAAGGAGTCAATATAAAGGGGATAAAGATAACAAATGTATCCACACCAACACCACTCTTGTAGAACGCTACTAATGTTATATATCGGCTCCCACCAAACGATTTTCGTGAGATAACCCACCTCTCCTGCATCTCAATGGACTCAATATGCAGCCTGTTGATGAAGACCTTGGGTAGGGACAGGAGGCGCCAGGTGAGGGGGTTGTAGAAGGCGGTGACGTAGCCCCACTCCAGGGTAGCGTGTTCCAAGTGGCCCAGGTCCCCGGTGCCTACCATGTATGTGTAAACGTTCCCAGGCTCGAAGAAGATCTCTCTAAAGTGTACGGGAATTATTAACTACATTCTTCCAAATATGGTAATATTACCAATATGGTAACAAAATAATAATAATAAAAAAAATAATAATAATGACAATTGAAATGCTGGGTGCGAAGAGAATTTAACCCTCCCGAAAATCCATAGGTCTGGGCACAGTTTCTAACCCTAGTCAGTTGGCATGCCAGACTTGCGTGCTACCTCGGACGTACAATAGGATAGCAACCTTAGTTCTCCTTGAAAGAACCAGGTGATAGTCTCGTGGTGATTCATGTGGTGGGTTTATTAGACTTCTCCACCAACGACTATTTTACGCTATCCCAGACGTCAACTCGGGTAGTTTTGTGGTTGCGGGATTTTGCGGGTACAGGGCATTATAATAATAATAATAATAATAATAATAATAATAATAATAATATTAATGATATTTAAAATAATAATAATAATAACAAACAAAAACTAACTTTATCACAACCTAATACTTACTCTGGGTTGAGCTGTATGCGAGGAGAGGTGGCGCGGCGACCGAAGAGAGTGACATAGAAGACCCCAATGTCACCCCCCTGTTCCTGAGCCTCGTCTGTGTACGACATGACCACACTCACACGGTGGTGGAACACTGGGGAGGAACGTACAGTAGGTCAGGTCATAGGTCAAAGGGCAAACCATCATTTACATACAGTTAAGGGGAGATTTTTTAGCTTGCTTCCTAGACCTAGTGAGACATGAGGCCTTATTTGTTTTATTTATTGTTTGCAAATATATTTTTGCTTTAATAATTACAAGCATTTTCTTGATTTGGGGTAATTATTAACTTAGACAGTTGGAATAACGATTTTGATCATACAGGACAGGTTCTTATATATGAATTTGTTGTAATTGATAGTGGAGATAGTGCATGTGATTACAAGTGATAACATAAAGAAGGTTATCACGGAGATATATACTGTATAAGCTTCTCTGTGTTCGTGAGGCACAGAAGAAGGCAGCAAAGGACTTCAGGTGATGAAACAGGAGTTTGCAATATTCGGTATAAACTACTGAATGTTATCTCCTGGGGGTTCCGACCTATTTGGTTTATGCCTATATATTCCTCCACTTACAGTACTGTACATTACTACCAAAAATGCCCCATACACTCACAGCAGAATGGATCGTCTGGACCTGTGATGAGATACAATTTCTTACTGATCCCATCCCCCTCGAGTAAATCCTCTAAGGGCATCAGTGGAGGTAGCTGTCGATGAATGTGAACTCCTGGAGTGCCATTAGTTATGTAGGGCACGTCCGCATGGGCCCCCATCCTGGCACACCGGGAACCCTCGGCACCGTCCCCACACTGCCAACACTCCCCCTTAACATAAGCATCCCAGGAGCTGCATTCAATCCCCAGGAACGGACAGCGAGAGTTGATGGATTCAGTGAAGTACTCATAGGCCCGGATGTGGTTGCATCCAATGAAGCGACGGAGACCTGTAGAAAAAGCAAAGTGGATGAAGCTTGAGAGAAAGATTAAACTTTTATATTTAGTTCTAGTTACCACCAGATTAGTTAATCCAGCATAAAAGCAATATCTACAATCAAGGGGTTAAAATACTATTGACATTATGTATTTATCTATTTATTTACGACCTGCGTTTCTAGTGGTTGAGGGGTTTTACTGTATTTACTCAAATACCACCAGAAAATATTATCCATTTTGGGAAGGAGCTCTCAAGTAAATGGGTTAAAATTCAACATCAATTAACTCGTTCAATAATATGAAACTCTTTGATATGTTATAACAGCGACTACCATGCAATTGTATTATTCCTATGAAGTATGTGTTGCAGCCTAGGTATGAGCTGACCATAGGGAATGTTGCCGTGTTCTTTGGCTAGGCTCTCAGCGAGGTGCGCCCCGCAGCCCGGCATGGTCACTCCACCGTTAGGGTAGAAGTCCAGGTGACCGGCTGGCTGCAAGACACCAAGACCTGTTACGAGGAGGAAGCAATGTATCATTAATCATACATTGGCTGTAGGATTTATGTTGAAGTTCAATATGAGTTTATAGTATTTACTCACATACATTACCTCCGTACTGATAAACATCACAAATATATAAAGATGACAACAAGGACCAGAGCTTATGTGAGCCACTGTACCTCCAGTAATGATGGGTCCCGCGTCAGTGTGCAGGACGTCCACCAGATCAGCGTCCCCAGGGTCCAGCCGTACCAAAGGCTCGGTACCTTCGAAGTGTGGCTCTGCGGGGTCCAGGCCTAAACGAACATATAAATTGAGTAGTAAAACTCCCATGAAAAATGAAACAATGGAACAGCAAGCTTTCGTCTATGCTCTCAAGACATTTTTAGGGTATTAACCTGAAGATGTCTTGAGAGAATAAACGAAAGCTTTTAATTTTTCCTTTGAGTTTTACTACATAATTTGATCACACGTAGCCTATTTGTGATTCACTCTCCATATAAATTGAGTTATTTTGTGTTGGCAAATATGTGCTGCAGGGGGTTAAGTCTGTCATCTTTCACTCATCCTGCCTCTCTCTCTCTCTCTCTCTCTGTCTCAAAGCAGAGGTCCACTTTAGCTGCGTCCACAGAGGATGGAATTCAACCAAGTAAGTAAGTAACCAAGTAAGTATACCTGTGATGCGGCCGAGCGTAACCCCTTGTTCCCTCATGTAGTGGCCCGTGTACCCGATCAGCTGGGCTCCTAGGCTGTGGCCCACTAGGTGTACTTGACTGGCATTCACTAACCCCGCACTCTGATGGGGAGAGAAACACGGAGCGAATTAGTTCCTGGATGTATATTCTTAGAGCTTTGCCGTAGGTATACTCTTGCACTACTTTCCTTTCAGTTGGACGTTCGCAGTAACTAATTTATTTCAACCTAAACGAACCCAACCTAAATTAGCCCAACCATTTAAGTGAGAAAAATTGAAGTGAGTTGATATTAGGTTCAGTCAGGCCAAGACAGATTAGGGTTAACCCGAGGCCTCCGAGAGTCGGCTCTGAGCCGATGCACAAAATGTCCATAGTAATCCCAACTAGGCTCTACGTCGGTTCTCAGCCAATGCAGCTTAAACCAACCTGTAGACCAATAACAAAGTGTCCCAACATGGCTCCGATGAGTCTGATATTAGCCACAGCTTGGGTGTAGGGAGGTCCGGAGCCAGCCAACCAGTCCATTACTATCACGTTCAGGTCTTCGGACGACAGGTATTCGCTCACCATCTTCTGCAGGTTGGAAGAAAAAGAGATATATTGGAGAAGTCCTATCTTTCTCGTACCTAAAAAGAATCCCCTTCTTAAACTGCATGAAATCGTATAATTATAGCCAGAACCTTGGAGGTAAAAAGGCGTCATCGTGCTAAATGGGTTAAGTGAAGCGCTAATGAATCCTAGTCTTATGATGAACCCTATCTTATGTCAACTATCTCTCACAAGCCCTTTCTAAACCGAATTAAATCCTCTAATAACAACCAGAATGAAATGAAAGAGTGCGTCATTGTATACTGCAAGGCATTTATTACCCTTCATGTAGCTATTTGATGTAGGCTTGTAGAAATGTTGTAGTTTACCCTCAAATTTGTGGATAGTAGTACAATAGAAAACGATAATATGGGTATACTAATGCATTTATAGACATATAAATCCAAATCCAAGATCCTTTCTATTCATCGCAAACCTAAATTTTTCGATTATACATTTTTTTCGGTAGAAACATTTTTCGGTAGACGAATGTCATGGCAAAAGACCAGTTCCTACTAAATTACAGGCTTGCTATTGCTCGCTTGGAGAAAATCGACACGTAAATTATACGAAAGGTTTTAATATTGACAAAGAATTGGGGTGAAAAGTCTTAAAATCACCAAACTAAGGGTCCGAACGTCTTATAATATGAAAACAAGTGGGGCCACATGTGAGGGAGAAGGGGGTCCCACCTTGAGCCAGTTCTTCCTGCCGTGCTCCAGGTAACCGTGGGTCAACACCTTGACCTTTGACCCCGCCCGGAAGTGGCTGCCCCTCACACTCCACGCAGCCTCCACACGCAGCCGCTGTCAGGTCAAGGTCAGGGTCGGGTCAGGTCAGGTTATAATTATTTAAGTCAGGTTATATCCGGTTATTGATATGTACACTCGGATACCATAGTCTCTCGCCCACTCATAAATATTCGTAGACTTCACCTATTTCTAAGCATGGAAGTATATCTCTGGAAACCATCTTATCAATATAATTTTTCTATAAATCAACTACAAATCTTTATATACTAGTTATTGAAAAGAAAGTTCCATCCAAAAATCAATCCAGATAGTTATAATTGCATAAAGACAAACATAGGGGGTCGCCGAATTCTTATGAGTGGGCTAGACACTATGGTATCTGAGTGTACATTTAATGGTCAGTTCAGGTCAAGATTATACAAACTGTAGTTAAAGGTCAGGTTACAAGTAGAAATATATGATTGGGCACATGTCCTGATATAATATAAGGTTCCACTACCGTTTATTACACCATGTATAGCGTCAAGTCAGATCTACACACCTGACATCTGAAGGGGTTGGTCCTGGTGTAGAGACAGACGGTGGGGGTGATGACGGAGGGAGGGAGGGGGAACACATTGACAGGTCGAGCCAGAGACAGGAAGGGCTGGTCCACGGAGAAGCACCCGTACACGCCGTAACATCGCGTTGTCAGGGCTACAGGAAGATATTAGGCCCTATGTAATTTTGTGGATCGTCTACACCGGACCTGTGATGTCATAGTGACGTCACAGGAGTATCCTCTTCCTGGACTGGATGGTGGACTTACACTTCTATGACGTCACAGGTCCGGTGTAGACGATCCGCAAAATCCTTTATACCAATGTTAATAATTATTTCTGTGTCATTACATTTTGCAAGATAATTATGTGCCGGTTGCCGATTATTATTCCATGTTTATCTCAACCCATGCACCACCAGTTTTAACAACAATAACACAGCAAATGAAATTAATAATAATAAAAATAATAAAAATAATTAATAATAATAAAAGCATGTGATTCTCCCAGGATTCGAACCTTGGATATCACATACAGAACTTACACGCTCTAACCACTACACCATCAAGACAGTTTAATTACAGCACATGACCACGATTGATATTCACAGACCATTATATCCATCAATTAGTTTCCAGAGAAATACTGTACTTCCAGAATTAGAAATAGGTGAAGTCCACGAATAATTATAAGTGGGTTAGAGATTATGGCACCAAATATCGTTAACCTAAGCTCTATGACTCAAAACGGGCTAGAGCAAATGGGCTGTAAATGTTCACACCTATTCCCTGGCTAACCCTTCCCAAATGGTAGAAATATTCGCTCGATTACTCTAGTGGTTTGTGAGTTATGGAGGTTAATGTTCAAGGATTGTGGACTACTTTTTTGTGACGGAGTATAGTCACTTCTTAAACTGCACAAACTCGTCTAAATATATGTAGAATAAAATCTAAAAGATGTCGCCGGTACAGACAGGGTTAAATGAATACACTTGACGTACAATCTGACTGGTTGTTGGTGTGGAGTGGTGATGTCCTTGATGCCGCTACATGCCCTACCCCTAGCCCCTCTTGCCCCATTCTACCGGGCATCAGGGACCAGGGCACTAGGTTCAGGAGGGAGTAGAGGGCACTAGTCAGGCCTAGGGTACTCATCGTGCACAGGTTAGTTACCCCCTGCAAAAAGAAAGCATGATTTTCTTTATAAGGGTACCGCAGACAATTATACATGTGTACAAATAGTCAAATATACTGTATACTGTATGTGTACAAATATATATATGTATCCAAGCAACACGCCACTCTTAGATACCCGTATAAAATCGTCTAATAACAGCCAGAAGAAACTGCTAAAACTACGTCATGATCCTCAAAAGGTTAATCACTATCAAAATACCCAATAATTGTCTTACACGCCTGTATAATCGTTGAGTTTTACAGTTAGTTATAGATATCACTCTTCACTGTTTCCAGGTGACATTTGTTCTTTCTTTGACTGCAATAACCGAAGCACTCAACCCTTCCTCTACAATAACCGAAGCACTCAACCCTTCCTCTACATATTTCTTCACTCTAGATATCACTCTTCATTTTGGAACAATTCACTCCTGGTTATCGATGGACTAATTGCCAACCCTTTCAGTACCGGTGCCGTCCCTGTAACTGTATTCTGGCTACTATTAGACGACTTTATTCGGTTTAAAAGGGGCCTCTAGCAATTAACAGGCTTCGAATTACCCCACGTAACCCGTTTCACTACCACACATCCTTCTAAATCTGCACAACATCATCTAAATATAGTTAGAATTAAACTAAAAATACGTCGCCGGTACCGGGTACTTATCCCATTCACTACCAGGGACGTTCTTTTCATCATATTCTGGCAACCATTAGACATTTTTATTCAGTTTAGGAAGGACCTCTAGCAATAATAATGCCTGAAACTATCTTAATCAACCCTTTTAACTACAACAGATCCTTTCTAAGCTGCATAATATCGTCTAAATATAGCAAGAATAGTATATAACACACGTCGCTGGTACTCAAAGGGTTAAGAGGTCAAGTTCACCAAGCATTAGTTGTTTGCATATTAATATTTTGTCATGCCCCAGCCAGGGTTCGAACCCAGGCCAGTAATGCAGCACTCCAGCATCTAAACCACAGATTGCTTTATATCACTCCACCTTCCATCTATGTCACTCTTCACTCCACCTAGCAGTTTGTCTCCACTATAAGCGTAAGTGTTCCCTCCAGCTCCACATACCGTACTGGGGCCGTGCATGACTGTTTGAGTACGGTACCGGTAAACTCATCGGTGGCCACGACCGCTTGGAAGTATGTCAACCACCGTCTATAGGGACACTCAACCATCTTAAGTGCAATACCCGCCATAGTGCATACCTCACGCTTTGTTTTGGTTCACTGTTTGGCCAATTTTTGCATGTATTCATTATTTGTCTAGCTTCCTCCCTAGACCTCCATCAAATTAAAACAAAATAACATCCATTAGATCCCCCTTCTAGATTAATTTGTACATTTTTCGGTAGAAAAATGTTCCGGCCGAAGGCCGGTTCTTCCAACATTACAGGCTCACTATCGTTCGCCAGGAAAACAATCGAAACCTAAACAGCACGAAAGGTCTAAATATTGACGAAGAAATTGGGCGAAATAATCGACTAACTAATGGGGCAAACATCTTAACATATGAAAACTAATGGGGCTAAACATGAGGGAGAAGGGGTCCAGAAAAGCGGCCATCCCCCCTTAACTAAATATAGCTACATTTCAGTCATATTTAGAAGATTTTTTAAAGCTCAGCAAGAATACATGGTAGCTATATTTCAGGCTACATTTAAACGATTTTATGAAGCTTAGGAAGTATATATGGCAGCTAAGAGGATGAATTGAGATAGTCTGTAGCCTCTTATAATGGGTAGACGTCCTTCCTAAGCTGAATACGAATGTAATTAAAGAGGAACCGGCCTTCGGCCGGGAAATATTTCTATAGAAAAATGTACAAATATATCTTGAAGGAAGGTCTTGAGGGAGTGTTTTTTTGTTTATGTTTGATGGAGGTCTAGGGAGGAAACTAAACATTATAATATAAAGATACATAAATGAGCACATAAATACGCCCATCACCCCTTCAGTACCGGTGACGTCCTTTTCATTACATCCTGGAAACTATTAGACGATTATATTCAACTTGGGAAGAACGTGTACCAATTAAAAGGCTACAGACTATCTCAGCCAACTCTTGTTAACTACCACAGATCCTTCCTAAGCTGCACAAAATCGTCTACATATAGCTAGCATAAACTATAACAGACGTCGCTGGTACAGGAGGGGTTAAGGGGGGTCACCGTTTTTTTTTTATCTTTCTCTCCTTTTCTCTCTTTCCCTGGCTTGTATCCATTCGGCCCCATTCAGCCAACTATTTTAAGACGTTTATCCCCATCCAGGTGTCGCGAGCCAGCATTGTATGGAGAAATCCGGCTTCGCCGGAGAAATTTTTCTATATTTTTTTTTTTACAAATTTAGCTTGCTATCAAAACAAAAATATATATATCCTAGCTCGCTACAGCTCGCCAGGAAAATATTGACACCTGGATGGGGGTTAACGTCTTAAAACAATAGGCTGAATGGGGCCGAATGGATACTAGCCAAAGAGAAAGGGAGAGAAAGAGAAAAAAAGCAAGGTGGGCTCCCATAATTAAGAAGCGAGGTGAACAAAATGGCGGCTGCTGTGAAGACATTGGGGCCACTCTCAGGGTCCAGGTGCCGGTTAGTGTTTTTGTGGATTATCAGCCGAGTCACGTGACCGAGATAGGTATTGTGGCGTGTGTGTGTGTGTGTGTGTGTGTGAGAGAGAGAGAGAGAGAGAGAGAGAGAGAGAGAGGGAGAGGGAGAGAGTGTGAGAGTGAGTGAGAGTGAGAGGCACGAAATAGGTCCAGATACTAATCTATTTTTTATTAATTTCACCACACCACCAAACACCTCCAATGCAATTAATGAAAGCATATATGTGATCCACCGGGATTCGAACCTGGGTTATCACACACAGATGTTTAGACACCTTAACCATTACACCACCAAGACGATTACAAGAATGATCACAAACACACACAGATAGATATATAGATAGATAGATAGATAGATAGAGAGAGAGAGAGAGAGAGAGAGAGAGAGAGAGAGAGAGAGAGAGAGAGAGAGAGAGAGAGAGTGTGTGAGAGAGAGAGAGAAACAAAATATTACAAGCAATAAATCGTTCTAGGTAAATATTGTGGATGAACGAATATTGTGGATGAACGAATATTGTGGATGAACGAATATTGTGGATGAACGAATACATAGTAGCTTACTTTTAAGGGGAGATGGGTCGTTTTTCTGGTCCCTCTTCATCCTCATGTTTAGCCACATTAGTTTTCAGATTTTATGACGTTCGTCCCATTAGTTTGGCGATTTTAAGACATTTCACCCCGTTTCTTTGTCAATATTAAGAGTTTTCGTGTCATTTAGGTGTCGATTTTTTCTTGGCGAGCGAGAGCGAGCCTATAATTGAAGAGGAACTGGCCTTTGGCCTGGACATTTTTCTATCGAAAAATTTACAAATTTATCTTGAAGGAGGGTCTTGGGGGTGTTTTATTAAGCTTGATGGAGGTCTAGGGAGGAAACAAAAATGATAAAAAGACAAATGAATGAGGAAATAACTACGCCAATCCCGCCTTAATACAAGATAGGCCTACTAAATAATACGGTTCCATGTCATCTCAACCAGTAGACCATTTCAACCAGTAGCTCTCAACCAGTGCCAAATTAACCCAGACCAACCAAACCAGTGCCAAAATATAGTACTAACCTAACCTAACCTAACCTAACCGTATTGGTTGATTTGGTACTGGTTGAGAGCTACTGGTTGAAATGGTCTACTGGTTGAGTTGACCGGTCACCATATAATACCCCCCAGAATTGAAAGAATGATAGAGAGTCAGATTCAAGGTGTGTTAAGAGTCAAAATATCTGGATACACGGAGCATAAGGTATTCTAAGTCATAAGATGTGGGAAAGACAGATTGAGGAAGTGAGCTGCAGAGCTTACTTGTTCAGCAGAAGAAAGACTGGAAAAATCGGAGTTTTTAAGGATATATCTGGATTCTTCACGTCGTTGCGATTCCAACAGTATATGGATTTTTTAATGTTGACCCGCTGAGTCCAATGGTGCAACCAGAATTGAAATCGGACCATTAGTTTAGGATTTCGAATTTGACTTGACCTCCCAGAACAGCCCAAATGACCAGTTTTTGGACTTTAAAAGTCCTCTGTAGCCCAAACTATAAGTCTTAGGGAATTCTACCTAGTGCCATTCGATTTCTCTCGACCAGCAGCTTCCATACATGGTCGTAGATTTCAATTTCGACAAGCCATTCTCCCATAATCGAAAATAGTTTTTAAAAAATGCCTGTGCCCATGAAAATGTGTGGTACTTGGCGGGTGATTTTCTATTTTCGAGTTGTTAAGGGTATATCTGGATTCTTCACGTCGTTGCGATTCCAACGGTATATGGATTTTTTAATTTTGAAATTTTTTTAGGCCCCCTAGGCCTATTTTAAAGTTAAAAACTCCATAGACGAGTTATTTATGAACGGATTTTGTTTAAATTCATACCATAAGTACACTTTGGCAAGCTGAATCGAATGGCGCAAACAGAATTAAAATCGGACCATTAGTTTAGGATTTTTATTTTGACAGGGCCTTCCTGGAGGGCCCAGGGGACCGTTTTTTGGACTTTAAAAGTCCTCTGTAGCCCAAACTATAAGTCCTAGGGAATTCTACTTGGTGCCATTCGATTTTTCTCGCCGAGCTGCTTCTAGACATGGTCTTAGATTTCATTTCCGCCCAGCCGTTCGCCCAGAATCGAAAAAAAAATCTAAAAAAACCTTGGGTTTTTGCCCAGGGAAATCGGTGATTTTGGTCGAATTTTGACTTGTCAATATTATTACATATTTGGATTCGTCTCGCCGTTGCGGATTCAACGGTATAATTTTTTTTTTAAATTTTGTCCTATTTTTAGGCCCCCTAGGCCTATTTTAAAGTTTAAAAACTCCATAGATGAGTTATTTATGAACGGATTTTGTTTAAATTCATACCATTAGTATACTTTGGCAAGCTGAATCGAATGGCGCAAACAGAATTAAAATCGGACCATTAGTTTAGGATTTTTATTTTGACAGGGCCTTCCTGGAGGGCCCAGGGGACCATTTTTTGAACTTTAAAAATCTTCTGTAGTCCAAACTATAAGTCCTAGGGAATTCTACTTGGTGCCATTCGATTTTTCTCGCCGAGCTGCTTCTAGACATGGTCTTAGATTTCATTTTCGCCCAGCCATTCACCCAGAATCGAAAATAATATCTCAAAAAACCTTGGGGGTTCCTGGAGGGCCCAGGGGACCGTTTTTTGAACTTTAAAAGTCCTCTGTAGCCCGCCACCTGTCATGACGGATATTTAAGGCCTCCTAGGTACCAGTATTTGTTTGTAACCTGATGAAGCTATCTGCAAAATATTGTCAATAAAGTGCTCTTCCTCAGATGGTGTTTTTTATCCATATATAAATATATATATTTAATGTTAATTAAAATGTAAAACTTGCAAACCAAAATGTAAGAAAACAAAACACTTTGGCATATTGGTGTAATATACTGAATCCAACAGCAGAATATCGCCATAATTTATGAATTGGGCACTCACAACTAATGTATTTTCACCCATAGTTATTCTTGGAAACCGAAATATTTACAGGTTGAAGAAAAACTTGCATGTATGTATGTATGTATGTATGTATATACTCTGGCACCTTCCCCATTTTTCCTTTTTTTTTCTTTTTTATAAATGGGGGTAGCCAGAACAGGGACAACACAACACAGCCCGTAGCCTAGTAGGTAGAGCTCTCGTCTCACACACGAGGGGTCGGGGGTTCAATCCCCGGCCGGGCGGAGACAAATTGGGCTTGTCTCCATTCATGTGTTAGCCTCAGTTCACCTAGCTGTAAATAGGTACCTGGAATAAGTGGACGACGTTGTGACGTCCCATCTGGGGTTGGCAAAAATGGTACAAGGCGAGATGGGTATCATATGGTTCACCTAAGCTGATGGCTACCTAAGCCTTCGGGCGAGACGGTACCGTCTATAGTGAGAATGGTACCATACAGATCCACCCTAAGCCTTCGTTTCCGATGTTGCCAATTGGCTAAAAATACAGACTACACACATGCACAGCCATTCCAACGATACATATAACACCTACACATATAGGAGGCGGGAAATAACGAGCATGCTCACTCCTGCAATACAACTAGAGTAAGTACAACTAGAGTAGTACATCAGAAAAAAAAAAAAAAAAAAAAAAAAATCACACACATCTAGGTCTCCCAGGAGAAATACCCAGAGACCCAGGCCCATTTGGAGTTCCTTCAAAAAATTCCCAGGTCTCAGATCCCCCGGAGAGGTGCCGATTTCCGCAGGCAGATCCGCAGTGAAGCTAAACTTACAATATATGTACTGTAATATGTTTGAAGTCAACCTTTTACGAGTAGAGAGATATGCTTCTCTTTAGTAAAGTTTTGTGTCAGCCATAATTCTAGCGGTAAATCAAAACAATTTCCTTAGTATAAATATCAGTTTATTCTAGTCTCTGATTGAAAATAAATAACTATATCCTTATAGTAGTAGACATACTTTGCATATAAAGAAATAACTATATCCTTATAATAGTAGACATACTTTGCATATAAAGAAATAACTATATCCTTATAGTAGACATACTTTGCATATAAAGAAATAACTATATCCTTATAATAGTAGACATACTTTGCATATAAAGAAATAACTATATCCTTATAATAGTAGACATACTTTGCATATAAAGAAATAACTATATCCTTATAGTAGTAGACATACTTTGCATATAAAGAAATAACTATATCCTTATAATAGTAGACATACTTTGCATATAAAAATATAAATTTCCTCTGATACTCTAACTGGGTAATGTACAAATAAAGTGTTGTTTGTACCATAAAACAAATTAAGTATCGAGTTATAATTCACTCACTGTAGCCTACAGTCGCGCTAATAAGTGATGTCTCTGCACCAAGTATGTTTTTATCAATAATGGGCATCAGCAATATCTAATAAGTGATGTCTCTGCACCAAGTATGTTTTTATCAATAATGGGCATCAGCAATATCTAAGCTTCATTTCTTCATATTGAGTGAAATATACAAACCTGTTCCTGCACTTATATACTCACCCTAGTCAACATCTGACAGACATTAATACAGCACAGAGCAAGCCAAACGTAATGACAGTGCGACCGTACAAATTATCCATATTCACTCTCTTAAATAAATACCTAACATACAGTATACTGTAGTATTATAATCTTACATTAAGGGAGCCCATCTCGCTTTTTCTCTCTTTCTGTCCCTTCCCTCATTCTTTGGCTTGTATCCATTCGGCCCCATTCAGCCTATTGTTTTAAGATGTTTACCCCCATCCGGGTGTCAATATTTTCCTGGCGAGCGGTAGCGAGCCAGTATATATATATTTTTGTTTTGACAGCAACATAAATTTGTACATTTTTCGATAGAAAAATTTCTCCGGCAAAGCCAGATTTCTCCATACATGCTGGCTCACTATCGCTCGCCAGGAAGGTACCGACACCTGGATGGGGATAAACATCTTAAAACAGTTGGCTGAATGGGGCCGAATGGATACAAGCCAGGGAAAGAGAGAAAAGGAGAGAAAGAAAGAAAAAAAGTCGGTGCCCCCTTAAGCAATAGTCTGATCTAACAAGACCATTCAGCCATCACAGTCACCAAATCCAAATACCGTACCAAGTGATAATCCCCCAAGCCCGGCAGCTGAGGCTCGCTAGCTGAAAACAAACTTTAATTAAAGTAAAACCTATTTTCTTTACGGGGGGTCACAGGCTTTATTTATCTCCTTTTCTCTCTTTCTCTGGCTTGTATCCATTCGGCCCCATTCAGCCAACTATTTTAAGACGTGTATCCCCATCCAGGTGTTGATTTTTTCCTGGCGAGAGGCAGCGAGCCAGCATATTATTTAAAATGTTTCTGACAACATGCTAAATTTTTAAATTTTTCAATGGAAAAATTTGTTCGGCGAAGCCGGATTTCTCCATATAATGCTGGCTCGCTATCGCTCGCCAGAAAGATACCAACACCTGGATGGGGGTAAACGTCTTAAAACAGTAGGCTGAATGGGGCCAAATGGATAAAAGTCAGAGAAAAAGAGAAATTTAAAAGGAAAGAAAAAAGGCAGGTGACCCCCCTTAATAAAAATTAAGGAGACTAACAAGCGTAAGCAGATCAAGGTGGGTATAATGTTATAAGCATAAAGAGAGCACTCCTTTGCGGGATGGCAAACCGGAGCAATTTTGTTTGAAGACTTGAATGACTATATGATAAGATTCTGTGAATATTTGAATTCATTCTGAGCTTAGATTTATTTAATTACTTGAATACGGTACTTTACATGGATTCAATCTATGTTTAGATTTTGGATTATCTGAAAATTTGAATTCTTTCTGAGCTCGTTTTGGATTCACTGAGTGTTTGAATTATGTTTAAGCTGATATTTTGGCTACTTTGGTGGTGCAATCAGCCTCTGGAGCAGGGGACCACTGGTTCCTATTTCCAGAAAATTCCTGTGCTTGGTATGCTTCCAGCCAGGGCCCCACTGGGGTAAATAAAATAGCAAAACAGTGGTGGAACTGCCATCCGGGTGAGGGACTGCTCTGGGTCTGCTCCTTCAGTGTTCATGGTTATAGTCCACTTAGTGGAAATGGCACTGTGGAGTGGGGCAGTCGGGGCATGTCTGGGAGCCTGGAGGCAGTTTCTGCCATGGCCATCCCTTTTGGGGCGCTTCCTCTGGAAGCGAGGCGTCAGATTTGATGATGATGATGATGATGATGAATGACTATAAGAAGGAATACAAGACAATTAACCTGAAATAGCATTGTTTTGACCTTTGTATTACTTCTAAGGGCATAATTTGGACTAGCCTATAAACCACAATTTTAGCTGTACAGACTATAAATAATGGACTTGGCTATCGTTTGACACCCTGCTCCTTTGCCCGCTTTACTGCCAGCCACGTGATGATGAAAAGGTATTTTTAGCTACTTGAACTACTAAAGGCATCTTAGCTAAGCTTATCGATCTAACTGAACTTTACATTTGATAATATGTAACAGATACAAACTAAACCAAAAACAAATTTGAGATCAAACTTGTTTAAACATTTAAACAATTAAAAAATATAATTTTAAAAAGCTAACGTCATCATCAATCTGATGCCCCGTTTCCAGAGGAAGCACCCCAAAAGGAATGGCCATGGCAGAAACTGCATCCAGGCTCCCAGACATGCCTTCATTTACCCACTCCACAGTGCCATTTCCACTGAATGGATGATGACCCTTAGCACTGAAGGAACAGACCCAGAGCAGTCCCTCACCCAGATGACAGTTCCACCAATGTTTTGTTATTTTATTTGCCCCAGTGGGGCCCTGGCTGGAAGCATACCAAGCACAGGAATGTCCTGAAGATAAAAACCAGTGGTCCACTGCTAGAACAGTTAACCAATACATTATCACAAACATAATATAAATGTATGAATTGCAACTGTTTATACATACTGTACATACATTGGACTCAAAACTTACTTTTAATAATAAATTGAGAATGAACTGCTCATTAAATCAAAATAAAAGGAAATACAAAATTATAAAAAAATATACCAAAATAATGAATGAAGTTAATCCCTTATAATAAATACACAGGAATGTGATGGTAACTATCCATTCACTATAGTACTTTATGTATGAAATATTATATTTGTTTTCACCAACCAACTTCACTTCTAAACTCAATTAATGAAATCAACAAATACATGTGGCACTCCAAGGACTCGATCGAACCTAGGATACTCACACCAAAATTCCGCGCACTTATGCATTACGCTATCAAGACAGTTAAGGGGGGATGGTTCACTGGACAATTTTTGCATGTATTCATTATTTTTCTAGTTTCCTCCCTAGACCTCTATCAAATTAAAAAAAAAAAAACATCCATTAGATCCCCCTTCTAGATTAATTTGTACAGTTTTTGGTAGAAAAATTTCCCGTTGGTTCTTCCAACATTACAGGCTCACTATCATTCGCCAGGGAAAAAATCGACACCTAAATAGCACGAAAGGTCTAAGAATATTGACGTAGAAATGGGGCAAAAGGTCTTAAAATCGACTAACTAATGGAGCAAACATCATAACATCTGAAAACTTTCCTTTTTTCCTTTGCCCCTCAACTTTCTCTTTATAATTGCTGAGGGGCACAGGGCCCTGGGTGGGGCTTTGGTTTCCCGGGCGTTTCCTCACCCTCCTCAGCTCCCCGCCATGGAGTGGCTTCGGTCACCCAGGCTTTATTGTGGTCGGCAGGGAGGGTTCTGTGGGGGCGCTCGGTTATGGCCTTAGCCTTGCTCGGGGCCTTGGGGCTGTTCGGCCAGGCAGCTTGGGGAACAGCATCAACAACAACAACATCTGAAAACTAATGGGGCTAAACATGAGGGAGAAGGTGGTCCAGAAAACCAGCCCATGTCCCCTTAAAGAAATATCCACAAGGCTACGATTACGACAATGACTATGACTTACAGACCCCCCCTATACTTACACCGCTACCCAAGACCTGCTGAGGCATTTGTGACGGATACTGACTATGACTTACTGACTATGACTTACAGACCCCCCTATACTTACACCGCTACCCAAGACCTGCTGAGGCATTTGTGACGGATACTGACTATGACTTACAGACTATGACTTACTGACTATGACTTACAGACCCCCCTATACTTACACCGGTACCCAAGACCTGCTGAGGCATTTGTGACGGATGCTGACTATGACTTACAGACTATGAATTACTGACTATGACTTACAGACCCCCCTATACTTACACCGGTACCCAAGACCTGCTGAGGCATTTGTGACGGATACTGACTATGACTTACTATGACTTACAGACTATGAGTTACTGACTATGACTTACAGACCACCCTATACTTACACCGGCATCCAAGACCTGCTGAGGCATTTGTGACGGATACTGACTATGACTTACTATGACTTACAGACTATGAGTTACTGACTATGACTTACAGACCACCCTATACTTACACCGGCATCCAAGACCTGCTGAGGCACTTATGATGGATACTGAGGTACTTCAATCGCTCTCATCCTCATACGGACAACACTGGAAAAGACACAAAATTACAAATTATTCAGAAGGATAATTAACATAAGAGATGGAAGGATGGAGTGAAAGGTATGAATTGACCACTTGCGAGTTTCGGTCTATAAGGAAGTTGGAACTGTAGACATCGATAATTAACAGAATTATAACCTAAATTGCGGTTGTAGTACTTATATAAATACATCAAACCCAATTCAACATACTTTTTATCCATTAGAAACTTACATTATTATTGTACAGTATTTCTGATTAATATCGATGTGTATGGTTCCAACTTCCTTATAGAACGAAACTCGCAAGTGGTCAATTGGTGGTACATCCAGGAGATAAGGATGGCAAATGAAAACAAAATTAGATAAATGTAGCATATGAGCTGTAAAATCAGTGAGGACTAGTGATGAATTATTATGTTCTCTCCACCAACCAACTTTACTCCTAAACTCGATTAATGAAATTAACAAACACATGTGGCAGTCCGGGGATTCGAACCTAGGATGCTCACATCGAAAATCAACACACTTATGCATTGCACCATGAAGACAGAAAACTAAGATTCATCCCCAACAATATGTTAAATTTTATCTTGAAAATATGAAAAAAGAATTAGGTATTAAGGGTAACATATTACGTAAAAATATTTGCGGTAATTTTGTTTATGAAATTCAAAATAATCTGAATATTGATAACTTAATCGATGAACATACCAAGAAAAATATAATATTTGATATTAAACTTTCTGATAAGAACAAGTGCATTGCAAAATTATACATGTTACCTAAATTTCATAAAAGACCTTATAAATATCGCTTTATTGCCGGAGCAAAATTTGCTACCACTAAAACTCTATCAGAACAAGTAGTAAATTGCTTAAAATACATTAAAAGTACTCATAAAAGATATTGTAATACCATCATGAGAAGAACTGGCATTAACTATTATTGGAGTGTTGACAATTCGTTAGAAGTTATTGATAAAATAAATACCATGCCGAAAGTTACCTCGGTACATAGCTTCGACTTTTCAACTTTGTATACCAATTTGCCTTTAGATTTAGTATATTCAGAGCTTTGCTTTATTATAGATTTGCACTTTGACAGGTTCGTTAGGAATGGTAATTATTTCATAAATGTTTATACATATTTTAATAATGCATCACTTAGCTCTACTCCCACTAGTTCTGTATATTTTGATAGAACTAAACTTAAAGATGCCCTTAAATTCCTCCTTTTCAATACTTATGTTAGATTCGGGCCGTACATTTTCAAACAAATATTAGGAATTCCTATGGGTGGAAATGCTAGCCCTTTAATTGCAGACTTATTCTTGCTTGCTTTAGAATTTAAATATATAAAAGACTTAGTTGACAGTAGCAAGAAAAATAAAATTCCAGAAAAATTAGCACTTGCTAAACTGTTAAGTAATAATAGTAGATATATTGATGATATTCTTGTTTGCAATTTGTTAAATTTTAATCAAGTTGCTAAACTTATTTACCCTAATTCTATTCCCCTCACACAATGTAACGTAAATTATAAAGTTGAAAATTTTCTTGATATAAATATAGAGATTGTTAATGAACAGTGCATACTTAAAGTATATCACAAAGTTGATGATTTTAATTTTAACGTAATAAACTTTCCTTTCCCTAGTAGTAATATCGATAGTAAAATCACTTATAATTGGTTTTATTCCCAATTAATAAGATTTTGTAAAATCTGCACTAAAGTAGATGACTTTTGGGCTAGAGCTAGGTTACTATACAGACTCTTAGTGGACAGAGGTTTTGAGGCAAGTAAATTGTTCCATAAATTTAATCTTTTTAGGGTCAATTATTGTGACTGTATTCTAAAATTTGACATCAATAATTTTAATCAAGCATTTTTAACTTGAAGTTTCTTGTATAACCTCTGCTTACTTTTTGTCTGTATTTATTGTTTATCTTTTTCTTTTTCTATTATTATTATTATTATTAATATTGATGATTTTTTAAATTTATTGTTCTTGTTAAAAGAGTACTCTTTGTTTAAATCTGTTGTTACTTCATATTTTGCAATTATTTCTCTTTATATTATATGTATTCATTGTCGATAGTATCAATTGCTTACTTTTGCGATTTCCTTAGTTTATTTGTGCTATAAATGTAGGTTATTTGTAGGGTAGTTATTGATAGGGGTCACTTGAGGCATGCTATGCTTACAGGTACCTACCCGATAGCACTATCGTTAGTGAGTGCTGTACTGTATTTTATATATTATTTTGTAATAGTATAGATATCTTATCAATATTTGTATTTTTTACTATTGTTAATGTCTTGTCATGTTGCAAATTTGATTTTAAATAATATTTTGACATTTAACATGTAGTTTCTTTATTCATGCAGAGTTTAGTAAAATTTGCCAGAACGTCCCGGACTTCCCAAACTTGACTACTTCCTTTAACGTGACGATAGTGCGTTGTTATATGTGCGATTGGTTTGCTTGGGAAACAGATTAACTTGCTCATGTAGTGATGTACACCCTATGTGGTGGATTGTGTTCTTTTATTTAATAATTTTCATTTTAGTAAACGTTGTTTCCACATAGCGATTTTGATAATTTAATTTGACTTTATATTGTCCTTGTCCCAATTTTGGTTTGTTTAGTTTGCAAGTTTTACATTTTAATTAAATATAAAATATCAATTAAGTGTAATAATGAAACAAATTGAGGCAACTTCAAAAGAGGAGCGCCAGTCTGCTAAACCAAAGCAACTTACAAAGTGTTCAATGTAGCATGTCTGTCCGTTATCAGCCTTGACCATGAACTGCAGACAGAGAAAGCCCCTTAGGTCGGTGCGGACAGAGACCTTGGCTGCTGCCGCCAGGGGTCGGATGGTGTGACGCATGTGAGACAGTCGGTAACGGTGAATCAGGCTCTGGTTACAGTGGAAGGTCTCCACCATCTCACTCTCCTTGGGAATGTCTGTCTGCAATACGGACAAGAATAATAATAGGAGTAATATTTAGAAAAAGTGTAGTGGACAATATTTGAAACAATGGTGAGGTTAAGCAAAATGGGATACTGAGATTGTATGTGCATTGTGCCTGAGTAAATACATACATGGACACATTGAGAGACTGGAGAAGATACTGGGTGAAGAAAATATCTAGCATGAATGTGGAAGGTAATGCACTTAGAGTAAACCAAAGAAGAATTGTTAGGAATTATTCCATATGATATCCAGACCAGGGGACTGAATAGGATCATGGCCCATGATCAGGATGCATGGAGAGCTGTTATAGTGAAAAGCCTAGACATACATTTATTTATTTATTTATTTATTTATTTATTTATTTATTTATTTATTTATTTTTGCCAAACGCCGTAATTCCCGAACATGAACATTAGGCGTTTGTCACGAATTGCTATGTCAAGTTGCCCGGGCTTGACATTTACCAATAACATTTGACAGTAAGGGTCTACGAGTTAACATAGATAAAAAAAAGGTCATGATTAGTGGAGTAGGGCGTGGAGCTATGGAAAGAAGCGGCGACTATCCATGCGCAGTATGTGGGAAGGGGGTGGGAAGTAATTCAATTCAATGTTGTGTCTGTAGTGACTAGTGACTGGGTACACAAGAGATGTAGTGGAGCTAGAGGACCTTTGACAAGAATCATAGACTTTGAATGTGCAGTGTGCAAGGGAGATCTTGTATTAAATGACCCGCCTGTCAGTGTTGATTTCGACAGTGTAACGCTGGAGTGTGTGAATAAGTTCTGCTACCTGGGTGATACAGTTTCCGCTGGAGGTGGCGCTGAAGCTAGCTCCATTGCTAGAGTCAGAAGTGGCTGGGGAAAGTTTAGAGAGCTGTTGCCACTCCTGACCATGAGAGGGGTCCCACCCTACCTTAAAGGGAAGGTGTATACCTCGTGTGTTAGGAGCGCGATGACCTATGCCTCTGAGACGTGGCCGGTTAAAGCGGAGGATGTCAATAGAATGGAACGGAATGAGAAGAGATTGGTGAGATGGATGTGTGGGGTTAATCTTAGGGACAGGGTATCGAGCGAGGAATTGAGTAGGCATCTGGGCATTAGGAGTATCAGTGAAGTGATGCGCACGAGCCGACTTGGTTGGTTTGGACATGTGGAGAATGGATGATCAGAACTGGGTTAAGAAATGCCGGACTGTGAACTTGGGGGGAGCTGCGCGTAGGGGTGGACCTAAAATGACGTGGGCTCGGTTACTCCGGTCCGATCTCAAAATAAAGAACTTGACAACAGAGGCAGCCCTTGACAAGGCCGCCTGGAAAGCTGCCATTTAGGACGTGAGACTGTAACCACAGTCTCTGTGGACAAATGGTCTTTAAACTTGTATGTATGTATGTACGTATTTGACAGTGTGGGCTTGATCCGCTGACCCTTTGATTAGCAGCCAACCCTCTACGGGCTATGCCACGGCTCGCGATAACCTAGACATGTCAGCACCAATATGGGTCTTTTTAAACAAAATGTACCGGTAACATAACAAACTAACATGATTGATGCCGTGATTGCCGTAGGTTGAGAGCCTGAAGTGTGGAGGGTCAGGTGACGTGTGCACTTCCAGCACCTCACTGGTCTGGTCCAGCTCTGAGAACACCTCCTTCAAACACTCAGACCGCATGATGATCTTGTTTATTACACCTGCAACACACACACACACACACCATTAGGTCATTACCGTACAGGTCTCCCTCGATATACGATTGGGTTACATTCCTCAAAACCCGATCTTGAATAGAAAAATCATATTAAAATGTAAAACTTGCAAAATAAACAAACCAAAACTTGGACAAACACACTAAAAAGACAAAACAACTTATCAAAATCGCAATGTGGAAACAACGCTTCAGCAAAATAATAATTCTTTATAAATAAAAGAACACAATCCACCACATAGGGTGTACATTACTACATGAGCAAGTTAATCTGTTTCCCAAGCAAACTAATCGTACATATAACAACGCAATATCGTCACGTTCAAGGAAATTAACAAACACACACACACCATTACGCCATTGCTGTACAGGTCTCCCTCGATATACGATTGGGTTACATTCCTCAAAACCCGATCTTAAATAGAAATCATATAGCAAACCCTAAAATTATTAGGGTAAATGGGGATGCATTCTCAGACAAGCCAAAACCCAAACACCTAAAAACCTATAATACAGTAATATCGAAAATCGGGGCATCGGATAGAGGGAGACCTGTATAATAATAATAATAATAAGCATGTTACTTATTTCTCACAAGCGCCAATTTTTCCGCAGAATTCACTGGCGCTCGAAAAAAACAAAAAAAACACAAATCACTTAAATCAATGCAACATTTATAACATGTGGTGAGTCTAAATAAGGTGATGCCATTTAGTATGCAAAAATACGAAGCTTCAGTCAATAATTTCTGGGTCTCACAACAGTTACAGTCCATATAAGTAACACTCCGTTCTTAACATTAATCATCATGGGCTGGTCTATCAGAGTGAGAGCTGAGCGATCTCTGCCATACCCATAGCTTACTCCGACTGTTCCTTTTACTTATATATCTTCTAGATCTCAAGTGGCGGCGTCTTTTCCGTGGATTGACCTCCCTACTGCCAACCTAGAAGTTGGCAGATTGGGAGCCAAAGCGTCACATTTTTCCCTTGCCCCTCAGCTTTCCCTTCATAATTGCTGAGGGGCACAGGGCCTTGGGTGGGGCTTTGGTTTCCCGGGTGTTTCCGCACCCTCCTCAGCTCCCTGCCTTGGAGTGGCTTCGGTCACCCGGGCTTTGTTAGTGGTAAGCAGGGAGGATTTTGTGGGGGCGCTCGTTTATGGCCTTGGCCTTGCTTGAGACCTTGGGGCTGTTCGGCCAGACAGCCTGGGGAACAACAACAACAACAACAACAAACCCCAATGCACTTGAATGAACTAACAAAATCATATGGTCCTCCCGGGATTCGAACTCGGGACATCACACCCAGAACATAAGCATCTAAACCATTACACCACCAACACAGTAATATAAAACAAACAAAAATCTATCCAAAAATAGTAAAAAATGCTTAAACAACACCGAGTCAATGAACATAACTACTGGTGGTCAATACTCACTGTCTAGAGTGCATCATGAATGTCTTGCCATAACTGTACACACATGCCCAATAGTATTGTCCCACCTCCACAAATTACATCCATAAAATATATTAATAAAGAACACAACATAAACCACCAACCTGTAAATAACTCCCAAAACCAATTACTGTACCTGAGCTGAAGAAGTCAAAGTCTAAGGTGTCATCCGGCTCCTCGGTGTTGAGGTTGCATATAGTTAACATCCCCGTCTCCTCCAAACTGTAATATCACAAGCTGGGTTTACCCCTTCAGGATCCAAAGATGTGTTCCTTCATTATAATCTGGCTGTTCTATCTATCTATCTATCTATCTATCTATCTATCTATCTATCTATCTATCTATCTATCTATATGCTCAGGCCCAATCCCCACTTTTCCTATTTTTTTATTTTATTTTCCTCTATTTTATTTTTATTTATTTTTTTGGTTTGTATTTTCTTGGGGGTGGCCGACTCAAGACAGAGCAAGAACAGGAAAACACAAAACACAAGACAAAATAGCGAACAAACACAGACAAAACACAAAATTCACACACATCTAGGTCACCCAGGGGAATACCCAGAGACCAGGGTCACCAAGGTCGCTCCAGCACTCCACCGGCCCCCGACCACCCGGAGAGGCTCCGATCTCGGCAGGCAGACATGTAGCGGAGCCAAAGCCACAAGCCCGCTTCTTAGGAAGGATCTTTAGAATTGTCTAGTTGTTGTTGTTGTTCCCCAGACTGCCTGGCCGAACAGCCCCAAGGCCCCGAGCAAGGCCAAGGCCATAACCGAGCGCCCCCACAGAACCCTCCCTGCCTACCACAATAAAGCCTGGGTGACCGAAGCCACTCCATGGCGGGGAGCTGAGGGGGGTGCAGCAACGCCCGGGAAACCAAAGTCCCACCCAGGGCCCTGTGCCCTTCAGCAATTATGAAGAGAAAGTTGAGGGGCAAAGGAAAAATGTGATGCATTGGCTTCCAATCTTGGTAGATTGGGAGGTCAATTGTCTAGTAATACTTTATAATGCAAAAACTTGCAAAATAAACAAACCAAAACTGGGATGATACAAGATAAAAGAAAAAGAACTAATCAAAATCGCTATGTGGAAATAATGCTTAATAAAATCAAATTTTGAAATAAAAGAACACAATCCACCACATAGGGTGTACATCACTACATGAGCAAGTTAATCTGTTTCCCAAGTTAACTAATCGCACACATAACAACGCACTATCGTCACGTTCACAGAATTACTCAATTTGGGAATTCCGGGACGTTCTGGTAAATTTTAAATGCTAAAATGAATCCTAATCCTCAAGAGGTTAAGTTAGATCAAGTTAATCCATTTTGTTAAGTTAGGCTATGACAAGGTATCGTATACCGTACTACACCATGGTCCTGGGCTCTGATACACAAAGCGTATCATCCCCATACAATTGTCATATCCTAAAAGAAGACATTGTAAGACTGCCTAGCTTAGGGTGTCAAACGAAAGCCGAGTCCATTATTTATAGTCTTCGTTATTGTACTGTATTTATAAAGATGGAATTTTGGTTTATACAGTAGTTCAAATTAAGTCTCTGAAAGTGATAAAATGGCCAAAACACTGCAATTTCACATTAATTTTCTTGTATTCCGTCTCGTATTCATTCAAGTCTTCAAAAAAATTTGCTCCGGTTTGACACCCTAGCCTAGTTATTCTGAGTAGGCCAAATTATGATGTTGCAGGCAATGGATAAGCTGTTACATCATAGTTCATAATAATCTCACCAAATTGTACCTTATGACCCCATTTCAGTATGACCTACCTATTTGGAACAGGGTATAGTCCCAAAATATTGCTAAAATAAAGTTGCAAATTAAAAGTTGTGGGCAAAACCAACTGTGTATACTGCCTTTACCCGAGTTTGGATAGCTTATGTTAGGTTAGAAAAGATGTTAGGTTAGATTGAGCTGGGTTAAGTCGGTATCACACGAGCGCTTTTTCCCTCAACACTGGTTTGGCAGCTTATGAGGTCAACATTTAAACTTTTTCAGTTACCTAAATTCATCTACCATCAGTTTAGTTTCCGATACCCGTGCAAAATATTCCAGAAATGTTGCCAGAAAAATTTTGATCATCGAATGTTGACTACAAAAGCTCTCGTGTGATACCGGCAATATAGATAGATAGATATTAAGCTAGGAATGGCTGTGTTTAATTTGGCTAGGCTACGTTAGTTTATGTTAGATTAAGCTAGAGAGATTAGATTAGAAAAAGGACACTCTAAAACCCCTCTACAACTGACTGTATTTCGAGTGGTGAGCCGTATCTCTCGTAATAAACCTTGAGAGAGGGGTTGTCGCCAGGCGTCTGACTCATCCCGAAGAAGCTCAGACACTCGATCAAATTTGTCAGGTCCAGGCGAAAGTTGAGCATCTCCTCTTTTATCTCATACTCCTGGGGAAGAAATATTTAACATAAACAACACTAAAGGAATGGTTGGATTGTTACCACCACCTGCACACAAAGCTCTCCAAACTAAAAAAAAATACTACTACTACCTACCGTACTACTAACAACAATAATAATAATAATAATAATCAGAAAAGCATCTTAATTTTGTACATGATATGCCTCCCACCGAGAAGTGGCTATTTAGTTGGCCTGCCAGAATTGGTGGTCGACACGTTGGCCATCTGAGCGGCTGGTATTTTTCAAGTCTTTCGTGTGCATACAATAGGCTAATAGGTAAGGGTTGTAGTTACGTTCGCGTCTACTTTGAATGCTTTCTTTCCATTATCCCACTTCTAGCTGTTATTTACCCCTTGCTGGCAATATATGTCATGATGACGACATCCACCTCAACCTATTATTGTATCCCACAGCCGGTAACATGTAATGTAAACAAAGCGATGAAACGCTCGCTAACACAACCCTTACCATAGCTGGAGCCTGGTGGTTAACGGTTGTCATAAGCACAATTCTCCACATCAACATATTCAATAGTGCTCACATTAGGGAACTACTGTACTGCATTTAGATAGTAGAGGTTATAGTTATCATTTAGCCTACAGTATATTCTACAGTATCATTGGCAAAATCTTAATACAGTACCTGTTCAGTATTGGTAAAAGTTTATCACCAACCATTTACGAGTTTTTCAGGCAATTTGTTGTTGTTTTTTATTTTTTATTTGATATACCGGTACAGTGTTGTTTAATACCGAGGACCGTCGCATTTTAGTATTTTCAACATTAGCCTAACCTAACCGAAAACTAACCTGTCTCGCCGACGGTCTAAACCCAGCTCACGTTCCCTGTTTATGGGTGCGCGACGGTCTAAACCCAGCTCACGTTCCCCGTGTTATGGGTGAACAATCCAACAGTTTCTCGTATTTCACTTAGTGATTTTGCGACGGTAATTACATGTACACCAACAAAGTATCGTTCATGAAAGTGATAAAACACTGGTTTTTATATGTTGTTTTGACTTTATATTATCGGATTTTTTTTATTTTAATACCACAAATTTTCCGAGTGTTTTTTATAAACAAAATTGTTCATTTGCATCAATATATAGTGTTTGTAATTAATTAGAAATCTCGGGAAAACTTATTTTCCCCATTAGGCCTATCGATCGATGTTGAGACACGCCCCCCGATAGTGATTTGAAAAGACATTAGCCTAACCTAACAACCTTACCTAACCTAACCTAGTATTATGGGTGGGGGCTGCTGCCCCCACACCCCCGCTGGTTGAGTACTAATCCCTTAGTTTTGCAGATGTTTAGGTGACAATCACCAAGGTCGATCTGGGGATCCGCCGCTAATGAGCTCGTCCTGGAATCTTTACGACTCTGAAATCTTACGATTCTTTACAGGACTGAACATGCCATTTTTATCGGCAATAGCTCAGAGAAGTGTTGAGAGGGGAGAAGGGGTGTTGGAGAGAGAGGAAGGTGTTGGAGTGGCTTTGTTATGTGTGTTTTGTCTGTATACGTCGTCAGGATGTCCCCTGACTGGGTGCAAGCATGCGAAACATGCTAGGACGTACTACCGCACCCACTAAATGTCCACCGTGGCAGGGATTCGATCCCGGGTCTTTCAGATTCACACGCGAGCGTGCTCACCACCTTAGTAAATAAAAATAAATAAATTGGCTGTCGATTATACGAAGGTGAAAGAAAGTCGATGAAGTCTACGGTGTTTACTCTGCAATCTTCAGCTTTGATTGTACTGTACATTAATACGGGAATGTACGGTATTGACAACCTTGTTACGAAAATTAAATTTTAGTACAGTAACATGGACGTTGGTTGAGAGACTCAGACCAAGAGTGAGAGCAGTGGAAATGAATTACTTAAGGAGTGCGTGCGGAGTTACATGGAGGGATAGACAGACTAATGAGGAAGTAAGAAGGAGGTGTGGTGTGGAGGTAGATGTGCTGGAAAGTGTGAAAAGGAACAACTTGAGATGGTTCGGCCATATGGAACGTATGGAAAGCGAGAGAATGACTAAGAGGGTGTACGAGAGCGAGGTGGAGGGACAGAGGGGGAGAGGTAGACCGAATATGAGGTGGAAGGATGGAGTGAGGAAGTACATGAACGAAGGCGGTGCTGGTTGGGGGGAGGGGCGTCGACTGACTGGGGACAGAGGTGCATGGGGGCGGTTCGTTCGTGGCCACCCCTTCGGGGATCACGGCGTCAGGCAATAGATAGATAGATAGACCATACTTTTATAGGCCTATTAGATTTTTCTGAGGGTTTAACACATTTTCATATGATCTTTAGAGCTATCGATAACTGGAAGTACCGTATTGACAACCTTGTTACGAAAAATAAATTTTAGTACAGTACCATACTTTTTTATTAGGTTTTGCCGAGGGTTAAAACAAATTTTCTTATGATCATTAGAGCATATAGATTCAATATTTATCTTCAAATATATCAACAAAATTTGTGGTATTAAAATAACATTGAACCATATTATCTTTGTCCCAGTTTTGGTTTGACTTTGTTTGCAAGTTTTACATTTTAATCATCGATGGGGCCCGTAACTGGTTGGTCATAAACTAATACAGTACCCCAGTATTTTATAAAACAGAACACCCACCTGGAATAGGTCTGACTGTATGAAGGCATTGGCTTGTACCACCTTGGCATCCTCCACTGTCACTTTCAGCCCGGTCTCACTAGCCACCACATTTGCCATCTGTAATTGTAAAGTAGCCTACAGAACAGAGTTAGGTATATTCCTGTGTAGCGGGTAGACCTGTACCGGTACTTATATATCAATAATTTGATGTTACAATATATTGTTACATTTTACATTCATAAATAGTCCACTAATATACTAGATTAGGTTAGGTTAAAGATATTGTTCAATGTTTCTTAGTAAGCTATCCTAAATAGGCATCTGAAAAGCAGTTCTTATTATATATCAAGGAAACCGACCACCTTTTAGGCCTATTTCGTTATTTTTATTTTTATTTTTTGTTTAGCTAGTTTTCATCATTAGGCTATACAGTGCTTGTCATAAATTAGAATCTCCGGACAAATTGTTTTCGATTACTTTGAAAAGTTAATATTTACCTCCTGTTAAAGCTGAAGATTGCGGAGTAAATACCGTAGACTTCATTCAAGTTTTTTTTGGTGACCGTCAACCTTTTATTAATCAAACACCAAACCAGCTGGGGTGTGGGGGCGGCAGCCCCCACCTAATATACTAGGTTTAAGGTTAGGTAAGGTTGTTAGGTTAGGCTAATATTACCCCTTATTTTCGTCTTTTACCCCTCAATTTCCCTGTACTTCATAGCCCTCCCCACTAGGCCTATCGGGGTCCGTATCTTAAGATTGTTGGATAATGGAGAAAACTTTTTTTCCGGAGATTCTAATTAGCCAAATGACAACCACTGTATAATGATGAAAACTAGGCTAGCTAAAACCAAAACAAAAAAATCACTAAATAAAAGGTGGTCGGTTTCCTTGATATTATCCCAGTTCTTCCCGCGGTAGCATTCAAGGAGACTACTGTACAGCAGGACTTACCTCTGACGCAGTGACCGGGTATATGCTATCCTACTCCTAGTGTTTAATATATCCCTTTGAAAGGACATTGGCCTAACCTAACAACCTTACCTAACCTATCCTAGTATTATGAGTGGGGGCTGCCGCCGCAGCCCCCCACACCCCCGCTGTTTGACATCTTTGACTTAAATTTTTGGTGTAGCCTAGGCCTATTTGTCTGTGAAGTGGGTATTTTTCCAATTTGTCGATAACGAAAGTCCTCCATGCGGACTAGGCCTATAGGCTATGGAGAAAAATATGGTGAATCTAGGCTATTGGTGCCTATTTTCCCTAATAGGCCTAGGCCTAAATTGTTTCTCATAACGCTGCAGTAGCCTAGTGTCATTTAAAATAACCCTTCCTGTTACACAGGAATCAGGAATTCAGGATCTTACCCGATTTTCTTCGGTTAGCCTAGCCAGGGGTTCCCAAAGTGGTCGATATCGACCCCCAGGGGTCGATATCGACCATCCAAGGGGTCAATGAATCGCCAGGGGTCGAAAGGGGGTCGATAAATAGCTAGGGGGTCTATGAATGGCTAGGTGAGGAACGTTTCAAAAGATGTAGACCCATCTCTATGTGAAAAGCTGAAAAGGTGTAAGAATGCTCTGTTCTATTTGGCAGACCTATATTCCAAGTTGGTCAATATTTACGAGTCACACCACAGCTGGGATCTCATTTTTAACGGTAGTTTTGGGTTCCTATCATTCTATGCTTCATTGCTAGGCTATATACTTTTTATCCACCGGATTATTATTATTTTTTTTTTTTTTTTTTTTTTTTTTTTTTTTTTTTTTAGCATTAACCTAACCAAAAAACCTAACCAAAAAACCTAACCTAACCTAACCTAACCTAACCTAACCTAACCTAACCTAACCTAATAGCCCCCAAATACATTTAGGTTAGGTTAGGTTAGGTTTTTAGGTTAGGTTAATGCTAAAAAAAAAACAATAAAAAAACAAGAAAAATAATATTTTCCGGTGGATAAAAAGTATATAGTAATGAAACATAGAATGATAGGAACCCAAAACTACCATTAGAAATGAGATTCCAGCTGTGGTGTGGACTCGTAAATATTGACCTCAAAGTTTAATGAGGTACAGAAACGGGTATAGGTCTATAATTGCACCTATACGAGCTAAACAAATTATTATTGTATTTAACAGGAAGGTATGATGAGGTAAGTGATGTGAAGGGGGATCAGCCGGGTTGGGCCAATCAGCGCTCTGCAGACCTCCATAATCCTGCGTTAATCTCTAACCGTTTTGGTAAGATGATCCTCAGGGTATTAGAGTGTGAAGCCTATAATTGGGCTTTGTAATTGAATTGGGGTTGTGTGGGACAGGGATCTGCCTTGCTTAGGCCAATCGGCTTTCTGCAGACTCCCATTTTCTTATGTTCTTATGTTCTTATGTGGTATAGGTGGCAATATGCGGAAATGGATTATAAGGGTATTCCGCCCCCTCTGACCCCCTTACGAAAATCTACGGTTACTCACTCCACCCCAACTGGATTTCTACTATTTTACCCAACCAGCGGGGGTGTGGGGGCGGCAGCCCCCTCCCATAATACTAGGTTAGGTTAGGTAAGGTTATTAGGTTAGGTTAATGTCTCTCTGAAACAATGTAAAATCCGGGTCACACTAGATTGATAGACTTTTGTCAGAGGGGGCGGAATGCCCTTATAATCCATTTCCGCATATTGCCACCTATACCACATCACTTACCTCATCGTACCTTCCTGTTAAATACAATAATATATTTTTTAGCTCGTATAGGTGCAATTATAGAAATTTACCCAGAAACGTCTGCAGGGTAAAGATGTTACCATTATTCAGGACAGAACAATTCTACTGGGCTTCCAAGGCAAACTAGGCTGGTTTAAAGCGTCAATGGCACAGAGATTTTCAGTACTTTTCGAAATTACAACAGTCGGCAGAAAGTGAAAGCATTTCAGATGGTGACATAGAAACATAGGCTACGCACTCCTGAACAAATTGATTGAAGACTTTAAATTGCGCTTTGAAGACCTGGAGAAAATGCAAGTGCCTGAATGAATTCTTACACCATTTGACTTGGAAATACAAAATGAAGACATTAACTCTACTACTACTAATATTAAGGTACTACTATAATTCCACATATTTATTGTATCATAATATGCATGTAATACGTTTCTTTTTTCACAACATATTATATTATTCTTATTTTTAAATGTTTGGGGGTCGATGAATAATTTGAAACTTCACTCAGGGGTCAATGAGCTGAAGAGTTTGGGAATCCCTGGCCTAGGCTATATGCCCCCTGCTGGCAATTGATATATGATAATGACATGACATGTCATGGGGGGGTGAGGGCCGACCGGCCGAGGCCCCGAGGGGGACAAAGCCCCCCCTCAACATATTATTGTATCCAAAGGAAGTCAAAATAAACGGGAACATGACAGCAAGCGTCCGCCGCCGGCCCGCTGCTCCGCATAAACCTAGTGTAAACAAGGCTGGCGGTACGCCCGAACTCTACATTCTAGCCTAGCCTACCCGTTTTTCTTTAGCAATTTTGTGAAGTGTTAGCCTACTAGGCTAGAACCTAGCCTACACTGCCCTACAAGTAGGCTAGACCTAATGTACCGATATAGGCTATAGCCTAGGCTACTGTAGCCTAGGCTAGCTTTAAAAATAGCCTAGCCTAATAGTTAGGCCTAGGCTAGGCTAGCCTAGCCTACTTACGGCACGGAAATTGACAGTCTTCAGTATCTGCAGCACATTCTTCACATTGTCTGTTTTGATCTTCAGCTGGTAATTTTCTTTTTCCCGGTCAGGTAAAGGAATGGGAGGCGGCATTTTGAAGACTTCTTCTTCTTTCTTGGGTCAAAGGGGCGGCGAGTCCTTTAGTGGACCCCTTCTTGAAGACGTTCGAAATTCGCAACTTATTTACTCTTGAACAGCTGTTCCTATCTGACACTGGTTGCTTACTTATACATTACATTATTACAAATAGACATATCAAATTATTTGAAAATATTAGTATAGTTTAAATACTGCTGTGCCTATGATAGTTATATTTTATAATAATTACATTTATTTCCAATTTTTTATACATGGCACCGTTGATGGTACATTGACATTGAAGTCATTAAATTGTGTTGGATGAGATACAGAGAAAAGGCGGGAAGAAGTCAGCATTTAAATCAGATCCGACGTGGGTTTGATGTGAATTTTGCTTGCTTTTGTCATTTTTGAGCAATGTAATTTAGTTTGTCACTTTGGCCTTCCCAAACTTCCTCTGAACTCAAAAAATTATCACTCACACCCCCTTCAAGCTATATTTGTACATTTCTAGATAGAAAAATGGCCAGGCAAAATGCAAATTTTTTAAAGACTACTGTAGCCTACATGTCTTGCCGTCGATCACTCAGAAAAAAAAATCGACACCTGAATGGGGTGAAGCTATGTCATATTATCGCCAAACTATTAGGGTGAAACGTCTTAGAATCTCAAAACTAATGGAGCAAAACAAGGAAGTTCCAAAAGGACCTCCCTTGGGCCAAATAGGGTTAAATCAAACATAAGGATTAATGTAATTATTTCAGTATACATTACATTACATTACTTAAAGAAGCTTAGATTTAAATTGATAATTATATTTATATTACCATATCCTAATGGTGTCGTTCCAGGCAGCCCTGATCTGAGTTGCCTCACTTGTCAGGTTTATTAGTTTAAGATCAGATCATATAACATAATACAACGTCTTTCTCGGTTTACGTCCCTTTCGCTTGGTACAGCTCCCTCCACGTTCACGGTCTTGCATCTATTCACCCAATTTAGATCATCCATCCATCCTCTCCACTTGGTCAAACAATTCAACCCATCTTGTATGCATGGCTTTGCTGACTCTTGATACCTACCTGCCTCCTCAGCTCCTTAACCCCTTATTAGCGGGGCCCGACTTAAGTCCGTATCTAAAAACCTGGACTATGTGGCGGGGACCGACTTAAGTCTGTGTGCAATTTTTGAGCAAGAATGGCTGTGAGAGAGAGACGAGCGACGGGAGGAGCGTAGGTTACCTCATGACCGCTCGGCACGGACCCCGCGCGCCTACTGTCATCTACTTCACCCTCCCTACCTCGCCACACAGGGAATTATGTCAGGAAATTACCTTATTTTAGGTATTTTGCACTCATGTTGCACGATCGTTGCAAGAGAACGCGTGGTCGTAGAAGGATGGTTCTGGTGTCATTGGAAAGCTCAATTTACGCCCTTTCAGGGATACATAATTGTATTACACTCTGGCTCTTGTTTATGCATGAAAAAGAGCACGGAAACAAGGCCATTTAGGGTAAAAAAAAAAACGCTGGGCGCGTAGTGGAAAAAACTGACGGGCCCGCTCGTAAGGTGTTAATAGATGTCCTATCATACAGTTTGACCCCACACATTTTTTAATTTTTGTTTAATTTTTATTAGTTTAACCAGACCACTGAGCTGTCCACACAAGAACTCTCATAGGGCTGGCCTGAAGGATTCGACCAAGATATATAACTAAACAAGTCAAGATAGATATAGGAAGGGTAGGAGGGGATGGAGTGAGGAACTACATGAACGAAGGCGGTGCTGGTTGGGGGGAGGGGCGTCGACTGACTGGGGACAGAGGTGCATGGGGGCGGTTCGTTCGTGGCCACCCCTTCGGGGATCGCGGCGTCAGGCAATAGATAGATAGATAGATAGGAGGGGAACAAATCGAGGAAGGTGAAGAGAAGACACGCAGACATTTCTCGCCATTTCACCAGTTCAGCCGGACCACATCAGAGCTCTTATAGGGCAGGGCCGAAGGATGAGGCAAAGAACTGCTACACCGCAACACCAACCAAGAAGTGATCAAGGGTGAAGAATGAAAGATCAGGACTAATTGGTAGAAAAAAATCACAGCTACCGCTCGCCAAGAAAAAATTGACACCTGGATGGGGATAAAAGTCTTAATTAAAACAGTAGGCTGAATGGGGCAGAATGGATACAAGCCAGAGAAAGAGAGAAAAATGTCAGGTGAGCCCTCCTTAAGATATACAGGGAATGGCATGCTCATAGGGGAATAATAATTACTCACGGTCTTAACCAAGGACTTTAATGGGTACAGTTACAGCTAGAAGTTTGTGATACATTTTATATTAACAGTTCAGACACAGCCAGGTTTTTATATTATTATATATTTGTTTAAATATCTATTATTGGGTAGAGTACCATCTGCCTTTAACCCACTGAGCACAAGGCAATATAATATAGATGTACACTCCAGGACCAGTAGGTTGTCAAAAAAAACAAAATTTCCAGAAAACACCTGGAATGGGTTAGAAATGAAGGAAAAAACACAAAAACCGATCTCCTAGGTCATTAAGGGGTCCTACGAGGCGCCCGAAGGTCGGAATTAACATGGGGAAATGGGTAGGCAAAAACATGCAAAAACATGCAAAAACATGTTTTTGCGCGCTCACGCAAATGCGGCTGGACTTTGAGAGTTTTCAACCATCGGCATTGTTGTGTGGGATACTTACAGAGTTCCCATACAAATCTGAGCCCTCTAGGTGCCATAGGACCGGAGAAATTAACCGCGACGCACCCTATACGGCCCTGGGGTTTAGCATTACATACATTGCCGACGCATAAGGTGCGTCTCTGGTACTCGAGGGGTTAACTGTACAGTGTATATACTTTATTACCATAGGTGTAGTTAATGCTTAACATCTCGTGTATGGTCACGGCAGGAATTCACGGTACACTTTACAGTATATCTAACAATTCAAGCAAGAAGACATTACGTTTTGAAATTATTTGATGGGCATGACAGATCAAGTCAGTTTGTGTATCCTTAATTAATGCTCTCGTGTATTGTTGGGTGGTGTACTAGAGGGATGTATTCATAGACAAACCCTACCTTTGCTCATGGTGATATTTTTTCCTATTCCTATATTCCTGTATTTTGCTATATCATTATTTCCACCTTGTGATTTTGATAAGTTCTCTGGTCTTTACATTGTGCCATTCCTGTTTTGGCTTGTTTATTTTGCAAGTTTTACATTTTAATTCCTAGAGAGTCAGTATGATTAATTAGTTTTTGTGAGTACTGGAACACTACTCCCGTACTATCACTGCAATAATAAAACCGGGTATATAATTTACCAACTAGAAATAAGGCAAAAATTATCACCATAACTATCAACAACTGTGGGTCCGTGGCCTTCCTTAAGAGCTCGGCGCTGTTCGGCCAGGCAGCCTAGAGAATGATAATAACTACTATTACTACTACTACTACTACTGTGGGGCTTGTCTAGGAATACGGGTAAATGTACCAGCAATATCTAGCAGCAACTGTGCATGTTGTGTGTGGATCTGTGTGAAAATTCTTGGAGGGAGGAGGGACTGGCATTCTCCCTTACCTCACCGACGGTAAAATTACAAAAAGTACTTACAGTAATACAATATGTGCTACTTGTGCCCTATCAGCAATATATAATGAAATGTACAACCCTATACATCTGTTTGGTTAAAAAGTCTCTCATAGATAAACTTAAAAATACCCAACAAAGGAAGTGGGAAACAAAACAAGACTAAAGGTAGAGTCACACTAGCATTCTGTCCACAAACATTTGGAGGATCTTTTGCGCTGGAGTTGGCAACTAGAATGAAGGTAGATATTTCAACTCCTTGTCTGTGGGGGTTTTGGCCCTAATTTACCTTCATTCCCTGCATAAAGAGCCAGAACGTAATACTAGGATATATCTGTGAAAGTACAGTAATTGAGCTTGCCAATGACACCTGAATCATCTCTGTACGACGTTTGGTTGTTTTACAACGATCTTGCAAAGGTCAGCCAAAATTGCTAAAAAATTAGCGGTTTTGAGCTGTTTTCGCTATGTGTAACGCTGCAGTGAGGTGGCTGACAACTGGTATTACGTCAGTGCGGGCCTGGGGACGGACGAAGCAGTCCCGCGCTGCCTACCACCGCTTGCCTCACTCCCAGGATACATAATAAGTGGATTTTGGTGCCCGTCTAGTGACGGGACTCGTCGGGAAGGGGTTAAGTAGCAGAATTTTGATACACTTTAGACATAGATCCTCACAAACTAAAATGACTATAAAATAATACTGGATAAAGCGCTTGTGTTACTCCGCCTTTAGAGCCAGAGTCAAGATTATTTGCGAGGCATTCTGAGGTATATTAAACCTTTAGACACCTGAACATCAATCTTGACTATGGCCCTCTGCCACACACACACTCACATACACACACACACACACACACATATACGCACCACATACACTCATACATAAACAGACACACACACACACACATCCTGGTTCTCTCACATCTTCTCCAGCCCTCACAATAGCAAAGTATAAACAGATTAAATATTATAAAATATACCTTCAGAATATCGATAAAGAAATTTAAATAAAATAATCAGATAATCTATGCAAATACAGTGGAATGATAATGAAATTCCTCCATGCACTTACATACTGTATATTGATTGATTGAAAAAATAAATAAACATGTAAAATCAAATATACGGTAATTGTCGTAGATAAAGTAATCGCAATAAATAAACAAAATAATAATAATATTAGCTTATTGGCTTAAGCTATAGTATTTATAAATATTGTATACAATATGCCGGTATCAATCAATTCCCGGTCTAGAGAATATTATCGATTCTGTAAAAATGATCAGTAAAACGTACGGACAATGACACAACTAGGTCATCATTTAAATGAGGAAGTATCTTGCTCTATGATACTTCTATCCTTTTAACCAAATCTAAAGTTAGTTAAAAGATCAATAGAGGTAAAGTGCTGTATATAAACAAAAAAATCAATCCATTAACTTGCTTGACCTCTGTGGCTTTTTGAATCTGTAAATGTTCGTTAAAATAAAAATGTGAAAATTATAACCACCCCTATTTACCTTTATACAAACATTTGTGTTACAAATCAAGGAATAAATGTTATTAAAATTGGTGGGCTGGTTAAGCATCCCCTGCCTCTTAAACCTTTCTAGTCTTGATCATAAACTCAATTATAATGTTTTCAATCTTTGGGAAGTGGGAAAGCAGATACATTATTATTATATATCTGAGAATAAATGTATACAAACCCCTTGATATGCCTATTAGTATCACTGACTTCTGTCTCATTCACATTCACCAAAATATACATTACTTATTAAAAAGAGAATACCTTCCATAAACATTTAACCAATACTATTTTCTATAGAACCTCATGCCTTTTTTGTAACTTCTTTTAACATGTAAATATTACTATCTTACCCTCCAATTTAATAAATACCTGTATACAGCACATAGATTTTCCTTAATTTTTAGCAACCCCCATATAATTTCATTCCAACTACGAAGGATTCTTTAAAAGTCATAGTGCACAGGGTACCAGAGAATCAAACCATCTGCTGGACTGACTATGGTTCCGATCACACCACCAACTGACACGGTAATCTGTGAACTAGATGCTCGGTTTCTTTTCAACTGACAGTAAAATGCAAAGTTCCCATCAAGATTTCTAAGTAATTTTGAAGATTTTGTAGTGAAATATGGTGCTAATTATATAAACTTGTTCTTAATATGATACAGAGACATAGTCTTTCTTTTTTATTTAGTTTAACCAGACCGCTGAGTTTTGAAACAAAACTCTCATAGGGCTGGCCCGCAGGATTAGTTTAAATCTCAGTCAGGACATTAAGGCGGCGTAAGAATCGGAGTATGGGGGGCAGAGACATAGTAGTTTCATATTTGTCCATTATGTATCGAGAAATTAGCTGCTAAGCGATTCAATTTATCATCAGCTGAAAAGAAACAAAGAGTATAAATGCTCACTGTAGAACTCACTCTTATCATTGGGAAAAGGCAGCAAATGCATTGGAAAAACTTTGACTTCCATAGTTTATCTGTAACTGGAAGGCTAACATGATAACATATTCCCAGCTCGGAGCACCATACAGGGAGAAACTAACAAGCTGGTTTTGAGCATATTGTAAGTAGTAAACCGGATAGGAGGTTGTGACAGGCCTTGACAACTTGGACAATAATATTTTTTTTATAGTTTAACCCTTTCACGCACAGGACGCCATTTGAGCCTATTCTGGGATACTTTCAAGCCTTTGTGACCATCATGGGTGTTTAGAAACCTTTAGTTTATTTATTTCAACCTCTGCAGTTGTCTTTGAGTTCGCTGTGGGCAGAACACTAATTTTGGAGAGGTAATTACAAGATTAAGAGAACTCTATTTCTGATTGCTAATCGGCAACCCTGGCGTCCATACGTGCGTGAAAGGGTTAATAACAAAACTTCCATTAACTATATTTTGTCAGACCTTCATAACTCTCATTAAACAACAAGAACGTTCATTATCACAAATGTTAAGCTTAGAATCCTCTATAGTTCAAATAAAGATGAGAATTTCTATTAAACAGAATGTGGATGAAACATCTCTCTCCCATAACTTGTTCTACCTGTTCCTTACATTAATTGCATTCTACATCTTTGACAAAGTTATAGCGATAATTTGTTCTAATTTCAAGCAGGTCTTTTGCTTATTCATATCTTTATTCAAAAAGCTGTCTATTACCGTACGTCTACACTACTTTTCTCATTTCAAGCGCAACGTCTTTTGCTTGTTCATGTTGGTGAGCATGAGAGAAATGTATGAAGTGAGGAGGTCGTCCATCTTGTAACCCAGGGACGTCTCACAGAGCAGCTTGGTCCCCCTCACCAGGTTACCGATGGTCATGTGGAAGTATGTGTTGCCCGACGACCAGTTACTGATTCGGGTGAACGGATTGGTCACTAGGATCTCCTGTGGGGGATAGGAAGGTGATCAGTACGCAGACTTTGGAATACCGGAAGCAGTTTTATCAAGTTTATTGGACTACTCGAGTAATTTTATCAAGCACACATTATAAAGTGTGTAAGATTATAAAAGATTGTCTTTTGTGGGTCTGAGCTCTCTGTGAGGGCTGCAATTATGTAATATTAAATATAAAGTGAATCTCTCCCTTGCTCTTTGCCATGGAAAAGGCAGGACTGCTTTTAAAGGAATATTTCATGAAAAGAAAGTGGCAAATTATGTATATATACATTAGAATGTAAAACTTGCAAAATAAACAAACCAAAACAGGGACAACACAAAATATAGGCAAAAGAACTAATAAAAATCGCTATGTGGAAATAACGCTTTAATCAAATGAAATTATATAAGGTGTAATGATTAGAGTGTTTAAAAATCTGTGTGTGATAACCCAGGTTCGAATCCCGGTGGATCACATATATGCTTTCATTAATTTCATTGGAGGTGTTTGGTGTTGTGGTGAAATTAATAAAAATTTAGATTATAAAATATAGGAACACAAAACCACCACATGGGGTGTACATACCTTAGTGACTGGGTGTATGAGAGAGACGCCCTGCTTGTTGATGGCAATAAGGAGGTGTTCAGGGTAGTTGGGGTCCGTGGTTTGTTTCACCTCAAAGAACGCCGAGCCAAACGTCGGCCACCGGTAGATCACCTTCAGGAACGAGATCTTGGCATCTTCGGGACTCATACCTGTGAGGAAGAGAGCAAGGGTCAGATATTTGGTATCTATGTCACCAATCATAGAGAGGCATATTTTAAGGATACTGATGATGACAAGAGAGTAGGAATGACTAAGAGAGTGTACGAGAGTGAGTTGGAAGGACAGAGAGGGACAGAGAGGTGGAAGGATGGAGTTAAGAAGTGTAAGCGTGAAATTGGTGCTGGGTGGGAGGAGGGGCGTCGAATGACTGGGGACAGAGGTGCATGGGGGCATTCCGTTCGTGGCCACCACTTCGGGGATCACGCCATCCGGCAATAGATAGATAAATTATAACAAAACTTTTACAAACTCAACAACACTAAATAAAAGAGTTTATACCTGCATCCCCATTGTAGTGTTGTACGATGACTCTCTTCCACTCATTGGTACTCTGTGATTTGGCCAGGTCAGCGGGGATCAGGTCTCTCAGCATGTTTCTGGTGGTGAAAGACCAAACTTGTTAGCATGGGCTTAAGATTTACATTTATGTTTCTTATTATCTCTTACTTAGAGGTAGTTTATATGGATATAATATTGGATTATCAGAGACAAGATACAGGCAGTTTGAGCCAATGCCACACAAGCAATGTTAGTGGGAATTAAAACATAGTTATAGCATTCAAGGCAGAATCATAGTAACTGTATAATAAAGTCAAATATACCTGTATGATCATATTTAACTTATCATGATAATATTTTTCCCGCTAAAATAAGAAGTGAGGTACTAACGGTATAAGAGCCAGTTCCTGTTTACTCTCAGCAAAGCGAACTCTGTAGACCAACGCTGCTAGCCGGGCTGCTTCGTCTTTTGTACACCGGTGGTAACCTATAAACAGAGGGACATTATTCAGTAGGATTTAATGGTTTATTACACATACATATACACACACATCAAAGACCGAGTGCTCCATAACAGGTATGGTATAAATTGAATTGGTTAAAAATAATAAAAGTTATCAAATTTGGAAACTGCCATCAAGCAAAAAATAAAACTGATCTATACAGTACACATACAAAACATAGTGTTTCAAATAATGTAAACATATATAAACTATAAAACAAAGGGTTACAAATAATGTATGCATATATATAGTAAAAAACAGTGTCAATCAAGCCAATCAAGAGCAGTTTTTAGTACAATTACTTATGTAGAGAGGTTCAAATATTCTAATGGCTGGTTTTCAGCCATGATATCTTATAGTTATTTCTTAGCCAGAATTGTCTAACGGTGAATAAGATATCAGTTGTGATGAAATTAACCCTTATATGCTGTATCTGACCTAATCAACAATATTACCTGTCTTTATTCTTGACTTGAGTGGCATCTGGTGGAGGAGAGACTATACCCTGTTCCAAGTAAGCAGGACATAACTCTTGAACATTAACCTCTATAACTCACAAACAACTAAAGTAATCAAGCTAATATTTCTACCATTTGGTAAGGGTCAGCCAGAAAATATGTGGAAATTTACAGCCAATTGCTCTAGCCAATTTTATTTACAAAGGTTAGGGGTCATGATTTCTGGCCTACTTATAATGAAAGGGCTATAGCTTCAACAGACAGTGTGGCTCAAGCCATGGTTGAGAGAGGATGTCTGTACACTTTCTCATTCCTCTCACCCTCACCAAGCCTGTCTTATGCTTCCTAGCACATATTGGAGTGCCGAGAAGGCCCTCGACACAGTACAGTATATTGAGCTTGTCACCACAGGGAGATAAAAAAGTAACAGACAACTTTTGGTGCTCACTTGTAGTGGAAACAAGAATCTTGATAATATGCTCCATAAAAAAATATGTTTTCTTTCTTTCTTTTTGCCAGATGTTGCAATCCCCGAGAAGGGGTGGCCATGAACATTAGGCGTTTGTCACAAATTGCTAGGTCAAGTTGCCCGGGCTTGACGTCTACTAATAACATTTTGACAGTGCGAGCTCGATCCACCAACCCTTTGATCAGCAGCTGACACTCTACCGACTATGCCACGGCTCGGGTATATAAGTTAAACGTGATAACAAATAATCTTCAAAATGGCCACCCTTTAGGAGTTAAAGAACTACTAGATATTACTTTGGAGATAATAGTTAAAAGGTAATGCTCTAATGACGCTTACCTCGGAGCAGCTTAGGCAACTCCTGGTGGAAGTGGAAGATAATGTCAGCGTTGCGATCTTTCCCGGGCACTGTGTTGGTCCACAACTTCTTCATGAAGAATACTTGGTAGGTGAATTGAGGGGTGGTGCCTGCAACAAAATATTATCATTAATCAAGATATACAATTGTACCCCAATTTTCATTATCTTACTGTATATTACAGCGAACTTCAGATAATCCATATACAGTAGGGTCCCGCATAAAACGTGTTCGCATAAAACGAGTCTCGATTAAAACGACCGACCTAAAATTCGCTTTGTACGAAATATCGTCGCTTTGTATGAAATGTCGTTCGCTTTGTACGAAATATCGTCGCTTTGTATGAAATGTCGTTCGCTTTGTACGAAATATAGTTCGCTTTGTACGAAATATCGTTCGCTTTGTACGAAAATTTTCGCTTACAGTGAACATTGACGATATTGCGCCACCAAAATGCTGTGTTCACATAAAACGAAATCGCATAAAACGCCCTCGTTTATCGACCATAAACTCGTTTTATGTGAGACCCTACTGTATACGGTACATACAGACCTTCACCCTCGTGTTTAATCCCATTATTTTTTTTAGATTTTAAGATGTTCTACTCAATAGTTTGGCGATTTATGACTTTACACCCCATTTCTTTGTCAATATTAAGACCTTTCGTGCCATTTAAGTGTTGATTTTTTGGGACGGGACATTTTCAATCGAAAAATGTACAAATTTATTGTAGGAGGGTCTTGGGTTTTATTTTTTAAGCTTGATAGAGGTGTAGGGAGAAACCTAAAAAAGTTATCAAAAGATATATAAATGAGGAAATAAATACACCCATCCCCTTCTTAACCCGGGAGCTGCGGGGAGACTCTTAAGAGTTCCCCCGGCGCACTGCGGGAAGACTCTTAAGAGTCAGAGAAAATAAAAATCAACTTTTGACATCGAAAAAAAAATATTTTTTTATATTTTTTTTTTTTTTTTTTTTATTTTTTTTTGGCCCCTGGGCCATGCAAAATCTCAGTCCTCTACCTCCCCTCCTTCCCCACTTTCCTCCTCTCCTTCAGTTATCACCTATTTTCCCTGTTATTCCCTTATTCTGAGGTATATTTTCGTGCTAACATTAGAAATCCGATTGGAGGGTGTGGTCATCACTGATAGCAAGCGAGTGCAAGAGAGAGAGAGAGAGTATCGATCGACTGTGTCTCAGTGGCCTTGGGGGAAATTGGCGGGAAAGCAGATTGCCTCACCCATACATTATACAACTCGCGGGCTATATCTCCGATTTTGACCATCCAAACGCTGTTTTCACTCGTTTTATTGTTGTTTCAGGTTAATACCTTTATAATCAACCCATAATAGGCGCATATGGATAAATATTAATGCTATTAATGGCACAATGAATATTTTAGTGACGGAAACACCTCAAATACGTCAGCACAGGGGGACGTTTCCAATTACCCCCATGCGCACTTCAGAGGTTAATGCCCCTCTCTCTAGATGTCACACAAATTATCATCAAGGTTTTCAGACAACTATTGATTGTGACTGTACTCAACCCACCGTCTCTGGATGGCCGGGCCTTCTTGATCCAGTCAGTGAGGTGGCGCACAAAGTCAAAGAAGAAGTCTCCCTCGGGCACAGAGATCACCTTGTCGGCAATCTTGACGAAGAGAGAAAATCCCTCGGAGCTCTTTAGGTTGAGACGATGTGAGATAGAGGAACAGAAATCCTTGGCTCGTGTGGAGGAGTCTACTTCAAACGCTTCATCTGTGTCATCTGGGAAGTAAACCTGCAGAAAAAATACATTATAATGTAAAAATTGCAAAATAAACATGCAAGACATGCTAACCAGCATTTACTGTATATACAGTATATCAGTACTGTACATGGTATCTTAAATATTGTTTAAAAAATGGTGACATAAAAGATTATGTGAAAACATTATATTGTACAAGTATTGTATCTATCTACTGTATCTATCTATTGCCGGACGCCTTACTCCCCTTACGAGGGTGGCCATACACAGAATGCCCCCAAGCAGACCTATTCCCTGTGAGAGGGACAACCCGAGCCAGTTTAGTGAAGGACTTACAGGATTGACCACTCAATTTAGGATCCGTCTGACTCCGAGGCCCTCTGTGTATCTTGTTAGCACTCTTTTTCTACAGTGGTGTTCGGCTAATCCATCCACTAACCTGCCTTACCCTTAGGTAAGCAGTACGGATTTGAATCAGGTTTATTCCCCTAGACAGGTTGCCAACCAAGGCTGACGAGTCCCATCCACCCGGATTTGTATAAGGTTGTCTCCCCTAGATGAGTTGCCGACCAAGGCTAACGAGTCCCATCCACTACAAGTATTATAGCCTTCCTATAAAAAACATTTGTCTTCCTACCAGAAGCTTCATTGAATAATTTACTTAAAAGCAAGTGCCCACTTAAAAAATTATAATTACTGTACTGGAATGACAAGTGAAGAGGATAGTACATTAATATTGTGGTATAATATGGTTTACTGTACTGGAAAGCAAGGATAGTACATTAATATTGTGGTATAATATGGTGTACTGGAATGACAAGTGAAGAGGATAGTACATTAATATTGTGGTATAATATGGTTTACTGTACTGGAATGACAAGTGAAGAGGATAGTACATTAATATTGTGGTATAATATGGTTTACTGTACTGGAATGACAAGTGAAGAGGATAGTACATTAATATTGTGGTATAATATGGTTTACTGTACTGGAATGACAAGTGAAGAGGATAGTACATTAATATTGTGGTATAATATGGTTTACTTAAATATGGCCTTCCTTATGGACTCTGGGCTGTTTGGCCAGGCAGCTTAGGGAACAATATTTGAATATATTGCATTACTAACTTTATGGAAGATCTGTGTGGTCTTATGGTGAATGGCTTCCACTTCCACCTGGTGCGGGGGATACTTGCGCTGCCCGTGCTTCAGGGTCTTCTGTAGGCGGTGGAGGGAGTCTTGGGCGATGGGGTGACGTCTGGTGCGCAGGAACTGAGACACCTCCTGCAATACAACAAATTGAAATGTAAAACTTGCAAACTAAACAAACCAAAACTTGGACAAAGACAATATAAATGCAAAATAACTTATCAAAATCGCTGTGGAAACAACGCTTACTAAAATAAAATTTATGAAACAAATCAATCGTAGTCATGTGCTGTACTTATAACTGTCTTGATGGTATAATGGTTAGAGCGTGTAAGTTCTGTATTAGATATCCTAAGTTCGAATCCTGGCAGAATCACATGCTTTCATTAATTTAATTTGGGGTTACTGGTGTTAAGAACGATGTTAAAAATAAAATCATGGTCAGGACAATTAGAAATCAAACAAAGTCCCTAAACTATCAAACCTTCATCAATATTATCATAATTTAAATATCCATGAGGATAATGATAGACTCTAAACAAAGTCCTTCAATGGGGATCGGGAAAGAAATAATAAGAAACAAAAGAGAAGAAACTTTCAAAAGGAGCTCTAGAAAAGCAAGTGCTAAATTCAATCACTATTCATCCACTAGCCAAGAATCCCTGATTGACTCTTTGTGCCATTTTTTGTTATTATTATTATTTTTTTTTTAATAAGTCTCTGGAGTTGAATCCGAGAGTATTCAAAAAGTCCTGTAAACAGCCTCATATGTTTCCAGCCTTGCTCCTCACCTTGCTTTGTCACAGGCAGTAGCTCGATTGGTAGAGCGTTCGCCTGCTAACCGTGAGGTTGACGGTTCGAGCCTCGGGCCAGCCAGTGTGTTATTGGCAGACGTCAGTGCTGTTGGTGAACGGTGCGGTCTAGCAATCTGTGGCAACTATTCATTAAGTCCCTGATTCATCAGGGCACCCACCCTAGCCTTGCTATTCAGCAGGGAGTGTATGGTGGTAAAAACTACATCATCACTCAGGCACTTCCAGTTCTCCATCAAAAAACATCCAACTCTCTCTCTGACAATGTGGACCCAAGTTAACATACCTTGACCAGATTTTGAGAGCAGGCAAATAGTCCTGTTGCCAGCCACATGAGTTCCCAGCCTCGCTCCTCACTCAGACGGTTCCTGTTTTCCGTCAGCTGCTTCATTACTTGGCAGAAGATCTCGTCACGCAAGATTTCCTTCAATGAAAAATAACCTCCTGTGATTAAATTGTAAAACTTGCAAAATAAACAAACCAAAACTGGAACGACACAAAATAAATGAAGAAGAACTAATAAAAATTGCTATGTCAAAACAACGCTTAAGCAAAATAATAATTTATAAATAAAAGAACACAATCCACCACATAGGGTGTACATTACTACATGAGCAAGTTAATCTGTTTCCAAAGCAAACTAATCCCACACATAACAACATATAAATAAACTTACATGTTTGAGCGGTCCGTCAAATATCTGGTCAGTGAGATCATTACCCTGCCTATTCCTCCTAGAAGGCAGGTCTCCCATATACTTAAGTATGGCGTTGAAGGCGTACACGGACTCCTGTGCCAGCTCTTCCTTGTGTAGCAACTTCTTGAGGAGGGGCTGTTTGATCGGATCTCGGGAGTATTTCCACAAGACGTCAGAGGACGGGCGTCGCGCTGAGGTCAGGGTTATGGCTCGGGAGACTGTGCGCTTGGGGGGCGGTCTGAGTAAAAAGCAAAAGTTGTTGTTAAATTTACACATGCCCTGGTTTGCAATATACTGTACTGTATAGTGATTTTGATAAGTTCTTTTGTCTTTATATTGTGTCGTCCCCATTTTGGTTTGTTTATTTTGCAAGTTTTACATTATAAATACTGTGGGCTAGGGACAACAAGAGGCTTTAGTTAACTGTTCAGTCGGAGTCAGAAGTTATGCTGTATTTTCACAACTTAGAACTTTCTTTCTCTTAAGCCTTATCATAAACTCCATAAGACACCTGAACAAAATTCTTATTGTTAAGTACAGTAATGTTCAGGAGTGCTAAATAGTTCATTCCAAGTAAATCTGGAGAGTTCTAAGCTGCAGATAAATTCTAGATCAAATTATAATGTAAAACTTGCCAAATAAACAAACCAAAACAGGGACGACACAATATAAAGGCAAAAGAATTAAACAATAACATAAACTTTCCCAAATAAACAACCAAACCAGTCAACATAGTGTAGGAATAAGTTTTTATACCATACCCGAAAGAGGATTTATGGAGCTCCGATCTTACTCTCAACCATCTTAACAATTTTACCAACACACCTAAACTTCGTTAGATGTTGAAATAGCCTCCCGAAAATATGCTCGGGACCCTAGGGTTATGAGGCCAACACTCTGCCAGTTAGACCAAGAAAGATATCCCACTTGGCCTGATCGGCTCAAGTTATTTCCGCATCTGGTTCTGTTTAGGCTAACCTATTTTTACTGACTTTACAATGGCCCACCTGAAATGATCGATGGCGTATTCCTCCAGTGTGTAAAGTTTCTCTTGAGAGTCGTTGCCGTTGACCTGTGGTGTAAACAACTTGCGGCCGTGTTCCGCTCCTTCCGCCGTGAATAGTGCCTGGGGGAGATGGAAGAGATTATTATTATCTTCATTATCTTTATTTTTGTATTTGTTTAGTTTAACCAGATAACATTATATACTTGGTCATAGGTCAGACCAGTTCAATTACAATTAAGTTAATTAACTATACCAAGTGTGAAAAATTTTCCCAAGTGTAATGAACGGTATTAAGAACAGTACTGTTCTGTACAACACAATGAAATACTTTTCTTTATAGACCTGATTACACCATGAGGAAAATGAACAGTCTACCGCCAGAAAAATATGTGAAGAATCAATTAATATTTAAAAATGCATCTTACCAATATGTCTGGTGGAGGTTTGGTAACGGCAGGGAGGACGTAGACAGTCTCGGCAGGGAAGTCTCCTCTCTCGGTGGTTCGTTCACAGTGCCCCACACACCAGCCAGCATTCATCACAGTCTCCCCAGATGAGTCCTCCTCCAGCAGGATCAGGTCACCCTTGTTGAACGTCAGGAAGGACGAATTTTCACCTAAGAGATGAGGAGGAGGGGAATGTAATGTCAATAATATTAAAGTCATAAGTAAAAAGACAATCGTACAGATGATTCTCACAAACATATCGATGATGGACTCACTATAAAAGCTACTGTAACTAACGAGGCCATCCAAATATTACTGGAGGCATGAAGCCATATATTAATGGCTTAAAGTACTGCATAGATTTACAAAATACAACAAAAGCAACAATAACAAAATATATGTAATTATTAAAATACTTCAAAACCCAACAAACCTGGGGCCTTATAATCCTGCAGAGCTATGACAAACTTGGATCGCTTCTTGAGTCCCTCGAGGAAGTAGACCACGAGATCCCTGATGTCCTCACTGTTGGGACTCTGGAAGGTAAACTCCTCCCCTCGCACCGTAGCCAGGGTGAAGGTCTGAGTGTACACCTTCCCAGTCTTGTTACACGAGACCGTCGTTATCTCCGGGAATGACAGCTCCAATAGCACCTAGGAATGGAGTTAGGTTTTCAAGTGTTAATTGTGGTAATATTAATAGCAATAGAATAGCCAATACATTAATGTCATACCCACTTTTATATTCTTCATTCATAAGCTTCTCCTTCTACTATTTACTCATCATTATTAATAATAGATGTACGTAAAACATTACCTGTTCTTGGTCATCCACAACATACACCCCCGTCCAGTTGACTGCGATGATCACATCGTTCTTTGGCAGGTTGGGTCCCGAGTATCTGTACCAGAGGAAAGTCAAGGTTAGATGGTAGCAATTAAGAAAACTTACTGATATTACTACCTTGAGGTCTTTGATAAACTTTAACACTAAGTTTCTCTTTTAACCCTTACTGTACCAGCGATGGTATACAGTCGTCAGTAAAAAAGTAACTCGTCAGTACCAGCGACGGAAGATGTCCGTCAGTAATATGCGGTCCTTATAAATGCCCGCATCGAACGGTACCTGGTACCATGACTTGTACGCACTGCTCTAAGACATTGGCAACACTTTTCAGCCTGGATCCAAGCCTGTGGGAGCTAGCTGGGTAAGTAATCTTCCAATTTTCTTGACTCGGAAGCAATTTTGGCCACAATGCCTGGTACTGGAGGGTATATTTATTGTAATACCCTCTGGTACTGTAGGGGTTAATATGGATTAACTTGAAATAGCTTGTAAATAAAGCTCCACCTTCCAAGTTGTTTTATTGGTGTTAAGAACAATGTTTAAAATAATAAAACAAAAATATATACCGTTTAAATATTATAATTAACATTTATATATATCTTCCATGTTTAAAAGGCCATAACTACTGTATGTATGCCTGAGTCAGAAGTTAATCAGTGCCGAACAACAGCACCAACTGACAGAGGTCTGGAGCTCATTTTTATCAACGGAATTCTTCTCACTTTGTTTTACGTTATGACAATCTATAAGAAATATATTAATCAGACGGCAAGGATAAGTCTGATATGCCTGTGCTTAAATGCCATGCAAAGCCTCAATAAGAATACTATAGAGGGAGTTCATAGGAGAAATTTAATATAGAAGCAATAATATAGACGTACCTGAAAGCCTCGTAGAACCTTGAGAAGAGCAGCGGCCACTTGAACTTGGCGTAACTAACGACATCCTCCTTAACCTTGAGTGCCATGACCCTCTCCTTGACGTAGTAACTCTTGCGGTAGCCGGCGGTGACCAGGCTGGCCCACCGATCAATGGCCTTGTCCCCGGCTGAGACACAGTAGTCGGGGATGTAGCCGGGCAGGTTAGTAAAGAGGCGGTCAGAATTCATATCTATGCCAAACTCAATGTAGTATTGTTGGGCGGCGATCATTGCCAGATCTTCGTCTTTGTCACAACGGTACTCACCAAACTTAACTCCACGCACCACCTGAGACATGTATATTAGTATTAGAAAAAGGCTAGCTCTTCATATATTATACACACATATGTATGTACCGGTATGTATATACTCAGGCACATACCCCATAGTTGGGGGTGGCCAACTCGAGACAGAGCCATACATACACAAATTTAAAGACTGAGTGCTCCACATGCAGAAGTTTAAACCTTTATACAGTTATATAATATACTGTACCTTATAATAAACAAATGCATCAGTAAAAAAAATATTTGCAGGTATGCATGGATTATTAAAAAAGAAAACTAATTGGATGGTCTTTCAGCCAAGCATTGGTCAGAACTGGCATGAAACTTAACACAAAATAAGATAACATAGAAGTACAAAAGTAACTTCCCTACCAGCCTCCAACATCATATTTCACGAGTCACCCCAAGAAAAGTAACATGTGCCACTCCATATTTAACAACATGTGCCACTCCATATTTAACCCCTTCACTACCGGGGATGTCCCTTTTCTCTTATTTCAGTTACATTTAGACGATTTTATACAATTTAAAATGTAAAACTTGCAAACTAAACAAACCAAAATTGGGACAAGGACAACTAAGGAAGGACAACTAAGGAATGACGTGTGTTAGTTAAAATAATGAACTGGGATACTTGGAAGCCTTTTAAATAGTGCATACCCTTCCCAAGCTAAATAAAATTGTCTAATAATTGCCAGAAAATAATGAAAAGACGACCTCGGTAATGGAGGGGTTAACCCTCCTCTAGCGGGTGCTCTGTGGCCGTTTTGGGCCTTTCTGGGCCGTTCTGACTGCTATATCAACCATCAGTATGAAAGGAACTGTATTGCGCCGAAAACTAGGTGGAAATCGCTACACAATGACGCCACATACAGCTACGTAGCACTCGTGGAGCACTGACAGTGTTACCTCGAAGATGGAAGTTTAGCTGATTTTGCTACCTTGCTCACTTTTAGCGAACTATTGGTTACACTGTCATCCTCACGCGCGGTGGGGGAACTGGAGTTAGTGTGGGCCGGGAGGCCACAGATGTCGGACGTATGGATCATTACTATCCCACCCATTTTCACTCGATTTCCACCCTTTTTTCACCCGTTTTTTGCCAGTTTTTTCAACTCGACTTATGTGGTGAGCCGCTTTTTAAGGGTTAATCATATAGGCCTACTGTATATTCAATCTTATTACTAGATTATAGGAGTTATTATATGAAAATAGCATAAACAAATATATTAACCTGTTGGTATATTAGATTGGTTGCTACAGGGTCCTCAGTTGGGTCGTGCCAGGGAGCAAATATTTCCTTCCTGAAGAATAGTCTCCAAGGGGCATTCCTCTCCTGTGCTCCTTGTTCCTTGGCATACTGCTCACACTGACTAATGGCGTCCATAACGTGGTCGCCCCCGCTGCCCAGAGATGATACCTGAAACGTACACAAAAGCAGTAGTAAAAAATATTGGAACAACAATACATCTTTCCTCTCAAGTATATCAATTTATAATGTAAAACTTGCAAAATAAACAAACCAAAACTTAGACGAACACAGTAAAAAGACAAAACAACTAATCAAAATCGCAATGTGGAAACAACGCTTAAGTAAAATAATAATTTATAAATAAAAGAACACAATCAACCACATAGGGTGTACATTACTACATGTGCAAGTTAATCTGTTTCCCAAGCAACCTAATCGCACACATAACGCACTATCGTCACGTTCCAGGAATTAATTCTAAACTAATGGACTGATTATAAAGGTTCCTCATTAGATCGGTTGTCTAGTTTTTACTTTGTGCATTCCATTACTATAATAATACTTCAGAGAAAGAGGTAGTGCATATATCCTAAGGCCACTCCCTTACCTTATCAAAGAGAGCTATGTAGAGAGAGAAGCCAAACTGGTCCCTGAGGCTGATCTTGTCCGAGAGTTGGTTACAGAGTTCCCGTGCGGTGGTGGCAGAGTCAGCGTACAACGTCTTGGTGTTACCGTCCATGAAGGTGATTGGCAACATCAGTGGCTTCTTGGATTTCGTCGCCTGAAAGCACATAAATCAAATTTACCTTAGGATTATAATGTAAAACATGCAAACTAAACTTGGACGAACACAGTAAAAAGACAAAACAACTTATCAAAATCGCTATGTGGAAACAAAGCCTAAGCAAAATAATAATTTATAAATAAAAGAACACAATCCACCACATAGGGTGTACATTACTACATGAGCAAGTTAAACAAAAATTACATGAGAAAGTTAATCAAAAATTACAAAAATTATTAAGGTTTAAAAAATTAGATTCATAAATCAATCACAGTGGAAAGTATAAATAATTCTATCATTTCCCAGTACCTCCTCGATCACTAAGGCACACAAGCGCTTTTTCCCTCAACATTTATCCTCAACACTGGTCTGGCAGCTTATCAGGTTAACATTTTATATATTTGGGGTACCTAAATTGATCTATCATTAGTCTAGTTTCCGATACCAGTGCCAAATATTCCTGAAATGCTGCTTAAAAAATGTTGATTGTTGACTAAAAAAAACTCCTGTGTGATACCGGCTTTAGTTACTGACTGTACCTGCAATTCAAGCCAGCTGGGTGGTTGGTTGCGCGTTCCATTGGCGAAGGTACGTTTGAGTCTCTCCTCGCAGTACGGAGCGTAGCCGGGGGGTCCCTCGCGGATAAACGACAGGAGATATTTCACAAAGTCTTCCGAGGGGGCGAAACATCCCACACAGAGGGAGAGAAGGATCCAGCCTCGTGCATGGGATGACTTAGAAGGGTTGTTACTCAGTTCCTTGCAGATTTGGCAGTATACCTCATCTCTGGAAAGCATAATAAAAGATTGGTCAACAACAGCCCCTCAAGTAGTGCTGCTCGAGGGCACAATATATAATAATGATAGTATAACTCTGCCTGTTAACACCCTATTAAATTGTAAAACTTGCAAAATAAACAAACCAAAACTGGGATGACACAAGATAAATGCAAAAGCTCTCCAGTTGGGGGAGTTACTGCTTTGAGGGACTATGATAATATTTACAGTAGTAGAGATCAACCTTGAGTCTAGCTTGAGGAAGAGAGAATTACACTATGAAATTATAATGTAAAACTTGCAAAATAAACAAACCAAAACGTATACAAACACAGTAAAAAGACAAAATAACTAATCAAAATCGCTATGTGGAAACAACGCTTAAGTAAAATAATAATTTATAAAGGTATGACAAACAAGTTACCTAAGTTCCGCTCTGAGGATGCCATGGCCGATGATAAAGTGTAGTTTCTCAAGGTTAGAGGTTGGCCTCGAGTCTAACCAGGAGGAGTAGCTCTCGGCGGTATACTCTTCCTCCTGCAGTTTGCGTCGCACGTCGTCACCCAACTTGTGTTTGCGTTTCAGAGTGAGTGATACCAGCTTGTGTCGGATGCTGCGGTTCTTTTGGGACATGTACATCACCTGAGGAACACAGACATTATCAACAATCTTTATATTCTGTACAATTAAAATGTAAAACTTTCAAAATAAACAAACCAAAACTGGGACGATACAAGATAAAGGTAAAATAACTTATCAAAATCGCTATGTGGAAATAACGCTTACTAAAATAAAATAACACAATCCACCACATACTGTAGGGTGTACATTACTACATGAACAAGTTAATCTGTTTCCCAAGCAAACAAATCGCACACATAACATACATACATACCTTAAACAACGCACTATCCTTTTATGTAGCTACACTATGAAACAACGAACAATACATTATCAACAATCTTTATATTCTGTACACATCACACACTAATCAATGGCTGTACACTCAATTTAAGAATAACATTTACTTTTATGTAGCTACACTATGCAACAATGAACAATGATGTGTTTAATGGTATGGGGTGCCGGGATGTAACACAGCACCCCATACCATTAAGCACATCATAGAAGACTGCATTTCACACAATCACTTATGCCAACAACACAATCTACACTCCTTGAGAGCTCTATGGGAAAGCCCAACCATGGCCATGGCCATGGTCTTCCTTAGGAACTCGGGGCTGTTCGGCCAGGCAGCTTAGGGAAAGACAACAACAACAACGAACAATGCCATCTCCATACTCACTGGATCCATGCCCATGAGTTGAGCCTCCTGAAACTCCTTGCTCTTGATGAAGTTGCGTCCGAGTGTTGCGGAGACCTTGGACATGACGGAGGTGTTGTCTCGGTCCATCATGTGGTACTTGGGCTCGGCCATGTCTCCCATAAACCGCAGGATCGTCACCCACAGTGCAAGTGCCGCCTGATGAGCATAACGTAAAAATTAATCCTTCTTTTCATTTTGGGAAGGGGGGTAAGGTAAATGTCAAATTAAGACAAAAGCATAACAAATAAAATAACATGAATGATAGAAGAAAGAAGTTAGCAAAAAGCATGAAACTAAAAATATAGAAAACTGTAAAATATAAAATATGAGGATAAAACAAATGCATCAGCTATTACCTGTAGTTAAACATTAATTTTAAAAGTAATTATTTTACATTTTATATCAAGTAGAAAGATAAAAGAATACAGTACTGTACAGTAAGATCGCCAATCTCGACAGCAATAGAGACCAAAACATTTTCACGAGATTCAAATAATCGATATGCAAAGTTAACTTCTTATGGGGTAAAATATAATAGGGACTGGTGAGTCAGCAACTAACCCATACCAAATCAGACAAATTGCATATTTATAATATAATTATAATGTATACTGGTAAATACATAGAATGGTAAAACAAGAAGTTATATTCAGTTTCTTATTCACCTTATAAAAGTAAAATAGAAGCGTAACCCACACCGCCTGGCAAGCTGTAAATATTCCCACTACGCCCCTCCAGGGAGGGTTTTGTAATTTTCATGTTCGCAGCTATTGAGAATAGTAATATATCCTTGAGATTTGTGACTGTGGCGAGCTTCAAGGTGGCATTGAGAAGCTACTTATCGAGACGAAATCCTTCAAGATTAGTGATCTAACTGTAATGCTACAGAACACACCGGCTTATCTCCTTGGGTTTGTAGTAGCAGCAGAGGATGTTTGAGTGTTTTCATAGTCAGTGGCGGCTCGTGATAAAATAATATGGAGGGACTGCATATTTCCTATATCAGTAAAATTGTTATAAACTTAAAACATTACTACTGTACTTACTTTATTCTCTTTGTATACTGTTCACAAGATAACAATGGTGTAGGTCTTTCTTTTGTTTTAATTTCCTATCAATAATTTTGCTAAGTGTCAAATGAGAAAAAATAATGTTTTGCAAACATCTAACTATTTGCCATTATGCTCAATCAACCTATCATGTTTGGTGTTGTGGTGAAATTAATAAAATATAGATTATAATAATAATACAGCATAGCCTAGTTAGAAATACCCAAAAGCCACGATTGAAGCTTTGTAATAATAATGTAAAGCTTGCAAAACAAACTAACTAAAACAGGGACGACATAATATAAAGACAAAATATCTTATCAAAATTGCTGTGGAAATAACGCTTTAGTAAAATACTTTTTTGAAATATAAGAACACAAACCCACCACATAATTCTGACATTTTCAGTATTTTGGCTAAATTATTTACTCATAAACTTCAGAAGTTTCTTTATAACCTAAGAAAATCGCCTACAGCCAGGTAGGCCGAGCTAGAAACATAGAAAATAATCACAGATTATGAAAAAAGGGAAACATTAAGTCTTAAATAGGCTAAGGGAATGCCTACAAGGTGTTTAATAAACTGAATAAAATCGCGTCCCTAGACTAATGGTAGGCCTTGTCTATATAAATCATAAGCGTCCTTCATGCTCATGTATGCTAACCAAAATGTATGATAGTGAAATACTAAGAACACTGAAACAAAGCTACAATCGTAGCTAACAGAATGCTATTCATGCACACGCATAAATCATATGTCAACAAAAGACTGAGGGGCAGTGAGGGCTGACGCTGGTGCAGCTCATAGAGTCTTTTGGTGCCGCCACTGCGGCTGGGAAAACTCTTGTACGGTACTATATGTTATACTTATGAAATCTGCTTAATTGAGGTTAGAATTTAACACAATTTAACATAGCAAGCTGCTGAATAGTATACAGATGCTTAGTATTTTCAAATGAATGTTGTCAAATATTAACCTCCTGTGTCTATCATAATCATCTGCCTGACAGTGCTGTGAGCCAGGGAGGTCTGCAGCTCAACAGCTCTCATGGACGAGCCGCCACTGTTCATAGTAACAAAATATAAAAATACAAAGTCAGACTAGTGCTAAAACAACATACTAATTGATCTCCTTGAGTTTGCAGTTGCAGTAGGGGTTGTTTGAGCTGTTTGCGGGAGTACTGGTGGTTGACATTGCCCTGGAAGTATGTGGCTGCGTACTTCTGGAACTTGTACTCCGAGAGGTCCTCATCCTGGTCCCCAGCAGGTCGTGGGATGCCGGATATGATGTCGTCACCAGAGACTGTGCCCTTACCAGCTTGTGGCAGGTCCTAAGAATGATTGGATGTTGTTATTATTTTTATGGAACCATAAAATGATACTACAGTATAAACTTAGATATTGAGAACAATATATATAAGCTCAATTAAAACAAAAGGCAATAATCATGTCGTAAGAATGACTGAATACTTTTGTAAGTAGCCTACTCTGGTATCAGAAAATGATGTAATTTAAAATGTAAAACTTGCAAACTAAACCAACCAAAACTTGGACAAAGACAATATAAAGGCAAAATAACTTATCAAAATTGCTATGTGGAGAAAAAAAAATATATATATATAAAAACAAACAAAGAACAATCACAAGATAACAAAAATAAATAAAAACATTCAAACCTTAAATGCAGATGGTGGAGCATGTGACTCAGGGGCGGAGTCGGGCGGAAGGAACTCAAACATCTGGTCCACCAGCTTGGAGTCATCCACGGGTTCATCCCTCTGTCTCTCCGCCTCCCTCACCAGCTCTCTCTTGCGGTCCATCATCTCTCTCTCCTCCACTGCCTTTATCTCCTCGTTAAGCTCCATCTCCTTCATGCGTTCCTATATGCAAGATTCAATTAATATCTTACAAAAGTATGTACAATCCCGCTAATAAGTGATGTCTCGGCACCAAGTATGTTTTGATCAATAATTGGTATCAGCAATATCTAAGCTTCATTTCTTCAAATCGAGTGAAATATACCACCATGTTCCTACACTTACCCACCCTATTCAATATCTGACCCACACTAATACAGCACACAGCAAGCCAAACGTAAAGACAGCTGGGTCATGACTTATTAGGCCGACTGTACAATGGTCTACACTATTTCTGCTCCCTTGTACAGTGACAGGAAGGTATTCATGGCACTTTACCAAATGATACATATAAGGAAAATGAGTGATAACTTATGAAGCAAACTGATTTAATACTTAACTCTTAGGCTCCAGTCATTTAAATCACACGTAGGTCTTTCCACCCGGGAAGACTACATTACTCAGACTTCCAGACATTTACGAAAGTCAGAGTATGAAGTTTGGACTTTTGGCAGATCCAGAATTTTCAGACTTCTAGAAGAGGGTTTCCCCCGATTAGTCTGGATGGGCGAGGTTCTACTTATGTTCTACCTAATGATAAACATATCTTGTAGCCAACACTTACCAAGTACTTCATCTCTGCAATCTCCCGAGCCTTGCGTTTGTCCATCTGTTGGCGGAGTACTTTTTCTTCCTCTTCCTTCATTCTAGAAGCCTCTACCCTCATCCGTAGTTTGCGGTACTGGCGGCGCGCGACGAGGCCTCGAACCTGTGCCTGGATTTTGGTAACCGCCCACAGTTTGTGCTGGAAGTCTCGCCGCACCAGGTACCCTCGACACCGTGCCTAGAGGGAAACAGCAAGGATATTTTTATTTATTTATTTTTTTTATTCCAACTACTCCCTCTCGGGCATAGCCTTTACACTCTACCGCTGAACACGGTGAGGCCCGTGAAGTCTTGTTCCAGTCTAGGGAGTGAGACATGCGAAGCACCCATTCACGGCCCGAACCCAACTCCATCTCTGAAGCTGCTTCGCCCCTGCGCTTCACAGTCTCACTCCCCAGGCTCGGACCCTCACTCTCAGAACGCCACCTATTGAGCAATTAACTCACTAGGCATTGCCCCCCTGTAGCATATTTTGAATATGGGAATATTCATACAGTGCTATTTAATCAGGGAACAATGATGGTATTTTGTTTTGGCATTTCGGTGTGCTGTGGTAATGCACTGAAACTAGGTACAGCACAAATTCCATCCCAATAATATCTTCCCATTGGCATATTGGGATTCGAACCCGGGTCCATTGGATTACCAGTCCAGTGGCAAGACCACTCTGCCACACCATTATTGTTATTATTCTTCGGTCATAATTATTACCATGAACATTTTCACTATTCACATAATTGTCACTATATTATTAGTCATCTTCATGAACATTATCATTACTACCTTATACTTGCTATAAATGTGTACCACCCTTACTTTCATCCTAATAATTATCACCATCATCTGTATTATTTTTAGCCTTATCATTGTAACTGATCTATTCTATTGAATCTTTGAGCGGAGGCTAGAGAGAAATGGCTCTTAATAAAAAGTCTGCGATTATTAGGATTATTATTATTATGATTATTTTATAATTATTAATATTATTATTATTATTATTTGTTTATCTGGGTGTCACACAACAATTCTTCTTTACATAATGGCTACTGGTACTTATTTGGAAGCCTATAAAATCAATCCCCTGTCCAGTAGTTAAGCATAGGGTAAGACGGGGTAATTTCGCCGCGACGCTAATAATTTGCATTCAAACGCCGATATCTCCGAAACTATTGCATGGATTCGGCTGCAGGTTGGCTTAGGTTGAAGAGCAGTTTTGGCTTAGGTTGTAGAGCTAGTTTGGCTTAGGTTGTATAGCTAGTTTGGCTTAGGTTGTCCTACTAAATTTTAGTTGTAAAGTTAACTCCTGTACACAAGCTTGCTTACTGCTGCTGCCTCTTAATTTCCTCTGGCACACAATCTTGTCTTAAATATAAAAATAATTGTAAACTGATTTAGTGAAGAAGTAGTAGTGAAGAAGTTACAAAGGTGGAGTCATTTGAGGAGCAGGTTTAAATTATAATGTAAAACTTGCAAAATAAACAAACCAAAACTGGGACGACACAAGATAAACGCAAAAGAACTTATCAAAATCGTTATGTGGAAATACCCAAATTAGGACCTGCCTCAAACAAAGATCTGTACTTTTGATCTCTTCTGAGTAACAAGAGCCTGTGTAACAGACCTGCAGTGAGACAACATGGCCGCGGAGATGTTTGAAGCGGTGAGAGACAATCCTGGAGCGTATGAGTGCCTGTAGCCTCATGTAGCCGACCCTCATGTGTTGGTAGCGCCGCTTCTGGGCGTGGGCACGGTAGTACTTTTGGATCACTATGGCACTCTCTCGCATCTTCTGGAACCTGAGGGGAAATGGGAATGGTCATAGGAAGCTCATCACTATCATATCATAATCGCTATTGTCATAATTTATCATATCCTATGAATGTAGGACCTATGAGTACTAACATAATTTTACTGCTATTGGTGCCGCTGATATGGAGAACTGGCGATTATGACAAAATCTATTTTTTATTAATTTCACCACAACACCAAACACCTCCAATGAAATTAATGAAAGCATACATGTGATCCACCAGGATCCAAACCCGGGTTATCACACACAGATTTTTAGACACCTTAACCATTACACCACCAAGACGGTAGAATATACTGTAGAATTCCAGTGTGTGCATGTTCATTTTGTTTATTCTTTATTTTATCTATCATTATTCTTCTGCTATTTTTCTGTGTGGCACCTTGCCCAGGCAGGAAACAGCATTTAGTATTTAAAGACAAAATATTCAGTATTATTATTACCTGCGCCTGTAGTACCACCCCCTAACACAGCGCTGGAGGATGGTGATCTTCTTGGTGAGGACTCGGTCTCGCTCCTGTTCCAAGAAGAGGTCATGTGCGTCCTTGAGGAAGACCTTGGTGTGACCCAGCTGATAGTCTGAACGACCCAACACTTGCTGACAGATCTTGGTGGTCGCTGCTCGACAGTCAACCTGTCAGGAATGGTAAACATCAAGAATAATGTACATACAGTATATTGTATATACTTTATAGTCTGAGAGATCTATAAGAATATCAGTTTCAGCAGCCTATCATTATTACCAATTGTATAGGCTCGTTTACACAAACAGTTTTAGAGCACAATGTCAAAGCACGGTAACAATAAAGAACTTATGTGAGTGAGGGAGACAAAAGGCAGAACTGCCTGTAGCAGGTAGCATGAACCAACACCATGCTTGGAAACTGATTGTGTAAACGAGCATTAACATTCATTCACAATACTCAGGTCATTATTGAATCTGTGCAATAACAAGTGAAAAAAAAAAGGTTTGTGGCCACTTTGAATGACTAAAGCCTACACCAACAGATCTACCCTGACCTTGTGTGCTGGAGGACAACCGTTGATGAGGAACCTGTATCTCTCCACAAACTCCCGGAATGTATGTCTGATGGGGTAGCCGGCTCGTCTGATCCTGATGGTTTCCATCATACCGGAGTATCGCAACTGACGACAGCTCAACTCGCGGTCGAAGAGCTGAAAATTAGTATACAGTGAGATCTAGCTATCCGGTTCCTATTGTACGTTTCCCCAAAATTCAACTTCAAATCTCGAAAGTTTTTTTTCGGTCCCTATTGCTTTCAAGATGCAAGATCTTACTGTACAGTATACTGAAAATACTTATTGCACTGAACTTAAGCTCAACTGACAACTCAACTCACTATTTAATATCTGAAAACAAATATATAATGTACAGTAATTCCTGGCATAAAAGAAACACATTTTTATCCAATAAATATAACCCAAAAGATCACAGTCTATCTTGTACTCTAGTCATTTATTCTGACTGTTCATATCCAATTTTGTGTATGTGCCGTTCATAACAGGGCAAATTCTAAGCCGGCAAAATTACGGTATACTAATTGAAATATTGAATGCGTTGAATTATTTACATCAAAACATTATTTTATTTTATTTGAGGGAACTATAATTATATAACAATTTGCTCAAAACATCTTACAAAAATAATATAATTCCTATACTCTACCATTGGCTTCTTGAATTCATTTGGCTTGATGCAGCGAATGAAGAAAGGTTGACAGGAAAGCAGGGTCTTCATCAACATGTCCAGGGACTTCTTGAACTGAGCAGAGAGGGTGGGGGCTCGCTTCCTGGTCTCAGAACCCATACCTGTGGTTAACAAGTTCACAATTAAAATGTAAAACTTGCAAAACAAACAAACCAAAATAGGAACGGCACAATATAATAACAAAATAACTTCTTGAAATCATTATTTGGAAACAACGATTAAGCAAAATATAACTTTGGAATAAAAAAAACACAAAACCAAGAGAAGAGTTAAACCAGCAATTTTTGTAGTCATTATATCATATTTTTTCACCAACCAACTTTACATCTAAACTCAATTAATGAAATCAACAAATACATGTGGCACTCCAAGGACTCGAACCTAGGATACTCACACCAAAATTCCCAGAACTTAGCTTTAAAATTCAAAGATTTCAATGAGCATATATTTATTATGGCTCACGATTGTACATCAAGAGAAGCAATATATTAGGAATTAATTATAATTGAGAATAAACTGTACCAATATCCTCCACAAAGAGGTGCTGAAGGAACTTGTTGGATGTGTTGTGGATGAGTTGCAAGAGGTCGGCACTGAAGGTGTCTCTGTTCTTCTCCAGGAACCCTGCAACACAAAACAACGTCAAACTTATAGATTATAATGTAAAACTTGCAAAATAAACAAACCAAAAACTTGGACGAACACAGTAAACAGACAAACAACTAATCAAAATTGCTAGAACATTACATGAACTTCTAATATTCCTAGAGAACTGAAACTATAAAAGTAATAATAAAAGTATGGTCACTTATAAAGTCTTATTGTTGATTAAAATGTAACTTACAAAACAAGCAAACCAAAACAGGAACACACAATATAAAGACAAAATAACTTATCAAAATCACTATGTGGAAATAATGATTAAGCAAAATATAATTTTGAAATTTTTAGAAGAGTAGTGACATTTGTGTTACCTAAATTAAATGAGAGAATCATTATCAAATATATTGGCATAATTTGATACATCTTCAACAAAACCTTTATTAATATGTAAAACTAAACAAACCAAAACTTGGACAAAGATAATATAAAGGCAAAATCACTTATCAAAATCGCTATGTGGAAATAACGCTTACTAAAATAAAATTTATGAAATAAATTACCGGTAAATAAAAGAACAATTTAGATCGTACCTCTAGTGTCATAGAAGACGACGCCAGCAAAGTGGTTGATACCGAAGGAAGCGTTGAGGTCTGACTTTGGCTTGAGGTACTGCTTGTGTTGGGAATGTTGTTTGTGGAGCTTTTGTAACATGGTCTGGTCTGTACCCTGGAAGGAAAGAGGAAAATTACATAGCCTACTAAAACTTATAGTATAGCATCCTTTATATGTATTGATGTATAGCATCCTTCATATGTATTGATGCATCTTACTAGGTATACTGCTTATGTAGTTCACCTATAAGAAGCGTCGCTCTAACAACAAAGACATGAGTAAACCCTAGAGGTCCTCGCTTCGCACGGATCTGAATAGTTATGAATGCGTTAAAAAAATCAAACAAACTCAATTATTAAATTATATACCAGTTAGCTATCTTGATGGCACCATATTTGATGTAGCCTACCTTTGGGAACTTGGACTCCTCGTCAATAAGCGCCATGATGTTGAGCTGCTTGAGGGCTATAAGGTCGAGGGTGTCCTGGTTGTCAACAAACTCTATGTGCTTCCAGTTGATGTTCTCAGAGTTGTATTCTTCCTGCTCCAATTTGAATATGTGCTGCACGAAGAATTGTTGAAGGTTCTCGTTGGCGTAGTTAATGCAGAACTGCTCAAAGCTGGACAAAGAAATGATAAAATATGATGAATTAAGTAACATCCCGTTCTAAACATAATAATCAATTACAAACCCCAATGCACTTGAATAAACTAATAAAAGCATCAAACTCGGGACACCACACCCAGAACATAAGCATCTAAACCATTACAACACCACCACAGTTAAAGGTTATACACGATCACGATTAATATTAATAGTAGGAAGAATCACAATAAAAGTTACTCTGAACAAAAGATCACTAAAGTTTAAACAAAAAAATATGGGCACATTACAACAAATATGTGAAAATGGTCAAGGACATTAGTAGCACTAAGATTCTTCAAAAATATATTGCATAATTTAAGTCCACTTAAGCATGCTCAGTTCAGATCTTGCTCGGACTTGCCGATTCAATAACTTAAAATTATAATTAAAACTTGCAAAATAAACAAATCAAAACAAAGACCGATTGATCCATATGCAGTTAATAGGTTTCAGTTATAAGGTAAAACTTGCAAAATAAACAAACCAAAATGCATACGAACACAGTAAAAAGACAAAACAAATAATCAAAATCGCTATGTGGAAACAACGCTTAAGTGAAATAATAATTTCAGTCTCAGGCCACCATTATGCAACAGTGATGCTGTTTTATTGGGGTGCTTGCCCTTGCTGACCCCAACCACATCTAATGGGGGTGTATCAAGCCTTTGGTTAGAGGGGGTGTTCCCTACAAGGCAGCAGGGATTTGCCTATAAGAGTATTTCTTACAAGACAGCAGTGATTTGTTCCACTAGTTTACCCAAAGTACCCTATGGGGGTAAGGGAGTCCTCCAAATTTAGTGGAGGAAAAGAATATGCCCCACAGATCCTACTGTGTGTCATACAAGGCAACTAAAATGGGAAAAAACGTGCTGATCATATAAGCCTGCAATGGTAGCGCTGCCAAAAGAGCTGCGGATGGAGGAAACTTACCTCCTCCCCCACTGCTCTCTCACAAACGGATCTCACTATACCCTATCTTAACATACCTATTAGTCTTGAAGTTCTCAAAACCAAAGATGTCGAGGACGCCGATGGATGTTCTGAGTGTGGTCTTGGGCTTGTAGATGGCAGCGTTCACTTTGCTCACAATCCAGATGAAGAGCCGACCGTAGATGCCCTTTACAAACGCATCACGCACGTCGGTGGCCTGACTGTGGCTCAAGTTGGAGACCTGGGGAGAAACAACTCTTCTCAATAAGGATTTAGGTTAGTTATCAGGTAAGGTATAATTCCTATTATCACAAAACCACCAATTACATATAAACCTAATTAATGAAATCAATGAAACTAATGAATACATGTGGTACTCCAAGGATTCGAACCTAGGATACTAACACCGAAATTCTGCACACTAAGCATTACGCTATCAAGACAGGCATAAAATCAGGCATTACAATGTTGTGATAAATGTGAATTCTACAACACTAAACGATACATCACAGCAATATAATTGAGCCTAATAATCCTTTCAGTATGATGAAGACTATTATATAATGCAATTAATCAATGGTGACAATGATATCTGGTCTTCTATTACCCAAAATATATATATATATATATATATATCTCTCTCTCTCTCTCTCTCAACTTACGACAGTCTCCCCCTGAGCGAAGATGGTGCGCGTGGTGAGTGCCTCCTTCACTGCTCGAGGCTCTACACCGAGGAACTTGGCCACTCGCACCAGGAAAGTTGTGTCCGGGATTTCAGAGGCATCCAGATTGTCTGTGAAAAATACATTTTGGGTAATTTATAGCAGTAGATTCATTTCAGGATGATGCTAAAATAATTTGCTATTCCAGTGAAGGATGAATTGCATACACGGTGGGTAGTAGTAGTAGTAGTGAAGGCACCCATCATACACTGGGATCAATTAGGTTTACAGTATATCTTCAATCAAGTTATCTCCAATCAATTTGGTATATATTGTACCGTATACATTTCATTTGTACAAAAGAAAGTGTCTAGTAAACCAAACTGCCACATACCTATGACCTTGCCCTTGAACTTGACATTGCCCATGTGTAGAATGGCAGAGAGGATTTTCATGATCTCCCATACCTCGGAGTCACTGAACATAAGAACCTTCATGGCCGATCGGATGTCAGCAAACTCCCGGGCGTCATCCCGACCCTCGCACGTGATGCTGCCGCCCTGAAAACATCAATAGCAGTTAAAATAATTCCAATAATATATTTTGCATGATCTTCTCTCTTCTTAATTGTGAAAGTTTCCTCTTTGATTTATATAAAGTATACAGTTTAAAGACCGTTTTGTCCACAGAGAATGTGGTTACAGTCTCACATCCTAAATGGCGGTTTTCCAGGCGGCCCTGTCAAGAGCTGCCTCTGTTGTCAAGTTCTATAGTTTGAGATCGGATCAGTAATGTGTATTATTTTGTTATTGTTTTTTTAAATAAGGAAGCAAGGTAATAATCATTCCTTGTGCCACTCACAAGCTTGGTTGGCCATAAAACCATGTAGTTGCATAATAAATACTAAATACAAATATATTACACTTACAGTACTATTGATATATTTAAGGGAAAACAATTAAATTAAAACCTTTCAATACTTACCCCTGTGAGATATTTATACTGTGATGCATCAGTGAGGTCAAGTTTGTGTCTCTCCTCTCGTGTCATGCCGGCCAACATGCAGTAGAAGATGTGGTAGTTCCTCTCCTCGGAGCCCTGAGAGACGATCCTAGACTTCTCCAAAAGGTATTGTTCTATAGATGCCCCCTCGATCACGCCCTCCTTTGTGAAGTGGATGTCGATGTACTTGCCGAATCGTGAGGAGTTGTCATTTCGGACGGTCTTAGCATTACCGAAGGCTGTGGAAAGTAGTGCACTCAAAACAAGTCATTACAGAAAGGTGCATAAACATTAAAAAAATAGAAATCCAATTGAAATGAGCATGAATCACTCAGGCTATTAGTCAGACAAAATTACAACTACAATATAACATATCAATCTTGCCTTTGAAAGTCGCTTAAATATTATCAAATTAAGTTATTATGATAGGTATAATCATTCCACAGACTCTACTTATATAATTTGACAGTATTCAACTGTTGATAAACTAATGTAGGCACTCAATGTAAGCACTGTGTTGATGGTGTAATGGTTTAGATGCTTATGTTCTGGGTGTGGTGTCCCGAGTTGGAATCCCGGGAGAACCATATGCTTTCATTAGTTTATTCAAGTACATTGGGGTTTGCAATTGATGATTAATGTTAATAACAGGGTGTTACTTAATTCACTGTAGGTTCACTGACCCTGATCTCCGGGTCTTCTCCTGAATGAACTAGATGTGTGTGAATTTGTATTTGGTTTTGTGTGTTCATTGTTTTCTGTTGTGTTTTGTGTTGTCCCTGTTCTTGCTCTGTCTTGGGTCGGCCACCCCCCCATTTTTTTTTTTTTTTTTAAATAATAATACTAACATAAGATAAAATATAATAAAAATGGGAAAAGTGGGGATTAGGCCTGAGTAAATAGATAGAATAGATAGGTTATAATTTACAAACCTTCCAAAATTGGGTTGGCTTCCAGAATCTGTTGTTCGATCCACGAGTGTTTCCCTGAGATGGCCGCCAGGTACTGCAGAATCAGCTTGGTGCTCTCCGTTTTACCCGCACCGGACTCTCCACTGATGATACAATGGGGAACAATTATTAACCCCTTAATACAAATAATAATAATAATAATTTTACTTATTTAAAAGAGCGCTCATTCTTCAAAATGAATTCACAATGACAACTTATTTACCTTATTATTAAAGTTGCTGTCAGATAATTTTACTCAACTTAAGAAGACCCTCTATAAATCATAGGTTTAAGGTCTAAGAATTTCTCAATCAAGCCTCCAAATCTACCACATATTTTTAAAAATTAATCAAACTGTCTGGCGATAGTTAGAATAAAACACATATTGTAATGATCTGACTTAAAGGATTAAAAGGCAGAGAATATTAAATATGTTCCACGATCACTTCTCACACCACACACAACTTTACCACTCCCGCCTTGGCCATTGCTAAGAGGTATAAAGGTTGTCATTATCCCTGAAGTGAAGCCATTGATTTTGGGGGCTGGTGAGTGATTGGTACTTCTGAATGATTGTGTGCTTGCTTTTTGTGGGCAAACTGTAATGTTGTTCTTCTCCGGTCACCTCTTTTTCCTTTCTCGTGTCTCTTGCTGATCCTCCCTACCCCTTGTGGGAGTAAGGGATGGCTACTGAATCCAAACTAGGAAATACAATGCTATATAATACCCCAAATGCTTCAGAGTTTGACTTTCAACGGCTGTATTACGGCTTGTGAGTGTACATGACGATAATACTGGAATTATTAAAGATTGAGCGTTACATCTTCATGGGACAGTTACTCATCTAGTTTATCAGGGAACTATTGAGTCTGGCTATACCTGATAACAATACACTGGTCCTGCTTGAAGCGCCTCATATTATGGTAGCAGGAGTCCCCGATGGCGAAGATGTGTGGCGGCAGCTCCCCGATCTTCTTACCCCGGTACAGCTTGATCTGGTCCACTGTGTAGATGGGCAGGATCTGGTACGGGTTCACTGCCACCAGGATCGACCCCGTGTACGTCTGGGAGAGAGAACAGAAAGTTGCTTAACACTTTTAGTACAATGGAACCTTTTTCTCACTTAATTCTGAGTAACATTAGATGACATTATTCAATTTAAGATGTTCTCCTAGGAGTCAAAATGGTATACAATGATGGTGTACGTCTGGGAGAAAGAACAGAAAGTTGCTTCTCACAATAACACTACTTATGAAATCATTATGGTGGTCAAGTATAGCCACCCCTTTACAGAATTTGTACCAGGTTCATTTGACCCCAACTATATAAACAGTTACTAAGGCATCAACCTAGGACGAATAACAAGATTTAGTGCTCTCACAGCTAGTTTATATACATTTTAAGGGCGAGTTTATGAGTTTTCTAATTTCAAATGTTTTAATGTTGTTTGAAATAGGTATAAGACCACATAGTCTTATAAATACTATGCATTAACCTCTTATGGTGGTTAAATACAATCAGATCTCCACAACATTTGTACCAGGTTCATTTGTCCCCAACTGTACATATGGAGAGGATGGATGGGGCATAATAATGTGAAGAGCGCAGGTTTATTTAAATATTAGAGGAGCCTATGCAAATGGACCATTATTCAAGGGTTGGCATTTATACAGAGAATAAGTTGCATCTCATTAAAATAATAATAAAGCTGCTATTACATTTACCATACATTTTTCACCAACAAAGGAACATTGAAGGACACACATTGCTACATTAATATTATTATTATTATTATTATTATTATTATTACTAGTAGTAGTAGTAGTAGTAGTAGTAGTAGTAGTAGTAGTAGTAGTACAGTAATAGTAGTAGTGTATTAGTCTATTATTATAATTATTTATTATTATTATCATTATTACTCTTTAAATATCACTGAAGAATAACATTAATATATATGCCAAGAGTACGGTACCTAATTCCACCCACAAAAACTGAACTAATGATATGAGCATTAATCAGAGATAAGGCTCTCTTATCAAGCCTCATTCCTAGAACATGCCCTCTTATCTTGAAAGTATGTGGTCGGCTTATATCTCTCGCTCGCCACTAATGTTTCCCCATTGACTCAGGGCTGCAATATTTGTTTGACTACATTTAATTAATCAATCAATCAATCAATCAATCACTCTCTCTCTCTCTCTCTCTCACACACACAATACGTAGCCTACATGAGCTTTCTATTGTATTGAATGAGGAACTTTCTGAGGATGCTTGATTCGCTAAGTTCCCAAGAACCTAAAAATTTATGTCATGTCCTCTCCATATTCCTTACTTTATACACAATGTCTCTCTCTCTCTCCCTCTAGCTCTCGCTCTCTATCTCTCGCTTTTTCTCTCTCTACCAATACGTACATATATGAGGTTCTCGTTATATCATTTCATATTATCACCAACCCATCAATTAACTTACAAATATCATATGAGGACGTTTATGAGGATATCAGCTTCATAGAGGTGCTAAAGAGATAGTATGCCCTATACATATAACAAACCGAGCCTCTTCAACAAAATGCCAGAGAACGTGAGAAACCTGATGGACGTGCCAACGGAAGTATTAAAAAAAGCCTTGGACAACCATCTCAAGTCGGTGCTTGATCAGCCATACTTCGCGGGGGGGAGAGCTGCCCTCTCGAATAGTCTGCTGCATCAAACACTGGCAGCAAACATACTCGGGGGGAGCAACTCTCGCCGAGGCCGCTGAGGAGGCCGAAACAACTCAAGGTAACCTCAAGGTAAGGTAACTCTCTCTCTACCAATACGTACATATATGAGGTTCTCGTTGTATCTTATGAGGAGATTTCTGAGGATGCCGGCTTCATAGAGGTGCTAACGAGATATTAATGTTCAATACATATAACACACACTTTCACTCTCTCTCTACCAATACGTACATATATGAGGTTCTCGTTGTATCTTATGAGGAGATTTCTGAGGATGCCGGCTTCGTGGAGGTCCCCAAGAGAGATCATGTCCTCCACCCCCTGCACCGAGGTGGGGTGCATCGCCTTGATACGTCGCTCCGGAGTCAGCCATTGTTCCTGAGGGGAGAAGGTCATGGTTAATATATGATAGTAGGATAATTAAAACAAACCGATTAAATAATCTATCTATCTATCTATTGCCGGACGCCTTACTCCCCTTAATGAGGGTGGCCATACACGGAAGGCCCTCAAGTGGACCTATCCCCTGTAAGAGGGAAAACCCATGCCAGTTAACTGAAGGACTTACAGGGCTGACCACTCAATTTAGGACCCGTCCTCTAATGCTAAATGGTGACAGACTATCAGAATGGCATGAAAGTGACTGTGTCCTTGTTCAACTAAAATCAATAGTTAGATCATTACAGTGTCATTGTAAGTTACTATCACTTTCCTTGACATTCTTCATGTGTTTCTAATAGACTGTGATTTTGTTTTCTTCTATATTCCAACTACTCCTTCTCGGGCATAGGCTGAGAGCCTGTACATTCAACCGTACATTGAACGGCGAAGCCTGTGAGGTCTCGTTCCAGTCTAGGGAGTGAGACATGTGAAGCACTTTGGGAAACAACCAGCCCCCGATATCTTGCCTTTGCAAGATGCACGGTAACCCACCCACAGCTTGAAGCAGCCACATTTCTGAAGCTGCTTCGCTCCAGTGCTTCACTGTCTCACCACCTAGACTCGGACCCTCACTCTCAGAACGCCACCTATTGAGCAATAAACTCACTAGGTATTGCTCCCCTGTAGCATATTTTGAATATGGGAATATTCATACAATGCTATTTAATATCGATGTTTACGGCTCCAACGTCCTTATAGCCTGAAACTCGCAAGTGGTCAATTGTGTCTTCGTAAACTGGGAACTACAGTATACCGGTATACCGGAATTTTAAGAGTTACTGTATAGGGGAAATAGGTTTGTAAGTATGTATTCATATTATCACCCACCCACCAATTAACTTACAAATAAACCTAATTAATGAATTCAATGAAACTAACGAATACATGTAGCACTCCAAGGATTCAAACCTAGGATACTCACACCGAAATTCAGTGCACTATCCATATGTGAAAGTAGATTTATATTTTTTCACCAACCAACTTCACTTCTAAACTCAATTAATGAAATCAACAAATACATGTGGCACTCCAAGAACTCGAACCTAGGACACTCACACCGAAATTCCGCGCACTTATGCATTACGCTATTAAGACAGTTATGTGTGAGTTATATGTGAGAGTAGATACAGGAGGCTACAGAAGCTAAAGTGATCCCTGGTGATAGATGAAGAGCAGCTGAGCAGAGAGGGTGTTTCAATGACCAGATAACAGGCAAGTTGATAAGAGAGTTGTCTAGTACAAAATAGAATACTATGTAGTATTCATGGATTTAAAAACATATGAGTTAGGTTCTACGTTCTAGGTCTCTACGACATAAGAGATAACAAACTGAAAATGATTACTCAACTTTTTTAACAAGTCCAACTATAGAATGTAAAGTCTCTTAGTTTAGCCCCCTAGAAATACTTTCTCTAAATTGTTTACTACTCATATTCATTTACATTTTTTCCTCCCCCAGCTAACTTAATCCCACAAGGACCCCCAATGGAAATACGCCTAACGGCCTTATGGGGCTATCCTTAGTTGGAATTATGCAAAGCTGGTACATGTAATATTCGAACCTTGAACTGCCATGATCCTCCCCTGACCTAACTGACCACACTGGCCTGAGAGTCGTCGTCCTGGACCTGTATGTGGCGTCCCTCAGCTCTGACCCCTCCCCTTGGTGACCTGACCTAACTGACCACACTGACCTGAGAGTCGTCGTCCTGGACCTGTATGTGGCGTCCCTCAGCACTGACCCCCCCCCCCTGGTGACCTGACCTAACTGACCACACTGACCTGAGAGTTGTCGTCCTGGACCTGTATGTGGCGTCCCTCAGCACTGACCCCCCCCCCCCCCCCCCCCCCTGGTGACCTGACCTAACTGACCACACTGACCTGAGAGTTGTCGTCCTGGACCTGTATGTGGCGTCCCTCAGCACTAGCACTGACACTGACCCCCCCCCCCTCTCGGGTCACCTAACTGACCACACTGACCTGAGAGTCGTCGCCCTGGACCTGTATGTGGCGTCCCTCAGCACTGAACCTCCCTTCCTCCCTGGTGACCTGACCTAACTGACCACACTGACCTGAGAGTCGTCTCCCTGGACCTGTATTTGGCGTCCCCCCCCCCCCCCCCCTCCCCCTTCCTGGTGACCTGACCTGACTGACCACACTGACCTGAGAATCGTCGTCTTGGACCTGTATGTGGCGTCCCTCCCTCAGCACTGACCCCCCCCCCCACTTCCCCTGGTGTCCTGACCTGACTGACCCTACTGACCTGAGAGTCGTCGTCCTGGACCTGTATGCGGCGTCCCTCAGCACTGACCACCCGCGCACCAATGGCCACGTCGAACTCCCGCCGCGACACCGGCTCGATCCATATGTAGTCACCCTGCAGAACAAAACAATATTATTAGTACATGCTATTTTTAAAGGTCATCAGTGAGTGATGCCCACAAAGGAGAGTGCTAAGATACCCAATACGAGAGTAACCAAGGTCATATATCTTTGGTCAGTCAAGCCTATGACCGACCTCATCCGTCCTCCCTTTGGTTGAAGTTAATACTAGGACCATATGGCTGGGAGAATGTAGATTGCAGAGAAGGGGTGTTGTTGTTGTTGTTCCCCAAGCTGCCTGGCCGAACAGCCCCAAGGCCCCGAGCAAGGCCAAGGCCATAACTGAGCGCCCCAACAGAATCCTCCCTGCCGACCACAATAAAGCCTGGGTGACCGAAGCCACTCCATGGCGGGGAGCTGAGGAGGGTGCGGAAACGCCCGGGAAACCAAAGACCCACCCAGGGCCCTGTTGTAGATAGATGTAGGGGTGTTGTAGATAGAGAAAGCTATTGGAATGGCTTTGGTATGTGTGTTAATAGTCTGTATACGTCGTCGGTGTCCCCCGACTGGGTGCGAACATGATACACATGCTAGGACATACTACCACACCCACTAAATGTCCGCCTTGGCTGGGATCGAACTCAGGTCAAGCAGATTCGCACGTGAGCATGCTCTCCACTCGACCGCCGTGACTCTAAACTCACAGTGAAAAATCTTCCACCCTTAAGCCGGACACAATGCTAAATATTACATCAGCCCTTTCCAACTGGCTTATTTCCCTAGTAACATCAGGTTTCTAAATAACTTAACTAGCAGACCATTTCAACCAGATCTCAACCAGTGCCACACATAGCAGTGCTAACCTAAAAGTCCAAACCAAATTTAAACTTAACAACATAAAATATCGGTAGGCTACTGCTTGAATTGGTCCTGGTTAGGTATAGTTCAAATAGTCTTCTGGTTAAGCTTTCGTCACTGTAGACTAATATTAGGAAGGCAGTGTTGGTTTCATAGTTAATTTAATATAAGTAGGCCGAAAACTGCGACCCCTAACCTCTGTAACTCAACAAGGGCTAGAGCAAATGGGCTGTAAATTCCCAAATCTATTCCATAACGGACCCTTCCTAAATGGTAGAAATATTAGCTCGATTACTCTAGTTGTGTATGAGTTATAGAGGTCAGTGGTCAAGATGTTTACCCTAACTATAATGAATAGACTATAGTGATTATTATGGTGACTTTTTTGGACAGGTAGCGACAATATTGCAGTGGCGACTCTTGATGTTGTTTTGAGTTGATTAGTGACAACGCCTGTGACCATCATATTAATTTAGTTGATAGTAAAACATGTGAATTCTGAAATAGCTAGGACACAAGTAATATACTATCTATCTATCTATCTATCTATATGCTCAGGCCCAATCCCCATTTTGGGGGTAGCCGACTCAAGACAGAGCAAGAACAGGGAAAACACAAAAACAACATAAAACACAGATAAAAAGCACAAACTCACACACATCCAGTCACCCTGAATTATATATTTTATATAGAATGTTGGTGTTTCTGTTCAACTTCTGTCTCGAGTCAGCGGCCCCCAGCTATGGGTTATGTGCCTGAGTATATACATACATACATGCCTGTGAAAATTTGTACGAGGTTATGTATGATAATGTTTTTAATCGATATCGCATACTAATTGAGTAATATAATTGGTTTATTGCGTAAATTGTTCTACTCAAACCAACATGACTCCTTACCTTCGCCATATCTAACTTGTAACTTTCACAGCGGCGCTATAATACATTTGCATTACGCAGTGTTTTCAAGAAGAAATTTCATCATGGCGTATACCGTACTTAAATAGTTTAACACATCACTGATAATTCAATACGCAGAAGGAAAGCAATTAGTAAAACAACGTCAGTAACTATTATAGTTTGGTTGGTTAAATGACCATTATTAGATTGGTTGGTTAAATGACCACTTGCGAGTTTCAGGCTATAGTGAAGTTGGAGCCGTAAACATCGATATAATAATCTATAATTAATCTCACTCCCAACACCAAACACCTCCGAATTAAATTAATGAAAACCTATAATAACCTATAACAAATTTCACTCCCATCGCCAAACACCTCTGAATGAAATTTATCAAAGCCTGTGATCCGATCCCGGGATTCGAACCTGGGATACCAAATACAGATCTTAAACACTCTGACCATTACACCACCAAGACAGTTAAAGGTTAAGTACATGACTACGATTAATATCCATTTAATACAGAAATGCAATAACAATGTAGGTTTCTGATGGATAGAAAGTATGATGAATTTGTTTTTATGTAAATATAATTGTACTACGACCATATTTTAGCTGATAGTTCTGCTTAATATCGATGTCTACAGCTCCAACTTCCTTACAGGCTTATATTGTACTAGACTACCGGTACTCTCTTATACAAAAAAAACCCATGAAGCCTGTTTACCTTTGATTCTGGCTATAATTAGATGATTTTATGCAGTTTAAGAAGGACCTATGTTACTAAGAGGGTTTCTTGAGATCGTATTTACCCATTTGAGTGGTATGGATAGATTACAAACTAAAGAAAATCGTGTAATGATAATCAGAATATGATGCAAATTACGTAATGGTGGTGAAGGGGTTAACAAAACGAATAACCCCACCAGCACATCATTTGGGTCTTTTCTGGTTACCAATAAACGACTTTCTTTAGCAGCTATATAATCTACTTCTAGGACTTGAAGGGTTAAGTACATTACAGTACTATGTTAATAAACCACCTGCATAAGACGATTCCACTATGAATTGCATAAAATCATCGATTGTTAGCCGGAATAATATCACGGTTAAGGCTGGTGTGGTGCGATTTGGCCAGGTGCAAGTGCTTCAGGGGGACTTTATTGAGTTTTGCTGAGACACTGTTAGCACTATACCAACATCAGCCACAGTGATAACATGATGGGGCGTTGTTGTGGCAGGGCTTTGTTGTACTGTGCTGCAGTAAAGACTGTAGCCACTGTGTTATGATTGCTGGGCACTGTGTGCAGTACTGTGATTGTACCATGGAAGCCACATTCACTGTGGACAGTTGCGGTCTTTAAACCGGTATGTACTGTATGTATGTATGTATGTATGTATTAATCATAACTAGTCCAACCGATTTTCACCTTGTTATCGGGCTGTACTAATTCTCCAGTTATTGTCAGCTGACTAGTACACTTTCAATTGAAATTTGTTAACGATATTCGATATTCATTAGCGTATTAGGTGGGCGGGTGCCCAACCCCGAAAGGAGTTGAAATAGGGGAGCAATCCCCCCGCCAAAGGCGGCTTTCTAGGGCCTTTCCTAGCTGATGCTGAGAGGATTGGGTTCTAGTCATGTGGCGATGGGCTGGTCTATCCGAGTGAGAACTGAGCGATCTCTGCCATACCCATAGCTTACTCTGACTGTTCCATTTACTTATATATCTTCTAGATCTCAAGTGGCGGCGTCTTTTCCGTGGATTGACCTCCCTACTGCCAACCTAGAAGTTGGCAGGTTGGGAGCCAAAGCGTCACATTTTTCCCTTACCCCTCAACTTTCCCTTCATAATTGCTGAGGGGCACAGGGCCTTGGGTGGGACTTTGGTTTCCCGGGCGTTTCCGCACCCTCCTCAGCTCCCTGCCTTGGAGTGGCTTCGGTCACCCGGGCTTTGTTAGTGGTAAGCAGGGAGGATTTTGTGGGGGCGCTCGTTTATGGCCTTGGCCTTGCTTGAGACCTTGGGGCTGTTCGGCCAGACAGCCTGGGGAACAACAACTTAAGACTAATTGTTGTTTAATGTGTAGGTTCATAATCCGGGTGAACATTCGCTACGGGTCAAGATTAACCAACCAACGAATTACTGCCATTTATTTACTAATGTTTATTTTCTATTCAAACATTTTCCCGAAGACCCAAACAACCTATTATATTTCCTAAACAAATTCCAGTTTTCTGTACAACAATCGGCACAGCACAGGGTATCCTTAACGCCACTATTGAACTCTATCACTGAACGAGAGAGGAGGAGGACAGATTATTATAGATATTAAAGATATCATCCTTATCGAGTGTAACAGAGATAACATGCTGCTATCATCATCATTCTCCGGAGCTGAAACAATATGGGGCAATACTGTAACCCTTTTATTGGTGGTATAGTGGGAGGAGTTCAAGTGGAGTTTGATATTCCGTATTCCAGAGCCGTTAAGTCTACAGAATTTAACATCCAGCTAATTCCCGTGTGATTATACATTTCATTGTTTTCATAATATTGTTTTCGGTAAAAAAATAAAAATAAATAAAAACAATCCCTGGTGACTCCTGAGCACCCGCGTGACAGTAGTGGTGGTGGAGTTAAGGGGAGATCTCCACTTGAGGGATTTTTTTCTTGACCCCTTTCTCCCTCATGTTTAGCCCCATTGCTTTTGATATTATAAAACGTTTGCCCCATTAGTTTAGTGATTTTAAGAACTTTCACCCCATATTAAGACCTTTCGTGCAATTCAGGTGTCGATTTTATCCTGGCGAGCGATAGCGAGCCTGTAATTTAAGAGGAACCGGCCTTCGGCCGGGAAATTTTTCTACCGAAAAATGTACAAATTTATCTTGAAAGGGACTCAATGGGGTGTAATTTTAAGCTTGATGGAGGTCTAGGGAACAAACTAAATACCTCCCCTTAATAATGTTATACTAGAATAATACTAAGGTAGTACGGTATGTTAGCAATATTAGTAGCCTAGTAGTAATATAGTAAGTATATAAACATAATCTTATTTACTAATTTCATTCCCAACACCAAACACCTCCCAATGAAATTAATTAAAGCATGTGATCCTCCCGGGATTCGAACCTGAGTTACCACATACATATCTTAAACACTAACCATTACACCATCAAGTCAGTTAAAGATTAAGTACATGACTACGATTTTATATCCATTTATCGAATACTGGATATCAATCTAATCATGTACTCAGACCCAACTGCACACTGAACAACAAAAACTATTCCCCTCTCCTGAAAAACAAACCGGTTTAGCTGTGAGGAAATCCACGCTGGCTGAGTCAATGATGGCGGGCTTCCATGTGCCATCATGAACCCCACTCTCAGGATGGATCACCAGGCTCACTCCCGCGGCCGTGTAGTGACGGAAGGCCTGGTGTTGAACTAGCTCCTCAGTCTCGTAGATGTTGATTTTTGGGCCACCAGTGCGCGATTCTTTCTTCCACCGCCACGAATTGCTTATGGTGGCACTGGAGTCTTTATCACGACCCCAGGAGTCAGTTCTTGTGGCACTGGAGTCTTTATCGCGACCCCCGGAGTCAGTTCTCTTGGCAATGCAGTCTTTATCGCGACCCCAGGAGTCAGTTCTTGTGGCACTTGTATCTTTTTCTCGGCGCGATGAATCGCTTCCTGTGGAGCTAACATCTTTTTCACTGTGCCATGAATCACTCCCCGAAGTGTTATGGTCACTTTTATCCGGACTCCACAATTCTCTACCTCTGCCACTTACATTCTTCTCCTGACTCGATGATTCTCTCTCCGAGGCAGCTATATCTTTCTCCTGACCCCAGGATTCTTTTCTTTCAGTGCTTTCATCTTTTCTCTGGCCAAGCATAACGTCTTCTTTGGTCTCATAAGAAGGATCGAGTGGGGTTAAGGAAGTGCTCTTACGTTGAACGAGGGCTCCCTGTTTGGGGATTTCTCTTTCAAGGTGACGTATCAGATCGTCTTTCCGCATCCCTCCATTACCATCCTTTTCCTCCAAGGATTTCTGTCTCTGATCTAATACAATGTTCCCTACAGTCCTGCAGGGAGGGTCCCGAGGGAGTGGAGAGGAACTTTGCTGCTGAGAGAGGACTGTCAGTTTATGGGGTTCTTTATCCAAATGGCGAACTAGATCCTCCTTTTGAATTTCTGCAGATCTATCCACTTCATCTTGAGACGTTTTTCTCTGGTCTCTCAAAGCAACATGTCCTTTATTATTATCAGTGGCATCTGATGGGTTAAGAGAGGGGCTTTGGTGTTGAGACAAGGCCTTCAATTTACGGATTTCGTTTTCCAAGTGGCGAATTACATCTTCCTTCCGCACGGCACCTTCTTTTCCAGTCTCGTCCCGCAAGGACTCCAGTTGACTCACCACAGTATTCTTAGTTTCTACTGAGTCTGCGTGTGATTTGAGAAGTCTATTTTGACGTTCGATGGCATTTTTTGTTTCACTTGAATTTCTCTGTTCAATAGGTTTCTTCTGGGAGGTGGTGTCTTTTGCTATTCGGTGTATTACATTTGTGTTTCCATTTATAACTTTCTGTACACTGCTGTCTTTGCGTCCATGCCCAGATTCTTTTCGGTTTACTATTATAACTTCTTTTCTATTTCTATTTGAGGCATCTTGTGGCGGACTAACATTGGGACTTTTATTCTTAGAAGCACTTTTTGGACCCGAGGCACTTTTCCTTTCGGTGGAGTTCCATCGTTTTGAGGTATCTTTTTCTGAGAGGCGGGCGAGTTCCTTAGTATTAATGCTTACTTTCTGCCCAACTCGGTTTTTGTGACCCCGCCAAGAGTCCCTCAGACCCACATAAGCTCCATTATTACCAAGAGGGTTTTGTTGTGGGGTGACCTGCTGGTGGGTAGCTGGGGTCTTTGCCAGGGGGACTGGGATCTTTGACTGCGGAGTCGTCTCCTTCATGGACAGGGCTCCAACGCGGGACGTCACAGCGTAGCCACCACCGTTCATCGCTGTTCTTCGCGTATCCACCACGAATCCGTCGGCCTCGAAATACAATCGCGATGAAGGGAGTGATTCCAACTGCCTCCTCTCACGATCAAACAGTAATATATGTGATGGCAGGAACGGTTCCTCCAGGTTCCCCCTTTCCTTACCCCCCTGACGGTGTACTGTGATCCCCTCCTCTAAACAAACTATCTCGTGGTCCCGCTCACCGTTCATCCCCACAAGAGGTCCTTTACAACACACACATTGGAAAACTTCTCACCATGTTGCCATTTGGGGGACGCGAACATTTGGCAATAATGTAACTTATGTAACATTTTTGAAACCTTGAAAATTACTCATGGTCCTCATTCGAGTAATATCAACCTGCAGTTTTATCTAACAAATAAAATAACACATACAATTCAGTGTTAGCAGTGGTAGGACCTATATAATAAACGGGACATAAAATAGTACTAGGTAGTTGTCCAGTGATTGTTTACTGTAATCCCTGCAACACATCACTGTCTGTGGCAACAATAGCAGTTCCCCTCCTCCTAACGTGAAGCCATCTCCTTGATTGCTTTAAAGGTAGCATCACGCATTCCTTTGTGGTCGCTACACTCTCTCCACTAAGGCTTATTACTTCTACTAGGAGTCAAGGCATTTCTTAACGTAGAACACATTATATGTTTCGCTTTAATGTGGATTAGCACGAACGCTCTTTCTGGAAACTTATAAACGACACCATAATTCTGTACTATTTTGTATTGATATAATCGACTTGACTAAGCATTATGTTTGCTGACAGACTCTAACTATAATTTAAATTAGAAGCTGCCACGCGAGTTGCCAAAAACGTTGCTGGAAAAAGCGTTTGTGTTCATTTACGCGTTTTCCATAGTACCGGTAATGTATATTTCTTTTGTCTTGGCCAAGATTCTGTTAGGCCTATACACATTGCTTTTATGAACAGTACAATAATTCCAATAGTTTAAAACACAATGGAATAAGTTCTTGTACGTAAATAGATTCTGTTATACACATTGCTTTTATGAACAGTACAATAATTCCAATAGTTTAAAACACAATGGAATAAGTTCTTGCACGTAAATAATGCAGTATATTATTTATCCTTGTGTTCCTTTATGTTGATGGAGATTCTGTTTCTATCTTTATTATTTCGATAACTGTAAAACATTTAATGGCCTTACAAAACACACATAGCCTACATATTCTTTCTTGGCCCGGATTTCAGCTCACAATTCATACGCGTATTAGTTAAATTTTGCAAGATTGGCATTGCATATTTACTTAATATATATATATACCTCAACAGCAGAATGTAATAAGGATAATGGCGTTCAACAGGTGCCCAGTAAAGTACGGTACAATAAAATCCATTATAGGTTTAGAATCCTATGCACAGTTGACTAAATAAGTAAGGAGTCAATTACTTCATATTTTTTTTTTACAAAATGTTAAGTTCTTGCCAGGGGCACTTACAAATACATATCAAAATTACACACCTTATTCGACATCTGGCAGACATTAAAACACCATAGACACAGGGGGGAACATAATGCCAACTGACTTACTTGTGAAACTGACAAACTGTATATTAGAAATAGGGGAAATATGATGGTAACTGAATTACTTCTGCAACTGTACATGAGAAATAGGGGAAATATGATGGCAACTGACTTTTTTGTGCAACTGTACATTAGAAATAGGGGGGGGGGGCAATGCTGACTAACTTATTTGTGCAACTGTACATTAGAAATAGGGGGAACAATGCCAACTGACTTGTTTGTGCAACTGTACATAATATTAACAGTGATATAATAGCGTTGACCCAGTGGTGTTGGTAAGGTGCGCAGTACAGGGATTGTTGTTATTAAGTGCAACACACACAATAATACAAACCATACACAACCACAAAAAAACTGACATTCTCATACTCCGGTGTAATCATATGCCGTACACACACACCGCCCGTACACACTCATGGAAAACACAACCACACCCACGCTCACAGAAAACACACACATCTCACACATACACACACCTAGAAATACACACTCGCACACACACAACCATATACAGTATATACACAGAAAATACATGAGAAATACCGGTAAATACATAGACTATAAAATCACACATATTACAATCCAAGCAAACACACATACCGGTACACAGAACAATACAAGTCAAACACACACACACACACACACACATAGGACAGGAAGGAAGTGTGACGTCATCATAGTTACCGCGCCCCTCCCTTCATATGCCCCCCCCCCCCCCCCCCCCTTTGTCACTCTCATCTCTGTCACTCTATTCTCTCACTCTATTCTCTCTCTCTCTCTCTCTCTCTCTCTCTCTCTCTCTCACACACACACACACACACACACACATTTAATAGAGGCTAGGCCTATCTTAGAAGAAAACAATTGAAAAAGGCTAACAGGTAATATCTTTTGTAAATATACCAACCTACCAGATACCGTACCATTTTTTTTTTTTTTTCTATGTGATTGAGGGAGGCAAAAGGCATAACTGCCTATAGCGAGTGCCTCCCCCATAGTTGAAAGAGTGACAGGGCCAAAATCAAGGGACATTCGAGCCAAAATGCCTGGACACACGGAGTTTGAAGCAATTTAAGTCATAGGAAGCGGGAAAGACTGATTCTATATCTATATCATATTATCATACCAACAGAGAAGCAATTTTTGTTTGTCTGAGATTGCGGCTTTTACGAGTCTACTGTACATATCTGAATTCCATTGCAAACATCCCCACTCCTCAACCTCTCAAGTTGCTAGGATCTAATCTGAAAGTGGCTGACTGAAAAATGACTACCAGCCGCAGGCTTGTTCCTCCTAAATTTTATGCTCGCCACGAAAAAATCGACATCTAAATGGCACAAAAGGTCTTAAAATCGTCAAACTAATGGGCTAAATGTCTTAAATTTCTATATTAATGGGGTTAAAAATGAGGGAGAAGGAGGTCCACACACCCCCCACACCCCCTTAACTCCATCGGTCAGACTACGATTTTGTTTACTTTATTATTGGTACAGTCTAGGCTATTAAGGGGAGGTATGTCGTTTTTCTGCACCCCCTTCTCCCTCCTGTTTATCCCCATTAGTTTTGACATTTTAAGACGTCGGCCCCATTAGTTTGTCGATTTTAAGACCTTTGGTCCCATTTGTTTATCAATATCAAGACCTTTCGTACCATTTAGGTGTCGATTCTTTTTCCTGGCGAGTGATACCGAGCCTGTAATTTTAAGAGAAACAGGCCTTTGGCCGGGACATTTTTCTATCGAAAAATTTACAAATTTATCTTGAAAGGGGGTCTAGGGAGTTTTTTTTTTGTCAAGCTTGATGAAAGTCTTGCGAGGAAACTAAAAAATATATGAATATATAAATAAATAGACCACCAAAATAACCACTGTGCCCTTAAGCTAGAGAAGGCATGTGGAGGAAGTGTATTGTTACCAAGGAGAGTGTCGGAGGGAGAGGTGGGTGTGGGAGGGAGTTAGGGAAAGGTCAGTTAATGTTAGGGTGGTAGCTATGGTGGAAAGGTGAACACAGAGAGAGAGAGAGAGAGAGAGAGAGAGAGAGAGAGAGAGAGAGAGAGAGAGAGAGAGAGAGAGAGAGATAGCAAAATGGGAAAGGTGGCGTAAGTTACCTTTTGTACTTTTTAAAAATTTAAATATTCTCAACTGGATGATAGAGAGAGAGAGAGAGAGAGAGAGAGAGAGAGAGAGAGAGAGAGAGAGAGAGAGAGAGAGAGAGAGAGAGAGAGCGAGAGCGAGGAGGAAGTGAATGATGCTCCAAATGGGTGACTATATTTGATTTAATTATTATTATTTATTTATTTGTTTCAAACCTTTAACCACCAGATATCGCCCCCGCACTTTGCCATTTAACGTAACGATTGAGGGTCTTCTAACTTTTGGAAGTAAGTCCACAATTGGAAATGCCATTGTATGTATAATGTCTACCGGTAAATAAGAACCCCCCCCCCCCCCCCCCCCACACACACACACACCCCTCAGCCTCCCGTTCATGGTATTGTACTGTCCTTGATGGAATTAATCCCCAGGGTTCCCCAAATTCCCCAAAATTCCCCAAATTCCCCAAAATTCCCCAAAATTCCCCAAATTCCCAGTAGGTGGTTGAGAGGCTAGCAACGTAACAATTGCTCGAGTTATTTTGTTTTATTTTAACCTGGCGAGTTAGCACTTAGTCTATTTGATCTAGAGAACTGTATTATCAAGTTGATTGGCTGATGGTAATGGGTAAAATATGTCTTGCGATTCGCTGTGGAACTGAACGATGATATTCGAACGTAGTACCATTAACCAATCGGCTGAAAATAAGACTTCTCTACCTCAAAACGAAAAGAACAAATAGACTATAATATATACGGTACCCTAATTGGACTATTAACATATACGGTACCCTAATTGGACTATAACATTATACGGTACCCTAATTGGACTATAACATATACGGTACCCTAATTGGACTATAACATTATACGGTACCCTAATTGGACTATAACATATACGGTACCCTAATTGGACTATAACATTATACGGTACCCTAATTGGACTATAACATATACGGTACCCTAATTGGACTATAACATTATACGGTACCCTAATTGGACTATAACATATACGGTACCCTAATTGGACTATAACATATACGGTACCCTAATTGGACTATAACATATACGGTACCCTAATTGGACTATAACATATACGGTACCCTAATTGGACTATAACATATACGGTACCCTAATTGGACTATAACATATACGGTACCCTAATTGGACTATAACATATACGGTACCCTAATTGGACTATAACATATACGATACCCTAATTGGACTATAACATATACGGTACCCTAATTGGACTATAACATATACGGTACCCTAATTGGACTATAACATATACGGTACCCTAATTGGACTATAACATTATACGGTACCCTAATTGGACTATAACATATACGGTACCCTAATTGGACTATAACATATACGGTACCCTAATTGGACTATAACATATACGGTACCCTAATTGGACTATAACATAAATTATACGGTACCTTAATTGGACTATAACATTATACGGTACCCTAATTGGACAACATTTTCCTGGTTCTTACTTTACCTGCTCTAAAAAGTTTATAGACAAAAACGCACTTATTATTCAAACAAGTTCAATTGGAATGTGTAACTAATGCAGGGAGATACAGCATATTTCAACGATATTGTATTGTATGTTCAACCCATAGGTTCAACCTGACTTTGTTTTTCTAGATCCCCCCCCCCCCCCCCCCCCCAAACACACACACACACTTTTCCACTATCACAACATGATCATTATATTTCAATTTGCATTATCTTAGGTTTCCGCTCAACCCCCCCCCCCCCCCCCCCCCCGGCCCCCCTCTCTCTCTCTCTCTCTCTCATCCCTCTCTCAGTCTCTCTCTCTCATCTCTCTCTCTCTCTCCTCTCATCTCTCTCTCTCTCTCTCTCTCTCTCTCTCTCTCTCTCTCTCTCTCTCTCTGACACAATCACAATCACTAGTAAACAAGCAGCTTTCAAAAAAAAAAATCACCTTTTCATTTCCAGTGCACGCCCCCCTTTCACAATACCTCGTAACATTGCAAAGTGGTTGTGTTTTGCTGATTTGCGATGGTAATGATTTAGATTAATTTTTGTTTTTATTTCCCCCTCTCATGCGTCATTTGATTGTATGCTTCTATATTGTTGATTGTAGTACAGTACATGAATACACACATACACACCTACACAATTGGGAGATGGGATAGCTGCAAGATCAGATAGTGGATCATCTGAGCGTGTACTCTATGTTCCAATATATTTCTGCCAGGCTACTTTAAATGTAGTACTTGCCTTATATTACATGTACTAAAGTGTTATACTACCTTTTTATATGCGCTTAAACAGTCAAATGTCATTTAATTTTCAAATACAATAAGTGTACTGAACTGAAAGTGTTCGTTTGGGCATCAGTTGACTTTGGTACAGATGCATGGTTGGTTAATGCCTGCTTGTATTGCAAAATATCAATGCTAAACGAC